>OX392462.1:86283898-86679472 GCA_947623515.1 Neoascia interrupta
CCTACGCAAATTATTAATACATAGTCAAAAAATCGTTCTTGTTGTCAATTGCGGTTAAAAAAGTAGGTAACAAATCATATTTCCACCTTATACCTGTCGCGGCTTCGTGAAAAGAGTTTTTCATAATTTTACCTGCTATGGAATTTCCCAAGTATCATAAAATCTGTGGGTTTTTCGGGTAACTTGTCTTAGCAATTTTTATTAAGTATTGTTAGGTGCACTAGAAAAAAAAATTACCGATATGTTTATTACGCATTTTTCGCAGAAATGTGTCTTGAAAGTCAAAAAAATGTCATGGGCAGGGAAAAAGGATCCGACTTAAAAGCAAATATCTCGAAAGTTAAAAAAGTCATCAATTTTATTTTAATGCAGTTAAAAGGAGTACTATTTCTTCTAAAATTTAAGTCCTAATGAAGTACCTGTTGTAAGTGTTTAGCGGAGATATTGTGTTAGTATGGGTCAAGGTACCTCAAAGTAGGTGTTTTCTTAAATTCCCTATAAGTGGTGTCAAATTTGAGATAGGCCCATACTGTAGAACAATTTTTTTCTTCAAATATACCCAAGAATCTTGTGTCAAAATATTTGCATCGAATTTGGAAACACCCTGTATATTATATATTATATATTATATATTATATATTATATATTATATATTATATATTATATTATATATTATATATTATATATTATATATTATATATATATATTATATATTATATATTATTATTATATATTATATATTATATATTATATATTATATATTATATATTATATATTATATATTATATATTATATATTATATATTATATATTATATATTATATATTATATATTATATATTATATATATTATATATATATATATTATATATTATATATTATATATTATATATTATATATTATATATTTATATATTATATATTATATATTATATATTATATATTATATATTATATATTATATATTATATATTATATATATATATATATTATATATATATATTATATATTACATATTATATATTATATATTATATATTATATATTATATATTATATATTATACAGGGTGTTTCCAAATTCGATGCAAATATTTTGACACAAGATTCTTGGGTATATTTGAAGAAAAAAATTGTTCTACAGTATGGGCCTATCTCAAATTTTGACACCACTTATAGGGAATTTAAGAAAACACCTACTTTGAGGTACCTTGACCCATACTAACACAAATATCTCCGCCAACACTTACAACAGGTACTTCATTTAGGACTTAAATTTTAGAAGAAATAGTACTCCTTTTAACTGCATTAAAATAAAATTGATGACTTTTTTAACTTTCGAGATATTTGCTTTTAAGTCAGATCCTTTTTCCCTGCCCATGACATTTTTTTGACTTTCAAGACACATTTCTGCGAAAAATGCGTAATAAACATATCGGTATTTTTTTTTCTAGTGCACCTAACAATACTTAATAAAAATTGCTAAGACAAGTTACCCGAAAAACCCACAGATTTTATGATACTTGGGAAATTCCATAGCAGGTAAAATTATGAAAAACTCTTTTCACGAAGCCGCGACAGGTATAAGGTGGAAATATGATTTGTTACCTACTTTTATAACCGCGATTGACAACAAGAACGATTTTTTGACTATGTATTAATAATTTGCGTAGGTTTTAGAGCATGCATTTTTATTAGACTACCTGATAAAAAGGTGATTTCCCTATCATTTTTCTGTTAAATCCCAAAAAGGATTAAGTTTGAGGTTGGTCGCCTAGTTGGAAAATTTACTTAATGTAAATTGTATAAAAGGTTAGAAAACAAAATTAAATCCATCAAAGTCATTTTTGAAGCCGAAGTGACACAACAGTTGCTAAGAAACCCTACTTGAAATGGCATCTTTTACAAACGAAGAATACGCCGATATTATCTACGTTTATGGGATGTGCAACGGAAGTTCTATTAGAGCACAACAAAGATACCATCAGCTTTATCCTAACCGAAGAGTACCTAATCCCCGCGTATTTACAAATTCGTTTCGAAGACTTCGGGAAACGGGATCTGTTTCAACAAGACGACCTAACGCAGGAGCTTCAACAGGAAGAATTGCAGTTGATGAAAGAATACTGGAAGCGGTTGCAAATGATCCATCAATCAGCATCAGGCGCTTATCCTTGCGATTTAATGTTTCAACACATAAAATTGTTCGTCTCCTGCATACGGAAAACTTGTATCCATACCACCATACACCTGTGCAGGAACTGCTTCCGAGTGATTTGGAGCCGAGACTTGAGTTTTGCAACTGGTTGTTAGAGCGGAACTTGGATGACAACGGTTTTATAAGCAGAATCCTATGGACGGACGAATCTCAATTTACTAGAGATGGGATTACATATTTTCACAATCTACACACATGGGCTGCGGAAAACCCACACACAAGGAGAGAGTCATCATTTCAACACAGACAGTATGGGCCTATCTCAAATTTTGATACCACTTATTGGGAATTTCAGAAAACACCTACTTTGAGGTACCTTGGCCCATACTAACACAAATATCTCCGCTAACACTTACAACAGGTACTTCATTTAGTACTTAAATTTTAGAAGAAATAGTACTTCTTTTAACTGCATTTAAATAAAATTGATGACTTTTTTAACTTTTGAGATATTTGCTTTTAAGTCGGATCCTTTTTCCCTGCCCAAGACATTTTTTTGACTTTCAAGACACATTTCTGCGAAAAATGCGTAATAAGCATATCGGTAATTTTTTTTTTCTAGTGCACCTTACAATACTAAAAATACAATAATAAAAATTGCTAAGGCAAGTTACCCGAAAAACCCACAGATTTTATGATACTTGGGAAATTCCATAGCAGGTAAAATTATGAAAAACTCTTTTCACGAAGCCGCGACAGGTATAAGGTGGAAATATGATCTGCTACCTATTTTTATAACCGCGATTGACAACAAGAACGATTTTTTGACTATGTATTAATAATTTACGTAGGTCTTAGAGCATGCATTTTTATTAGACTACCTGATAAAAAGGTAATTTCCCTATCATTTTTCTGTTAAATCCCAGAAAGGATTAAGTTTGAGGTTGATCGCCTAGTTGGAAAATTTACCTAATGTAAATTGTATAAAAGGTTAGAAAACAAAATTAAATCCATCAAAGTCATTTTTGAAGCCGAGGTGACACAACAGTTGTTAAGAAACCCTAGTTGAAATGGCATCTTTTACAAACGAAGAATACGCTAATATTATCTACGTTTATGGGATGTGCAACGGAAGTTCTATTAGAGCACAACAAAGATACCATCAGCTTTATCCTAACCGAAGAGTACCTAATCCCCGCGTATTTACAAATTCGTTTCGAAGACTTCGGGAAACGGGATCTGTTTCAACAAGACGACCTAACGCAGGAGCTTCACCAGGAAGAATTGCAGTTGATGAAAGAATACTGGAAGCGGTTGCAAATGATCCATCAATCAGCATCAGGCGCTTATCCTTGCGATTTAATGTTTCAACACATAAAATTGTTCGTCTCCCGCATACGGAAAACTTGTATCCATACCACCATACATGTGCAGGAACTGCTTCCGAGTGATTTGGAGCCTGTATATTAAGTATTATATATTATATATTATATATAATATATAATATATAATATATAATACTTAATATACAGGGTGTTTCCAAATTCGATGCAAATATTTTGACACAAGATTCTTGGGTATATTTCAAGAAAAAAATTGTTCAACAGTATGGGCCTATCTCAAATTTTGATACCACTTATTGGGAATTTAAGAAAACACCTACTTTGAGGTACCTTGACCCATACTAACACAAATATCTCCGCTAAAACTTACAACAGGTACTTCATTTAGGACTTAAATTTTAGAAGAAATAGTACTCCTTTTAACTGCATTAAAATAAAATTGATGACTTTTTTAACTTTCGAGACATTTGCTTTTAAGTCGGATCCTTTTTCCCTATATTATATATTATATATTATATATTATATATTATATATTATATATTATATATTATATATTATATATTATATATTATATATTATATATTATATATTATATATTATATATTATATATTATATATTATATATTATATATTATATATTATATATTATATATTATATATTATATATTATATATTATATATTATATATTATATATTATATATTATATATTATATATTATATATTATATATTATATATTATATATTATATATTATATATTATATATTATATATTATATATTATATATTATATATTATATATTATATATTATATATTATATATTATATATTATATATTATATATTATATATTATATATTATATATTATATATTATATATTATATATTATATATTATATATTATATATTATATATTATATATTATTATTATATGCTCTTATTTCTCTATGTTACAAACTATGAGTCAAACTTAATATACCTCCAATCCTATATGATGGCGATGGGGTATGAAGTAAAGATTGAAAGTTTGGTTTTATTTAAGTTGATTAAGTTATCTCGAATATAAAAATGTCTATAAAAGTTTTATTTTTATCTGATTAATCCGATTGATTACCAATCGTTACACTTTATTGTGACGTATTGTGCTCAGTTCGGTCAGAGAAACGGAGTAGATTTCCATTGCAAAGGAAACGATAATCTTTCGAGCTACATATTTAGTTATCTGTGTATGAACTTGACTTACGGAGCTTCGTATAAGTGTTTCACAATATTTGCCTATGTTTTTCATATAATAGTTTTATATGCAAATGTTGATTAGCTTAACATTAAGTATCCTTATATTCATACATATTTAAGACATTGATTGCAGTTGATAATAATAAATGAAATAAACTTAGATTCACAGTTAAGAAAACTTTGAATCTGCACTCGATATTTAATTCACTAGATCAATTCACTAGAATTGAAACTTTGAACGCCCGCTTATTTAAGCTTAACTCGTAAATTTATTAAACATACCACAAAAACAGAACAGCGAAAGGCCTTTAACTCTTTAACCGTTAAAAATCAAATTACACTAAAAAGCAATCGAACGTATCTCGTGGCTTTATAGACTGACGTCGATTTTACAGAGGGAATACATTTATTAACAACGTTAAGTATCGGAGGCGATTATAGAAGAAAGCATATGTGATAAGGAGCTCAACAAAAAATTTTGGACTTGTATGTGTTTATATTTATTTTACCTTGCCACAAGCGTAAATTTATTGTACGTAGGTAATTTGGAAAATGCGACCAGCTCTACAGTCGAAACATAACCCGCAGCGCTGGTAGACACTTGCATTGCAGAAATATATATGACTTTCGTTCTCTACCACGACCTGCTCAATAGAAATAAAGCAAAATTTGCGTTCCAGATAAGGGAAGCGGTCATTTCAAAGCAGCTGTTTTGTTTGTTAGCATTGGTTTTGAGAAATAATTTATGTGTTACCTACCATCTCTCCTAGGCCCCAAATACTGTCCAAAACGTTTAAGGAAGTTTTTATAAATTACCAATCAGCGGTCGTTTAATTGGTGTGGGCATATTTTCAATTTAAGTCAAAACATGCGGCTATGTTTGTGCCTCGGATATTGATTGTACCTGAAGTGCCAGTGTCTTTTAACACGAAGTTATAGTTTGCAATGGTAGTAAAACCTTGGTAGATTGGTACAAAAGCGAAAATAATTCTGGGATGAAAATGAAATCACTCGCAAGCCAAAGTTAGGAAAAGTAAAGAGGTGGTAAATGACAATATTTGCTTAGAACTCCTTTCAGTATTTTCAGGTAATTATTTAGTTTAGGCATTGCAAGGCGGCGTGGCAGTGCATTGTAAATTTCTGCTATTTATGTTATTTTTTGACGATTTGTGGTTATCTTATACTTCGAAAGGGGGCGTGGTCCAACCGCCCTTATTACAAACTCAAATTAGCATAGATATCTCTAAGTTTCGCTTAAATATAAGGAAATATGTAATTTTTTGGTTCAAATTCAATATTTTCGTGAATTCGACCCCTTAAATAAGGCGTGGCTTAAAATTTTGAAATTTTAAAATATTTTGAATTTTTGTTTGTTTTTTAGAGTTGTAACTTTTGTTTGTAACATAGAGAAATAAGCACCGAAAAATTAATTAGAAGCATCTCCTAATGAATTTAAGACACAAAAAAGAAAATCCTAATAGGTAAACCTTCTCCAGTGGGCCTAGCATCTATTTTAAGAGCGAATGTTCAAATGCATTTTACTCAATATTTTTCCTCCGCATTGCAGTATTTTACTCAAACATTTTTCTCCGAATTGCAGCATTTTACTCAATCATTTTTCTCCGAATTGAAAAAATTTAGCTTAATATTTTATGTGAAAAACACTTAGTTTATCATTTTGTTCGTTGAATTTGAACCAAAAAATGCATTTTTACGTGCATTTAAGCGTAACTTGGAAATATCTGTGTTAATATTGAAATAATTTGTAATAAGGGGCGGTTGGACCACGCCCCTTTTCGAAGTTAGCACTACTTATAAAATGTCAAAAAAAAAAACAATAACAGAAGCATTCTACAATGTGGGATAAAATGGGGTATTCAACAGTCCGTTTTACGGACTGTATTATGTGCTGTTTATTGTAAGATACACAAAATAAAAATTTAATTGCTTTACATCCCCTAGTGGGCGTGTTATCAATTTAAATGGTAGTTTTTCAAATGCATTTTATTCAATATATTTGTTCCAAATCGAAAAATTTTTATTCAATGTATTATTTAAAAAGCGTAATAGTTCTACATTTTGTGTGTGCAAATGTTTGGGCCACGCCCACATATGGAGGCAGAATTGAAGAAAAACCTAAAATCTTCTAGAAAAACGTAATTTCGACTGGCCTTAACCTTATTTAGGAAAAAAAAAAATTTAAAGGTAAAGTAAATGAGACTCCATTCTGGATTTCGTTCTTACAAATTTTTTAGCCACCCCCACTTTTTGGGGTCGATATTTCCAAAATATTGAATTTGAACCAAAAAATATCATTTTTACGTACATTTAAGCGTAACTTGGAAATATCTGTGCTATAATTGATAGTTTGTAATTAGGGGCGGTTGGATCACGTTGCACATTTAGGCGTAACTTGGAAATATCTGTGTTAATATTGATATAATTTGTAATAAGGGGCGGTTGGACCACGCCCCTTTTCGAAGTTAGCACTACTTATAAAATGTCAAAAAATAACAATAATATTAGCATTTTACAATGTGGGATAGGATAGGGTATTCAACAGTCCATTTTACGGACTGTATTATCTGCTGTTTATTGTAAGATACACAAAATAAAAATTTAATCGCTTTACTTTCCCTAATAGGCGTGGCATCGATTTAAAGGTTAGTTTTACAATA
Organism: Neoascia interrupta; assembly: GCA_947623515.1. NCBI lineage: Eukaryota > Metazoa > Arthropoda > Insecta > Diptera > Syrphidae > Neoascia > Neoascia interrupta. The sequence goes on from OX392462.1 coordinate 86,291,304, forward strand.
GCATTTTATTCAATATTTTTGTTCCAAATCCAAAAATATTTACTTAATTTATTATGAAGAGAACACATATTTCTAAATTTTGTTTATACAAGACTTTGGGTCGCGCCCACATTTGGAGGCAGAATTGAAAAACAAAAGCTAAAAATTTCCAGAAAAACGTAGTTTCGACTGGCCTTAACCCTAATTTGGGAAAGAATATAAAAAAAAATAGCAGGTTAGATAAACAAGATTTTATTCTAAATTTCGTTCGTACCACGTTTTTAGCCGCGCCCACTTTTAGGAGTCGATTTTTCAAAAACATTGAATTTGAACCAAAAAATTACATTTTTACGTACATTTAAGCGGAACTTGGAAAAAACTGCGTTATGATTCATACCTTTTAATTAAGTGTGGTTGGACCACGCCCATTTTCGAAGTTTGCCCTACTTATAAAATGTCAAAAAATAACAATGCCATCAGCATTTTACATTGTAGGATAGGATGGGGTATTCAACGGTTGGTTTTACGAACTGTAACTTCTGCGTACACACTGTAGAACTTACTCACTGGTTAATTAATAACATCAGCATTGTACGCCGCTGCCGATATGATCACAAATATAATTCTTCTAGGAATGAGATCTTTTATCCCCCACAGGGTTAAGAGTATCAAACCGAAGGAGAACTCGTGGTTTGACCTGAGCTGTAAAGAGGCAATAAATTTGAAGGAATCTTACTTTCGGTCTTACAAGGACAATCCCTCTCTAGTTAACCGAAATAAGTTCAAACAAGCCAGAAATGCCTGCAATGCTCATAGCCGTCGTGTGAACTTCATGTACGACCAAAAGTTGAGGCAGAAAATACTACATTGTCCCAAAGGTAGTAAAAACTTTTGGTCTTTCGTCAAAAATGTGAAAAATTGTGCCTCATCCTCCATCCCAACGCTCGTCTGCAATGGCATTCCAGCTGTCAGTTCCCTAGACAAAGCCAATCTCCTCGCAGCACATTTTGCTGCCAGCTCCACGCTACCAGATTGCGTATTGCCTCCGCCTGTACCTGAGCGCGTTGAATGCACTATGGGACACATTCACTTTCGCACTCGTACAGTCAAAAAAGTACTTAAGGATCTCAACATTCACAAATCCGCTGGTCCAGATGGTATACCCCCGATTGTTCTGAAGAGGTGTTCTTCCACGCTGGCAAAACCATTGTGTAAGCTTTTTCATCGGTCCTACTCCTCTGGCCTCTTTCCGAGTAGATGGAAAACAGCATTTGTCCAGCCCGTCCCTAAAAAAGGCGATTCTTCTTCTCCCTCTAGCTATCGTCCAATTGCACTAACTTCCCTTCTTTCTAAGGTCATGGAAACGCTGATTAACTTCCAGCTCATGAAATATCTCGAATCACGAAAACTACTTCATGACCGGCAATATGGTTTTCGTAGCAAAAGGTCCACTGGTGATCTGATGGCATATCTCACCGAAAAGTGGAACCATTCCTTGCATCTTCTTGGTGAAAGCAAGATTGTTGCGCTTGATATTTTAAAAGCATTTGACAGAGTTTGGCACCAAGCTCTTTTGTCGAAAATGCGTGCATTTGGAATCGACGAATCTCTTATTCAGTGGATTAGTAATTACCTTTCGAACCGTTCAATTCAAGTTGTTTTGGACGACTTCAAGTCTGCAGTTCAAAAAATAAATGCTGGGGTTCCCCAGGGCTCTGTTTTGTCTCCGACTCTCTTCCTCGTTTTCATGAACGATCTCTTGTCTGCTACTACTAATCCAATTCACTCTTTTGCCGATGACAGTAACCTCAGTTTCTCATATTCGTTCTCGGTTCCTCGCCCCTGCTCTTCAGACGTAGAACTGGAATGGCAGCGTATGTCAAACTCATTAAACTCTGATCTTAACAGCATTGTATCATGGGGATCTCTTAACAGAGTAGAGTTTAATGCTTCTAAAACTCAATGCTGTCTTCTGTCATTGAAGCAAAACCGAAACACTCAGCCATTATCCATAAATGGCACTTGCATCCACGAAACCGAAACGCTTTCCATTCTAGGTATGTGTGTTAATAAAAACCTTAGTTGGAATGACCACATATTCGACGTCGCCAAGAACGCTGCGAAATGCCTAGGTTTTCTCAAAAGGGCTATTTTATATATGGTCTACATCCGCCCCAAGCTGGAATATAATTCCCACGTCTGGGCTGGTGCTCTAAAAACAGCATTGCACCTGCTAGACAGGATACAAAAACGGGCGATAAAACTATTTGGAGACAGAAATATTGCGCAGTCAATTGACTCATTAGAACATCGACGCAATGTCTCTTGCCTTTCACTGTTCTATCGCTTTTTCCACAAACAGTGTTCCATCGAAATAGCCAATTGCATTCCGCCCCTTAAGACTTTCAACCGTTATACTCGCCAAAGATCGAATGCACATCAGTTTACCCTCGAGCCCACTTTCGGACGTACAGTCAAGTTTAGAAGTTCCTTCATAAGCCGCTCAACGCGAATGTGGAATGTTCTCCCACGTTCAGTCTTTCCGTCACATTACAACCCGCAACTGTTCAAAACAAGAGTGCATCGGTACCTCTCCTCCTTTTCCTCTTTTTCTAATCCTTTCCGCTCGTGAGATGTGTAACATTAAAAGGGCAGCCAATTCCTTTATTCGCGAGTAAATTATAAAAAAAAAAAAAAAATCAGCATTGTACAATGTGGGATAAAATGGGGTATTCAACAGTCGGTAGACCCCCAAGACCTTAAGGGTATATGATCGAGACCGGGTTCTGAATCGAATAAGCCATGTCCGTCCGTCCGTCCGTCTGTCTGTGTGTTATATGTTTTTAGGGTTTAAATTTTGAGCTAAAGAGCTTAAATTTTGTGCATGGGCCTTGTTATCCGTTGCAGTACATGTGTAAAAATTTTTGAAATCTGCCCAAAGACACGCCCACAATCGGTCTAAATGTGCAACTACCTTCAGAGTTTTCAAAACTGTAAGACGTCTTAAAAGGCTAAAATTTGACATTTAGCATCTCCTTATGAATGTAAGACACAAAAAAGAAAAATTTTATCCGTAAGCCTCCTCAAATGGGCGTGGCATATATTTTAAGGGTAAATTTTCAAATGCAGTTTACTCAATATTTTTGCTCGAAATTGTAAAAATGTTGTCTAATATTTTATATCGAAAACGCTTAGTTCTTCATTTTGTTCATACAAGACTTTGAGGCACGCCCACATTTGGAGGCAGAATTGAAGGAAAACCTTAAATTCTCCAGAAAAACGTAATTTCGACTGGCCTTGAGCCTAATTTAGGAAAGCATGAAATAAAAAAAGTAGCAGGTTAGGTAAAGGAGACTTCAGTCCAAATTTCGTTCATATAAAGTTTTTAGCCACGCCCCTTTGGGGTGTGGTGTCCGTGCTGAACCAAAAAATTGCATTTTTACGTACATTTAAGCGTAACTTTGAAATATCTGTGAAAATATCTTATTATTGAAAGTCTGTAATTAGGGGCGATTGGCCCCTTTTCGAAGTTTGTATTACTTATAAAATGTCAAAAAATAACAATGCCATCAGCATTTTACAATGTGGCATAGGATGGGGTATTCAACGGCCCGTTTTACGGACTGAAACTTCTGCGTACACTCTGCGGCACTTATTCACTGGTTGAAGTATAAGATAACCACAAATCGTCAAAAAATAAGATAAAAGCAGTTATTCACAATGTGGGATAGGATGGGGTATTCAACGGTCCGTTTAACGGACTGTAACTTCTGCGTACACACGGAGCACTTACTCTCTGGCTTTTTTTGTGTTTAGCAGAAAGCTTAATACCTAGTCTTTTATAAATTTTGACGTATATTGTTTTACCAATGAAAAAATCTTTAAATGGGTTTTTCCTTCTATTGTGATATTCTATACAGGGTGTTTCAGTAAAGGTGTGACAAAAAGTAAGGGCGTGTAGGTTACGTCGAGACAAGAAAAAAAATTTTATGGGAGGGGGCGGTCTATTCAACCGGTTTAGCCAGGAGGGGCGATTTTCTAAAAATAGGTATGACTTTAAACAGAAAAAAAATATTAAAAACAAGTGAGTAAGTGCAAATGAACACAAAATTTAAATCAGCTGTTGCCCATGCTGAAAAAAATATTTACTGCAAGCCTCGCATTGGCTTCACGCCCTTTGGCGCATGGTTAAAGTCGAATTCATACCAAAACTTGGTAAGTCTGACTAAAGCCTAGCCAAAAGTTTAAGACCCACAAGTCTATCTTCCTTTCTGCTGAAAAGCTTGGAGAGACTGGTTGAGCTGCACGTACGCAAGGTTGCTCTTCGATTATATCCTCTTTCTGAGATGCAACACGCTTATCAGCGCAGAAAATCCTGCGAAACTGCGCTTGAAAATCTTGTTGGTAGGATTGAATGTTCTCTTGACCAGAAGGAGTACGTGCTGGGAGTTTTCGTCGATATTGAGGGTGCTTTTGATAACGCGACGTTTGATAGCATGTCAAACGTCTTTTTTGATGCAACTCAGCCAGACAACACGGTGTAGATGAAACATTAGTTCAATGGATTAGGGCAATGCTTATGCACAGGACGCTGATAACCGAGGCAGATTGTGGCAAGTGCGTCATAACTGGGGTAAACAGGGGCTGTCCGCAAGGTGGCGTTCTGTCTCCCCTTTTATGGTGCATGGTGGTAGACTCTCTCCTATCAGCTCTCAACCTTCCTGGAACCTCCACACAAGCCTACGTGGATGATTTCGCCGTTCTTTCTGTCGGCTCAAACCTAGGGACTGTGTGCTCTCAGGCGCAGAGATCCCTAGACTTGATCGATGATTGGTGCACTAGGAATGGGCTTTCAGTGAATCCTCTCAAAACTACGGTTGTTCTCTTTGCGAGAAGGAGAAATGTCACTGGTCTGACTCAACTCGTGCTTAAGAGTGTCACTATCCCGATATCCGATGAAGTCAAATATTTGGGAGTAATCCTTGATAGAAAACTTCTTTGCTCCAAGCATGTTGAATCCAAAACCGAAAAAACACTGTCTACTTTCTGGCAGTGTAGAGGGGCTTTTGGCAAGACATGGGGCCTATCTCCGAAAAGGGTCCTCTGGATCTATACGGCCATGGTAAGACCACTCCTCTCATATGCTTCGGTTGTGTGGTGGAACAGGCTTTCGCGGAAACGTGTTACTGCCATTTTTGCCAAACTCCAAAGAACGGCTTGTCTTGGCTGCACAGGGGCCTTCCCTAGTACGCCGGGATCTGCGGAACAAGTTTACCGTAGGTCCTAGTGGAATTAAGTTGTTATTTTTATGCATATATATGTTTTTCAGTGTCCTGATTACGAATCTGTTATTAAAAATTGTCGGTCTCGTTTAGTTTAAAAGTTATAGCTATTCAAAGTTTAAATTTTTCCATACAAAATACCTCATCTTTGACTTTTAATTTCTGCCTTAGAGTATGCTTTTTTTCCGTGGGTAGGAAAAACTTTCATAGGACCGGCCGCGCGTGCTCATAGTAGTGTGAGATTCTTACACACTAAAAAACCTCCCATTTTCCGTCAGACTACGACTAAGTTTCCTTAACAAGTAGTTCAAGCTTCTGTAGTAATCGCGTGTGGCAGGCTGCCTTCCAACGAAGGCACCTACATTACCGTCAATTTATGCGGTTTCATCTTATGCAGCTAGATCTAACGGTCTCATTCGTTGTAGCCGGCGCGTAAGATTTGTCTGATCCAAAGTTCGGATAATTTCATTGTTGCAATGTCCACGAAGACGAGTACTAAGTTTGCGAGCAAAGTTTGTTACCTCGTCAGACACGGTTGCGATTCCTAGATCTCGGTGTAGATCGCTTTTTCTTCTGTACCATGGTGCATTAACGATTGCTCTGAGTGTCTTATTTTGAAAAGTTTCTAAAATAGATATATTGCTTGGTTTAGTACAACCCCATAGTTGTATACCGTATGTCCAAGATGGTTAACGCACTTGATTATACAAAAGCAGTTTGTTATGTATGCTTAGTTTCGAAAATCTTCCGATAAGCCAATTCATTTCTCTTAACTTGATTTCGAGCTCGTCACGTTTCTTTTTAACGCGCGGCTTCCATTTAAGTTTTGCGCCCAGAGTCATTCCTAGATATTTCGCTTCATTTGAGTACGGGATTTGTACCGAGCTAATGAATAAAGGTTTGTTGTTTATCTTTTTATACCCGACCCAGAGTACATTAAGTTTGATGTATAGTTTGTAACGCTGTGAAATAATCACCGTAGACCCCTAAGACCTCTTAGAGATATGAATGGGACCGACAGGAGAATGAATTAAGCCATGTCCGTCCGTCCGTCCGCCCGTATGTAAACAACTTTTAGGCCTTAAATTTTAAGGCAGAGAGCTGAGATTTTGTGGGTTGGTTGGAAGTCCAGTCTTTCAGACCAAATTTGAAAATAAGCTGAATCCGCCCTAAGACACGCCCACTACAGGCCTGTATGTGCGACCAAAAAAATACATTTTGCAAATTTTAGCTATGTTACAGTGGCGCTAGCGCATCCATTTTTGGTACGTAACATTGCCTTATAATTGTCTTTAAGGTAGCCACAAAATTTTAGCTTTTTTATTGGCTACGCCCACTTTTTAAGGGATTTTAGCTTAAAATTACTGTTTTTCAATAAATATATATGAAATTTGACAAAAAGTTATATGACAAAAGCTGTAGATATTAACATTTTCTAGCTTTTGTGTATATATTGTATGTGTTTCCGCCCACTTTTGTGGGCGTGGCTTAAAAAAAAGTGATTTTTTTAGTTATAAAAGCCGGAGTTTTAGGCCGAAATGTATGCAACCACCTAGTATAAAGCATTCAACAGTTATATTTTTATATCCCGCCCACTTTTTGGAGACGTGGCAGTTTACTTTTTGGTATGGTCGGGTATTTTGCAATCCGTCGTAGATGGATTGAAGCTTTTGCGTACCCACTGTTGCACTTTCCCACTTGTTATAAGTAAAGTTAACAAGCGTTGACTTAGTCTCGTTAAGGACGACTCGCCAGCTCTTCGTCCAGTCGCATATTTTGTCTAAAGCACGCTGGAGTTTCCCTGTTGATAATTCAATTGTTGTATCAATAGCGAGAATAGCAGTGGCGTCTGCGAATGTAGCTAAAATTGTTCCCTCATCGTGGGGTATGTCTCTTGTACAAAGCAAAAATAATATTGGGCCGAGAACGCTTCCTTGCGGGACACCGGCATTTATCTCTTTGAATTCCGAGCACTCATTTTCGTACCTTACGCGAAAGATTCTGTCTTTAAGGTAAGACACTAAGATTCTATAATGTTTTTCTGGTAATCTAAGCCTTAACTTGTACCTCAGGCCTTCGTGCCACACCTTGTCGAAGGCTTGCGATACGTCGAGAAAAGCGCTAGTACATATCTTTTTCGCTTCCAGAGCTTTTTCGATTTCCTTTGTTATTCGATAGACCTGGTCGATTGTTGAATGCGTTTTCCTAAATCCGAATTGGTGATCCGGAATCAATCGTCTTTCTTCAATGATTGGTTGCAACCTTTTAAGCAACAGTTTCTCGAATACCTTAGATATTATCGGCAGTAGCGAAATAGGTCTGTATGACTTTTTGTCGTTTGGACATTTTCCTGGTTTGGGAAATTCCATTGCCTTGGAACGTATAAAATTCTCATGGAAGCGTTAATGATATAGAGTAGCTTGACCAAAGCTTTTTTCGGTAGCTCCTTTAGAATTTCGCTAGTAATTAAGTCGTAGCCAGGGGCTTTGTTGTTTTTCAGATTATTTATCGTTTGACGAAGTTCAGCCAATGACACGGTTTTTATTCTATAATTATCTTGTACCGCATAAGGATTGAGCTCCTCGACCAACGGTTCCCCGTCAAACGGTTTGAATGTTTCTTCTAGGTAATCTGCAAATAAATCCGCTTTTTCTTAGTCTTCTCTTGCCCATTCGCCGTTGGCTTTTCTTAGTGGCGCAGAGCGTGCTATAGGCTTCTAAACGGACTTGACTGGTTTTTAAAGAGAGTAGTTCGAACATTTATCGGCAGTCAAACTTTCGAGGTAGGCAGTAGTCTCGCGACTTTTAAAATCTTGAAGTTCGTGCTTCAGTTTGTTTGAAAGGGTGGTTCAAGATGGTCTTATCCGGGGGTGCTCGCGAACGTTGCCATCTCTTGCGCGCTCTCCTCTTTTCGCATATTAGCTCTTCTATTTCTCGCGGATAAATTGTTCCGCTTTTCGATAATTCGGACCTCCGAAAAGAAGTGTTATTCCGGCAGCGCTCTGAATAACTCTCACGAGTTTATCTAGTTCGTCTTCTATTTCAAGTGGCGTTTTGAGCGGTACATTTAAGGCTATGTTTTCTTTGCAGTATTTTCTAAAGCAGTCCCAGTCGGTGTTGTTGTTAGTTAATCTAGGCGCTCTATTCTTTTTCGCTAGGCTTCCGCCGATTTTCAAAAGAACAGCCGAGTGATCTGAACAGAGATCAAAGCGTTCTTCTACGTTCATCAGGTAACGAGGTACCCTCTTGGCGATAAAGAAGTCGACGAGATCAGGTATTTTATTTCTGTCGGTTGGCCTATATGTTGGCTTTCCCGTCGATAAGAAGATCCCGCCGCGTTTTGTACTTGCTTTAAAGAAGGCTCTGCCTCTTGTTGAATTTCACCGTGAGCCCCAAAAAGTATTTTTCGCGTTAAAGTCCCCGCCGATGATAAAGCTTGACCCAAGTGAATCAAACCTAATGACTGTGTGCTCTCAGGCGCAGAGATCCCTAGACTTGATCGATGATTGGTGCACTACGAATGGGCTTTCAGTGAATCCTCTTAAAACTAAGTTTGTTCTCTTTGCGAGAAGAAGAAATTTCACTGGTCTGACTTAACTCGTGCTTAAGGGTGTCACTATCCCGATATCCGATGAAGTCAAATATTTGGGAGTAATCCTTGATAGAAAACTTCTTTGGTCCAAGCATATTGAATAAAAAACAGAAAAAACACTGTCTACTTTCTGGCAGTGTAGAAGGGCTTTTGGCAAGACATGGGGCCTATCTCCGAAAAGGGTCCTCTGGATCTATACGGCCATGGTAAGACCACTCCTCTTATATGCTTCGGTTGTGTGGTGGAACAGGCTTTCGCGAAAACGTGTTACTGCCATTTTTGCCAAACTCCAAAGAACGGCTTGTCTTGGCTGCACAGGGGCCTTCCCTAGTACGCCGGGATCTGCGGAACAAGTTTACCGTAGGTCCTAGTGGAATTAAGTTGTTATTTTTATGCATATATATGTTTTTCAGTGTCCTGATTACGAATATGTTATTAAAAATTGTCGGTCTCGTTTAGTTTAACAGTTATAGCTATTTAAAGTTTACATTTTTCCGTACAAAATACCTCATCTTTGACTTTTATATTCTGCCTTGGAGTATGCTTTTTTTTCCGTGGGTAGGAAAAACTTTCATAGGCACTACGAGGACCGGCCGCGCGTGCTCATAGTAGTGCGAGATTCTTACTCTAAGAATCTGACTTACTTACTAAGTTTGCGAGCAAAATTTGTTACCTTGTCAGACACGGTTGCAATTCCTAGATCTCGGTGTAGATCGCTATTTCTTATGTACCATGGAGCATTAACGATTGCTCTGAGTGTCTTATTTTGAAAAGTTTCTAAAATAGATATATTGCTTGGTCTAGTACAATCCCATAGTTGTATACCGTATGTCCAAGATGGTTTTAGCACTTGCTTATACAAAAGCAGTTTCTTATGTATGCTTAGTTTCGAAAATCTTCCGATAAGCCAATTCATTTCTCTTAACTTGATTTCGAGCTCGTCGCGCTTCTTTTTAACGCGCGGCTTCCATTTAAGTTTTGCGTCCAGAGTCATTCCTAGATATTTCGCTTCATTTGAGTACGGGATTTGTACCGAGTTAATGAATAAAGGTTTGTTGTTTATCTTTTTATACCCGACCCAGGGTATATTAGGTTTGATGTATAGTTTGTAACGCAGTGAAATAATCACCGTAGACCCCTAAGACCTTTTAGAGATATGAATGGGACCGACAGGAGAATCGATTAAGCCATGTCCATCCGAGAGAGCTGAGATTTTGTGAGTTGGTTGGAAGTCCAGTCCTTCGGATCAAGTTTAAAAATAAGCTGAATCCGCCCACAGACACGCCCACTACAGGCCTGTATGTGCGACAATCTCTAATTTTAAAAAATACATTTTGCAAATTTTAGCTATGTTACAATGGCGCTAGCGCATCCATTTTTGGTACGTAACATTGCCTTATAATTGTCTTTGAGGTAGCCAACAAATTTTAGCTTTTTTATTGGCCACGCCCACTTTTTAAGGGATTTTAGCTTAAAATTACTGTTCTTCAATAAATATATATGAAATTTGACAAAAAGTTATGTGACAAAAGCTGTAGATATTAGCATTTTCTAACTTTTATGTGTATATTGTATGTGCCTCTGCCCACTTTTGTGGGCGTGGCGTAAAAAAAAGTGATTTTTTAAGCATTTCATTTCATTTATAAAGCATTCAACAGTTATATTTTTGTATCCCGCCCACTTTTTGGAGGCGTGGCAGTTTTCTTTTTGGTATGGTCGGGTATTTTGCAATCCGTCGTAGATGGATTGAAGCTTCCCACTTGTTATAAGTAAAGTTGACTTGCGTTGACTTTGTCTCGTTAAGGACGACTCGCCAGCTCTTCGTCCAGTCGCATATTTTGTCTAAAATGCGCTGGAGTTTCCCTGTTGATAATTCAATTGTCGTATCAATAGTGAGAATAGTAGTGGCGTCTGCGAACGTAGCTAGAATTGTTCCCTCATCGAGGGGTATGTCTCTTGTATAAAGCAAAAATAATATTGGGCCGAGAACGCTTCCTTGCGGGACACCGGCATTTATCATTTCGTACTCATTTTCGTACCTAACGCGAAAGATTCTGTCTTTAAGGTAAGACTTTAAGATTCTTTAGAGTTTTTCTGGTAAGCTAAGCCTTAACTTTTACTTCAGGCCTTCGTGCCACACCTTGTCGAAGGCTTGCGATACGTCGAGAAAAGCGCTAGTACATATCTTTTTCGCTTCCAGAGCTTTTTCGATTTCGTTTGTTATTCGATAGACCTGGTCGATTGTTGATTGCTTTTTCCTAAATCCGAATTGGTGATCCGGAATCAATCGTCTTTTTTCAATGATTGGTTGCAACCTTTTAAGCAACAATTTCTCGAATATTTTAGATATTATCGGCAGTAGCGAAATAGGTCTGTATAACTTTTTGTCGTTCAGACATTTTCCTGGTTTTGGAACCATTATGACCTCGGCCACTTTCCATTCCCTTGGAACATATAAAATTCTCATGGAGGCGTTAATGATATAGAGTAGCTTGACCAAAGCTTTTTTCGGTAGCTCCTTTAGAATTTCGCTAGTAATTAAGTCATGCTTTGTTGTTTTTCAGACTATTTAACGTTTGACGAAGTTCAACCAATGACACGGTTTTTATTCTATAATTATCTTGTACCGCATAAGGATTGAGCTCCTCGACCAACGGTTCCCCGTCAAACGGTTTGAATGTTTTTTCAAGGTAATCTGTAAATAAATCCGCTTTTTCTTTGTCTTCTCTTGTCCATTCGCCGTTGGCTTTTCTTAATGGCGCGGAGTGTGTTATAGGCTTCTTAACGGACTTGACTGCTTTCCAAAGAGAGTAGTTCGAACCTTTATCAGCAGTCAAACTTTCGAGGTAAGCAGTAGTCTCGCGACTTTTGAAATCTTGAACTTCGTGCTTCAGTTTGTTGGAAAGGTGGTTCAAGATGGTCCTATCCGGGGGTGCTCGCGAACGTTGCCATCTCTTGCGCACTCTCCTCTTTTCGCATATTAGCTCTTCTATTTCTCGCGGATATATTGTTCCATTGTTCGATAATTCGGACCTCCGGAAAGAAGTGTTATTCCACGCAGCGCTCTGAATAACTCTCAAGAGTTTATCTTATTCGTCTTCTATTTCAAGTGGCGTTTTAAGCGGTACATTTAAAGCTATGTTTTCTTTGTAGTATTTTCTAAAGCCGCCCCAGTCGCTGTTATTGTTGGTTAATCTAGGCGCTCTTTTCGTTTTCGCTAAGCTTCCACCAATTTTTAAAAGAACTGCCGAGTGATCTGAACAGAGATCAAAGGGTTCTTCTACGTTCGTTAGGTAACGAGGTACCCCCTTGGCGATAAAGAAGTCGACAAGATCAGGTATTTTATTTCTATCGGTTGGGCAAAATGTCGGCCTTTCCGTTGATAAGAATTTCACCGTGAGCCCCAAAAGGTATTTTTTGCGTTAAAGTCCCCACCGGTGATAAAGTTTGACCCAAGTGAATCAAAAAGCAGAGCAAGATCTTCATCTGCCAGCCGATACTGCGGAGGTATGAATGAGACTGAGGTCGTTTGCATAGAGTCAAGTTCTATTTATTCGTTTTTGGAGTGCTTAATGCAGTCTTTAATGTAGAGAGAGGGTCCACCTCTCGAATTTTCTGAAGGATGATGCGCATGACAGTCGATGTAACCTTCTTTTTTGGGTGCCGAACCGTTTTTAAAGTGAGTTTCCGAAATCAGGCATATGCCTACATTATTCTTCCGTAGGAATACTTCTAGTTTGTAATTTTTTTGCAAAAGGCTGTTTGCATTCCATGTAATAATTATGATTGACTTTCCAGTTAAAGGATCCTTCGCGGAGGATCACAAAAAAAATCGCGAACTTCGGCCCTGAGGGCCGACCCAACTGTCCGACTTACAATCAAAACGCGGCTATTAATTTTAGGAAATTAATTATTCTGTAGCAAGATTATTCCTTAGGAGAATTAATTATTGCGGTCCGTTCAACGTCTGGATTTAGACTGCCTGCCAAAAGTTCCACCAGCCCAATTCGGTGGGCACAAGTATGGTTCCAGATCTGCTGACCTCGCCAAAAGCTCGTTGCGCGTGTTGCTGCGTTATGCACTTGCCCGTGGGAAACGATTCACCTGCCTAGTTCCAGGGGGTCGGGTTTCGTTCATGAACGTTCATGCATTCGCTGGCTCATCAATGTTCATGTCCCACAGTGCGAGTGCGCGGTGTTAACTCCTCCCCCTTCAAAGATCTGCGGCCCGCAGATTTTCAACTGGTAAGTTAATGGTTGGAATTGAGATGCTTGGTTTTGGGTAGATTTTTTTCCAAAACGTGAAGACACAGAATGCCACTAGGATGAGGATCAAACCATCTGTAAGTAAAGAAAATCTTATGGTTTGGGTTAGGATACCTAACCGTTTGATATTCTGTATGCTCAGGCCATGCACGTATCCCAGATCAACTTCCTGATTATGGCTGGTGATGTTGATCAAAGTGGGAGGAAGCTCCTGCAAGGTTGTGACGCTTCGTTGTGAATTTGGATAACGTAAGTACCTGAAAGAGATCTAGACATATTGTTATTAGAGAGGATTTCACCTCTAAAATTGGAGACAAAAATTGTATCCTCTTTGATTAGTTCGATGATCTCGTTTACGTTAGTACGAAAGGTACAATTCGTTGGTCCTCCCTTCAGTAACTTTGGTATGCAGCTATCTTTGGGAACCAGCTTTAATGCTTTGTCCTCGCAAATCGTTGAATTACCTATAGAAAGACAATTGGCTACTATACCATAGGTTTCCTTATGATTAACGAGCATCCTTTGGAACTTCAGGTCAACTTGTCTACTCTTGATGATTGACGATCCTGTAATAAGGACATTGTACTCCTCAAGTCCTACTTTTGGTATCGAGAGCACATAGAGAAGCATCGTACCATTCGTGTAAACGGACGGTGTCCCGTATTTTACTGCCTCTACTTCGTTGGTATAGGGCAATGTTTCCAGCTAGCTGATGATTTTATTAATTTCTTCGGAAGGTTCGTGTTGATCATTCCAGTTTTGGCCATTTGGCAGGCTCGGGTAATTTCATTTATTTCGTCTTTGATTAACAGTACCTCGTCGAGAATTTGTTGCTCAAACCTTTCGTTTATAACACCCTTTATTCCGTTCTGCACCGTAGCCACCATTGAGTTAATTTTACGGGTTATATCCTGTGCGATATCAAACAGCTTCTCATTGATCTTGTATTGGTGGTTATTGTTCTCGATTATAGCTTCCTGGCTCTGTAAAATCGTGTGCCAGTCAGCAGCGCCAGGACTGCCTGCTATCCACTTCCACGCAGATCCTATCCAGTAGATTGACCTTCTTTGTCTCGCCGATTTTCCCTTCCTTCTATTATTATGGATTTTGGTTATCATAAACCATAGATATCAATTTATCATAGATAAATTGCTTGCTCTTGTTTGAAAAGCACTTCTTCTTTTCTTCACTTCTAATTCTCTTAACAGTTAATTCAAACACTTCGAATTATCTTCAAGGCGTGGGTCCTTGTTACAGAAATTAACATTTATATTTTTAAATTTATTTCCACGATTATTTAGGGGCCTCGAAATTAAACAGGCTTTACTCTTAACTTTCACTCTCATCAACTCACAGAAGTTCATTTCTTGTTATTTCTATGTTTTGTTCAATGGTTTTTGATTTCTCTTTCGTTCACTATAAAAAATAGAAACGTTACGATTAATATAACTTCTTTCTTAGGAACCGGCCTTGGAAGAGTCGTGGTTGTCCTTTTTGGTCGCAAGCGTTTATACTTGCAAGCGACCTACTAATGGCATGATCAACTTCACTTCCATATCCTTTTGCCACACTGACGAAGACTATCATGTTCCCATGGGTATGATAAGTTTTTGTTGCTGAAGGCTTAGTGCTACGACTGTGTTCCCATGGGTACAGTGGTTAACTCTTTGAGCGCACTAAGCTTCTGTCCTGTATGAAAGGACACAACAATTCGCACAGTGAAAAGGACATGGATTTAAGACCGGTACCTGCTCGGGCGCCAGTTAAAGGATCCTTCGCGGAAGATCACAAAAAAACATCGCGAACGTCGGCCCTGTGGGCCGACCCAACTGTCCGACTTACAATCAAAACGCGGCTATTAATTTTAGGAAATTTATTATTCTGTAGCAAGATTATTCTTTAGGAGAATTAATTATTGCGGTCCGTTCAACGTCTGGATTTAGACTGCCTGCCAAAAGTTCCACCAGCCCAATTCGGTGGGCGCAAGTATGGTTTCAGATCTGCTGACCTCGCCAAAAGCTCGTTGCGCGTGTTGCTGCGTTATGCACTTGCCCGTGGGAAACGATTCACCTGCCTAGTTCCAGGGGGTCGGGTTTCGTTCATGAACGTTCATGAATTCGCTGGCTCATCAATGTTCATGTCCCACAGTGCGAGTGCGCGGTGTTAACTTTCCCATATTCATGGTTTGTTATTATTTGCTTTTCGAGGTTTAAGCTCGAGCTCGCTCATTTTGTTGAATATTACTTGATTAAGTTTCGTCTGTTGCTCAAGCTTTTCTAAAATCATGCCTAGAATTTGAGAGACCGAATCTGATGCGGCCGATTGTGGCTTACTTTTACGTGACGCGACTTAAGCGTACGATCGAACCAACAAGTGTGGATTCTCCTTTTTGACTCCGGTGGGAACAAGGACCAGCGACGTTTTTTTGCGCATTTTGAACTTTGCCTTTAATCAAACCCGTACCCCTTGTCGATTTAGGGGTTATTAATATTATTATTTACAATTTAGGGGTTATTATTATTATATAAGTTGGGTTTCGCTCTGCGACCTGTTGGTCTATTGTACCCTTTACTTAGCCTAGGAGAGGTTAATTCCCTCAAAGAAGCTCCCCTCATACTATAATTCATTACTAAATTATACCGAAGGTATGTGCTCCTGTTTGGCCTTGGCTGAAAGAACTCATCCTTATAGCACATTCTCTAGTCCAGTTTCACGTAGGAATCTGAGAATGAGAAGTGGGTCCAAGGTGGGTATCTCTCTGTCTGGTATCTGGCACTGGCCCAGACATTTCATTCTCTTGTGGTTCAGAGCCCCACAGGATTGCAAAATGTGTTTCGGAGGTTCGCTAGCCTCATCACAAAATCTGCAAGAGGGTTCCTCGGTTACACCAATTTTCCTTAAGTGTTTCCTGAGTTTACAGTGCCCATTGGATTACCCATGGATTCGAAGTATTTTGTTCTTGGTCCAAATACTCCTGCACCAGTTCCATCATCAGTTTTTGACCCATCTGTATACCATTTGATGGTCAGTCTATATGTTGTGGATTCATTGCTCCAGCTCTTTTTGGTGCTGAGCTTCACGATGAAGTTCTTTTCGAAGCTAAACTTCCTCAAATTATCATCCTTAGGGATAGCCAGAAGGGGGAGTTTATCGACAAGTGCGTCAAATTCCTTCGACCCAATGCACCTTTCCCTCCCAGTCCCCTCTCTAGCCATCCTGAGGATCGTTTTCCTAGCCGTTTCCTCAACCACAATGTGTAGTGGTGTCAGTACCAAGAGCACTTCAATGGCTGGGTCGGACACGTTCGCATAGCCCCGGCTATGCAGAGGCATGCCAGTCTTTGCACTCTGTTAAGTGTTTCTCTCGTTGTGCTCAGGCTTGTTCGTTTTGGCCATGCTACTGCTCCGTAAGTGATCATCGGTCTCACAATGGCAGTGTACATCCATCTTATGATGTTCGGGCTGCATCCCCAAGACTTACCCGCAAGGCTCCTGCATATCATAAGAGCACGAGTAGTTTTTCTGGAGATCCCTTCTGTGTGCGTTTTCCAGATGAGGTTACTGTCTAGGGTTAAACCTAGATATTTTACCTCTTTGACTGGTATCAGTGTCATGCCCGATAGACTTATACGTTTCATTTGAGTGCTATGGTTCGAATGGTACTATGGTTTTTTAGCCGGGTTAAGATTAAGCCCGGCTGTGTTGCACCATTTTTGGACGGTTTTGAGTGCTCCTTGAACAATTTCACAGAGCGTTCGTTCAAACTCTCCCCTGGCAATTAATACCATAACATCAACATAATGCCTGACAGCTGATGCCTAGGTTGGTTAATGTATCAACTAGTTCATCCAAAACTAGGCTCCGCATGAGTGGTGACAAAACTCCTCCTTCTGGGCACCCCCTTTGTTGTGCTGAACTTGATAATTTCCTGCGATGTATGCGTCTCCACTGATCTTGTGCTCAGCAGTTCCTGCATCCATCTGGCAACTGTGCTACTTACTCCCTTCCTATCTAGGGCTCGCCTGATGGCTTCGTGTGACGTATTGTCAAATGCCCCTTCGATACCTAGGAAGGCACAGATTACTGTCTCTTTGGTGTCAAGAGTATTTCGGATAATTTCCGTCAAATGATATAGAGCGGTCTCGGTAGATCTGCCTGCTCTGTACGCATGTTGGCCGTGGTGAAGAGGGAAGTTGTTTAGCACTTCTTCTCTTAGGTAAATGCCCACTGCTTTTTCCATTGTTTTTAAAGGAAACGATGTTAAGCTGATCGGTCTATAGGACTTAGGTTGCGTTGGATCTTTTTTCCCCACTTTTGGAATGAATACAACCTTTGCCCGACTCCACTGGTTCGGTATGTGTCCCAGGGCAAGACTACTTTTTACTTATCTTACCAAGTGTGGGAGAACCATTTCTTGCCCATTTTGTAATAGGGCTGGTGAGATGCCGTCTACAACTGGTGACTTGAAAGGTTGAAAGGAGCTTATACCCACTTAAGTCGGCCTCTAGAGCAAATGGCCTATGCTATATGCCAGTCTTCCCTCCGAGGTCTTGCCGTGTTGGTCCTGCTCTAGACATAGGTGTCACGAGAGCTTCCAGGGAAATGAGTTTTTAAGAGCAGCAGTGCTCTCTGTTCCTCATTCTCTGTATAGCTTGCATCCACTTTCTTTAGAGACGTAGGCACTCCACCTGATTTCGCAAGAGCCTTGTGTAGTCTTGCTGCACAGGGAGTGCTTTTTATTGTCTCACAGAATTCCCTAAAGCTATTTCTTTTAGCTTTCCTTATTTCTTTATTGTAGTTGGTAAGTGCCTCTCTGTAGCTCTGCCAGTTTCCGTTTCGCTTAGCCAAATTAAACAGCTTCCGCGTCTCAGATCTTAGGTTTGACAGGTTATTGCTCCACCATGGCACTTCCTTGGCTCTCCGATTCATACTATGAGGACAGCTACTTTCAAACACGTTAGTGATGGCTCTTGTGATGCCCCCTACTGCGTTTTCTAGACTTAGACAGAGGGATGGAGCTTGTTTTACGTCGATTTGCTCCAGATTGCTTTTAAGACTTTCTTTGAAAGCTTCCCAGTTAGTCTTTCTTGGATTTCTTACCAGGTTTTGAATGGAACCTGTGCTGTCAAGATCTAATAGGATTATTCTATCATCCGACAGCGATGGTTTATTCTATACTTTCCATTTTCCTACCATCAACCTACTTATGCTCGGACTACCAAGCGTGAGGTCAAGAACTTCCTGTCTTACTCTAGTCACAAAAGTGGGCATGTTTCCTACGTTGTATATGTCTAGGGGAGAGCTAAGAATGAGTTCTAGGAAACACTTACCTCTATTATTAGTGTCCGTGCTCCGCCAGATAGTGTTATGCGCATTTGCGTCGCACCCGATGAGCAGTAGCATGTGGAGCTTGTTGCAATGCTCCACTAGGGCCTGCAGTTGGGTAGGCGGTGCTGGTTCATCCCCAGCACAACACGCGGAAGCGATGATTATGGTGCGATGAGCTCCCTCTACGTCCGGGCTCACTTGAATAGGCACCACGTCTCGTGAAGCGTATTCTGAAAGTAGAATATATTTATACTCTTTGTTTATTAGAGTGCATGATCTTGGCTTGGACACTCTTGTATCCCAAATTAACTTCGCATCCTTGCACGAAAGTCCGTTGACTAGCTCTTTCAGGATCCATGGCTCCTGAATAAGATCTAGTCCCAGGTTTCGGTTTGTGAACATCCTCGCTATTGCAACCGAGGCCTCGACAGCATGGTGTATGTTCACCTGGGCGATGCTGATTTTATTGGCTCTGGCCCTCGAGCTAATGCTCGCTTGGGGCCTGTGCCCCAACCACTTCCAACGCTTCTTCATCCTCGACCAGATCGAGATCCAGTTCGATCATGGTCTGGCCTAGTTAATCCTCGTCGGAGAGCGAACCCTCCGATAGGGACATGTACCCGCCTCCCCTCTGAACTGTCGGTTCAGCAGTAGGAGCCAGTGTTCCGACCTCCGATATAGTCTGCTCAGTTACAGATTCGGCCAACTGGGAGGTTGAATTCAAGTTAGTTATTGGCCCACCCGTCTCCTCCGACCTCTACAGTCCGCTCACCGACACCCTGCTGAGCCGACAGCTCAGACTTCTTGGTTGTGCTTGGTTACACCTGCCTAGGACCACGCCCCTGACTGGTCGAGGGTTTTTGCGCTTCAAGATCATCACCACAGAGATCCTGCTCCATTCGGATTTTTGTTCACAAATTCCCACGAGTAGCGCAGGAAAGACAGTCCGCCACGCCAGAGCCTCGCAGTAACGTGGGAAGGCCAAAGATACTCTCCAAGGCGGCCCGGTATCAGAGAGGCTCCGTTGTCCAGTGTCAGAGAGGCTACCGCAGAGAGGCTATCTCGGTTACTGAGATAGGCATCAGAGTCATCGACGTTAATTTTCCATTCGTTGTTTCGAATTAATGTTAAGCTATATTTCGTCCGGAGTATTTTTAAGGATGTTTCGCAACTTGCCGTAGTCCGCGATCCCAACGACATTTATTGCAGGTGGTCGGCGGTTTTTTTCTTGGGGTATTCCTGTCGCTTTGTTTGATCCGACTGGTGTTTCTTCTTTTTGCTGCACAGTTTTTTACTTCGGGTGAAGAACCGGTCTTTCGTTTCTTGGTAAGCCTTTTCCTAAAGACCGGATTCGTTTCGCGTGCAAGTTCTTCCTCGTCCGTCTGGTATTCACATTGACGTTTCGGCGTTTCCTCGCATACTATAGTACCACGGGGGGAACCGTGAAAATTAAGGCTTAATTTTCTTTACGTAACGATTCTACTTCGCTTTTAAGCTCATGGTAGAGACGTTCCATTTCATTAAGCTTAGCACGGAGTTCGTTGTTTTCCGCTTCAAAGCATTTAATTTTCGCTGAATCCTGATTAACCGGCGGACTTCCTTTCCCGGAGACCTTCGATCCAGCTGGTGGAGATCGAGGCACCCTTGATTTTTTCAAAAAGGGATTAATAAGCAATAAATGGCTCTCCCCAGAATCCGTAGAGCCTACCTCCGAAGAGGGTGGATTTGCCAGTGAAACTGGATTGCCACCTGGGGTAATAATATCTTTTGTATTGTCCATTGCATAGTTTGTATGTGCTACGCGCTCGGCATACGGAGGGTGGATTTTAGTCGCCTCTCACGATAGGCATGCCTTACCTTGGGTATACTCTAACCCCTACCCGAACGGGGCAGGGTTATGCTATTTCTATAGCATACCTAAGAGTATGCTATAGAAATCTGACAAGGTTCGCTGTAAAATAAATTTTCTTTTGGAGACAACAGTGTTTGGGTGGCCCGCTTCGAGGGTTAAAAGGATTTCAACTCCCTTTTTCGCAGAGTTTAGCCGCTCACGCGACTTTGTCGCTCCGCTAAGGGTAGGTGCCAGTTGTCTGGCAGGCGCCTGTGGCCATTTACGGGTATGTTAAAGTTGCACTCCTTTTGAACTTCTTTGGCTTTTAACTTCTGAACTAATCGAGACCGACAATTTTTAATAGCATATTCGGAATCAGGACACCCAAATCCATGTATTAAGATAAAAAAATCCAATACATTCCACTTGGACCTACGGTAAACTTATGCCGGATCTGCTCTAGATGCTCTGATGAACATCCGCCCCTTGATATATTTATCATGGGGTGTTTGCTGAAAACCATCTTTCGCTTAAAGAGAGGTGGTTTTTGGTACCACACGCATTGGAATAGTCCTTCGACCCCTGTCTTATGGACAAGCCCTCTGACGCAATGACCCCATAAATCCTTATGTGACAAAACTAGCAAGTCGACTTTCCTCAGGCAATGGAATGGCTTCGGCCAGACTCTGAGCCAGGGAAAGAATGCCATCGTATTTTCACGGATGGCTCCAAAACCGGACAGGGGTCTGGTGCTGGAGTCTTTGTGGAAAGCGAGAACATTAGACTTCACTACCCCTTAGGTAAATATGCGTCTGTCTTCCAAGCGGAGATTTTTGCTATCCTAATGGCGATGCGCTTTATTGTGACTAACAGGTGGAGGGCGAGAAGCATATGCATTTGCAGTGACAGCCAAGCCGCTCTAAATGCGATGCTCAACCCTCTTACCGCGTTCAAGATAGTGCTCGAACTCAAGTATTCGTTGAACTTAGTCGGAAGGCTAAATGCAGTGAATCTTGTTTGGGTTCCAGGTCACACTGGTATCCAGGGAAATGAGATCTCTGATGAGCTTGCCAGACTAGGCTCAGAAGAGGTTTTCTCAGGACCCGAACCTGCTTTAGGCCTGCCTGTATCTGTTGTCACGTCTGCCACTGATACTTGGGTTTCTCGTGAGCAAAGGGCTCGTTGGCGTGACTGCTATGGCTGCAGACAGACTAAACGACTACGCCCGGATATCTGCGAGGGGTCAGCGTCTTTTCTTCTATCTCTCAGGAGAATCGATTGCAGACTTCTTGTAGGCGTCCTTACGGGCAACCAAACTTTCGCCAAGCACTTGAATGTGCTATGCTTGAGCAAAACCACCATATGTCCTGCCTGTGGAGAGGACGACGATACAGCGGAACATTTCCTATGTAGTTGTCCTGCCTTTGCTCGCATCAGGTGGCGGATCTTTGGGGCTGACGTGGTGAGTGCCGAACACCTAAGCTCTTCATCACTGAAGCTTCTTCTCGCTTTTCTTCGAAAGACGGTTAAACTTAACACATTAAAGTAAGGTGTCCGCGTGGTAGTACAATGGACCAGTAGTTGTAGTACCATTGGACCAGTAATACAAAATAAGGACGAAGATACACATACGGACAGACAGACGGACGGGCATGGCTTAATCGACTCACCTGACGGTCTCGATCATATCTCTAAAAGGTCTTAGGGGTCTACGGTGATTATTTGACTGTGTTTACAAACTATGCATTAAAATTAATATACCCTCGGTCGGCTTTAAACAATGGTAACACTGACATTTTTAAAATATACCTTTCTGTAAAGTTAGAAATCTCTTCTTTTATTTTACTTTTAAATAAAGCTGTTTTAGCTTACAGTTTTTGAAAAATTAATCTTTTCTTTTACTTCTGAAGGAAAAAAAAATAATGGCAACAACTTTTTTCTAAGAAAAATCGCTTTTTAGTTGCGTGACCGCCCTTGCAGCAGAATCAATCTTTTGAAGTTTGGCTTTTATGTCATTATTTTCATATTTTTATCCGGCGTCTTTTTAGCATACAACAAGGTGAAAGATACCTACTTTACTAATACCATTTCACCCTTTTTGCTTTAGTTGTTGCCGTTATTTTTTTTTTTTCTCAAAAAGTAAAAGACGTATGAGCATGCGGTTTTCTGTTTTTAATAACTTATTTACAAGAGGCATTAAATTTTGAAAAAAAAAAAATAGCTTCGTAATATAAAAATTAGAAAAAATTTACTTCTATTACTTACTATTTTTTTTTTAATTTTGAAGTTTAAAGTACTAAAACAGCTTTATTTAAAACTAAAATTTCAATTTTTTTTTTTTAAATTTTGAGTTTAAAGATTAGTTTTTCATAAACTGTACACTATAACAGCTTTATTTAAAATTAAAAAAAGGAGAGATTTCTGGCTTTACAGAAAGGTATGTCTTGAAAATGTCAGTGTTGTTGTTTTTTGATATTTTTTTTTCTGTTTTGTATTAGAAAATTGCCCCTCCCGCCTAAACGGGGGGAATAGACCCCCCTCCCTCTCCCATAAATTTTTTTTCTTGTCTTGATCCAACCTATACGCTTTAGCTTTTTGTCACACCTTCACTGAAACACCATGTATATCAAGGTCCTGTTATGTCCTATTTCACAGGAATGGAGTATATTAAGTTTGATACAGGCGAAAATGTAACATAGAGAAATAATTACGATAGACCCCCAAGACTTTCAGGGCATATGTTCGAGACCGAATTCTGAGTTGAATGAGCCATGTTCGTCCGTTCTTCCGTATGTCACCAATTTTAAGGCCTTACATTTTGAGCTGGAAAGCTGAAATTTTATATGTAGGCTTTCTGTCATCCGAAGCAATACAAGCGTTAAAATTTTTCGAATCCGCCCACAGACACGCCCACAATCGCCATAATCGGTCTAAATATACAACTACCTCCAGTGCTTTCAAAACAGACGTCGTGAAAAGCTGAAATTTGACATTTAGCATCTCCTAATGAATATAACATATAAAAGGTAAAAACAAAATCTGCAGACCGCACCTAGTGGGCGTGGCATCCTTTTAAAGAGTGAACCTACAAATGCAATTTATTCAATTTTTTTTTCCAAATCTAAAAATTTTTACTTAATATTCTATGTAGAAAATACTTGGTTCTACATTTTATTTATACAAAGTTTTGGAGCACGCCCGCACTCAGAGGCGGAATTCAAAAAAAACTATAAGTTTGCAGTAAAACATGGATTTCGACTGCTTTTTAGCTTAACTAAGGATAGAATAAGAAATAAAATTTATCACATAAAGTATAGGATACTATTTTAGATTTCGTCATAAAGGGTCCGCCATCTAACGTTTTTTTTTTAACTAGTGCTTATTTCGTGAATGGTAACACTTAGCTCATGTCTGATTTGACAGATAATTAGTTTTATCCTTCCGCTGAACGAATATGGTTATGTATACGCTTGAACAATGCTGGAAAATATTGCGACATTACTTTGAAAATTATGGTAATGTTGCAGAATGTGTGCGAAAATTGCGTACGGATTTTGGAAGAAGAGAAGCACCGTCAGCTCCGTATGTTCGTTTTCTTGTGAAAAAAGTGAAAAAACTGACATCCTCATCGATAAACCAAAGCGTAAAAAGTCAAAAACAGTGCGTACACCAGAAAAAATTGCTGCTGTGGCGGAAAGTGTGCGTGAAGCGCCATCAACATCAATTCACCGTCGTTCTCATAATGTGCTTAAAAATTTGACCGATCGTGTAGGCTACCGCATGGCCAGCCAAGGCAACTATTTGAATGAAATAGTTTTCCATTATTAACCGGCAGGATTGTACTTTCAAATAAAAAAAAATTTTGAGAAAATATTCAGTAGTTTTTTTTTATAGTATTTTCAAAAAGAAAAAGTTATTTGGCGGACCCTTTACAAGGTTTTCGGCCACGTCCATCTTTAGAGCTCAATCTCACAAAATTATCGAATTGAACCAAAAAATTACAATTTTGCGTTCATTTTAGCTATGATAGTTTTCTATGCTAATATTGATTTTGGGTTAAAGCGGTTGGACATATCACGCCCCTTTTTAAAAAAAAAAGTAAAGAAAAACTTATAAGGAATATTTTTTTTCTATTTAAAATGATGCATAAATGGTAACGGGACGGGGTTGGAAATCGAGAAAGTAAACGAATGGAAAGGAGAATGGGAATGAAAAGGAGAAACGGAAAAAAGAAATGGAAAGGAGAATAGGAACGGAAAGAAGAATAGGAATGAAAGGAGAATAGGAATGGAAAGGAGAATAGGAATGGAATGGTTAATAGAAATGGAAAGGAGAATAAGAATGGAAAGGAGAATAGGAATGGAAAGGAGAATAGGAATTGGAATAGGGTATATACCGCGGTCTGTTACAGACGGACCGAAGCTATTACATACGCACTGTTGCAGTTCCTCACTGGTTTTCTCTGTTGATTGATCTGTCATATAGCACCGTTTGCTATATGACAGATTTGTCATATAGCAGGTTTTTCCATATCAACACAAGCAAACGCATATATATCCTAACGGGTCAACTTGGTCGTAAAAGTAACAAAATAGTTGACATGCACAATACTACAAGCTGCGCCTTTACGAGCGGCAAAACAGATTTTGGGCACATTTGCTCCATTTTAAAATACCTCACGCAAAAAAAATAGTTGTAACAAGAATTTTAAACTTTGGCCCAACAATTTTCGTAGGTTAAAATGAACCCAAGAACTTTTCATTGTTGGTTTAAGAATGAAAGTGTTAACTTTGAACAAGAACTTGTATTCTTGATTCAAGAATGAAAAATGTCAAAACAGAAATGTATACTGTTGCCTAAAAAAGGCGTTGTTGGTGTTGCAAAGATTTTAAATTTTATTCCTGCTGCAATCCTTATCGTAAATGTTGCCAGTGGCTATCGCTTTATGAACAAATCTCCGAGAAAAGGAAAAAAAAGCCTTTGCCCAGGCTGAGATTCGAACCTGTCCACTTGGGTCATCCGTCTGATAGTCAAATTGCACTCCACTGGGCTTATTCGTTGTGGCGTAAAATAGTGCAAAAGCGTCATGTTAAATAACAAAGTTTTGAAAAAAGTTGAACTAAGCGTATATAATTGTTGGTTACATTCGAACCCTCTGCTATGTCGAATTTTATATATGTATCCTCTCTGTTATTCATTTGGATGTCGGTATATTCGTGCCGTCTAGAATTAATAAATTTTAAATTTTTATTGCATACTTTTTATTGTCAGTGAACATTTTATGGGAAATTAAATTAAAACTTACTTGGCTTGAGGCTTGAACATGCGTCCTCGCGCATCAAAGGCAGCTACGCTAACCATTAGGCTATCCCGTGATATGGGTTATGCCTGCCGAAGTTGCATTTTAACGTTCTTCTTTATTTTCAGTTTTTTAACATTTAATTCTTGCTTTAACAATTAGTTCTTAAAACCGGATTCTCACAAAAATAATTGTTTATGCAGCAATAAAGATTAATTGTAGTTCTTACCGCTGGAGGGGGAAACTAAATAAAATGACCGTATTGCTGGGTGTCCAATGTGAACATAAAAACTTTATTCTATTCTAATGCCTTATATATACTAAAATAATGCTTACTGTACAATTTCTTATTCTAAGGTTTATTTAAACTCGCTACACATTTTGTTATCATGAGGTTCAATTACAATAATTGTAATTCAACGCATGGGAATGATAGAAATAACTTTGCGTTTTGAAATAGTTCTCACACGGACGATATGCAGAAGTCGGCGTCATCAAGCGTTGGTTGTAGTGGTGGCGTGATTGATTTTTTGGTTTCATACAGGTGTTGAACTCTCGGGGATTGACCTCCTCTTTTTCGCAAGATGATAATGGCGATGACGATAACGACCATCAGAATAATTGCACTTGAACCAACAAGTGAATACTGATGTATGCGTATTTCTTCCAGAATGTGTTCCTGATTCTTTTGCAAATTAATTGCCTTTTCAATATTGGAAAGGGCTTGTTTGTTGCCACTTCCTTGAACGTTTGCTGACAGTTCATTTACTGTTGACATATTACGTGTCGGTAAATGGAGGGTCAAGTTGTGTGATGCCAGAAACGAAGACACAATTCTGCTGGTTATTGTCTGCCGGCCGATTATGATCATGGTTTGATCTTGAATCATGCAGTGTGAAGGCAACTTTATTATCCCGCTTTTTTCCAAGACTACTGGTGTTGGGTGCAAATCACAGATGATGTTGATCGTTGTCTGCTGCGGCATGCTGAATATCCATGTATTTATGTGGTGCATCTCTATCCAGTATGCCTTTGCTGGGATATTTCTTAAAACGCACGATGTTGACAATTTTTGGTTGTATCGCAACATGTTCATTTCACAAGAACTGACCTCTGATCCATACATCAATAATGGATGTTGCAAGTTGCACCAATATCTATCAGTTGACCTTTGTTGGCATGAAATGAATTCATCTTTGTTGATCGGGTAAAAGTGATCTCCTTGATGATTGACTAATAAATAATCCGAGGTCGAAACAATGCATGTAAAATTTTCAGTGGTCCATGTGGGAACTGGAAGCAACTTGTGAATCTTGAAGTCTTCATTTTAGAGAAGTGGAAGTGAAATCTCTATTATAATGTTGCTGCTTGTAGCTCTTCCTCTCGGGCGAAGATTCTTGTAGAGTTGAAGAATTGACTCGTGATGCCGTTCTCCAGGTATCATCATTGATCGGGGAATGTTGTCGTGAATTATCGTAAGCTCTTCCTTCAACTGTTTCACCGATAGGTTGAGGGGATGGATTCTTCCATTGTGTGTTGACAGAATGACATCTAACAGCACATTCTGGGTATTCTGATAGGTTATTATCATGAGAAGTGCGTTAAGAGCTGTTGACCTAAGCATTTTGTACGTGTTGTACTTGTCGACTTCATTACTTAGACGGCTTATGATGTTACTAAGCGACTTGAGCTGTTTTTCAGTTTCTAACTTTTCTTGTTTGAAAATGTTTGGTTTCTCATGAGTTCTATAAGATGATTTTCATTCAGTCGCACATGTTCTATAGTCTCTTCATAACCCTGGGCGAATCGCTGGCCCAGTACTCCAAATAACTCATTTGCGACAGTTCCAATAAAGTCAAACGGAGAGCGTTTCGATCGGTGTATTTTATCGTTATTTGCATGTAGAAGCACATCGTTATTTAGTTCGATTTGTTGAAGCTGGCGTATGAACTGACTTAAAGTGCTTTCACAAAGCAAATCTTTAACGTCTGTCAAATTCATAAGTAGACATAGGTTTTTCATTTCTGTTACGCTGTTTTTGTATGCGTAGAACTCTGACCAGTAGTTGCTCATGTTAAAAAACACTATCGTTTTCCACGAGCTCGCGATCAAATTTGAACTGCCCGAATCTTCGAAGTAGATGCCAGGTTGACTTCTAAACTGGGTAATTTCGAATTCCTGTTTCATTGGCATCGCGATTGAGGAGTTCAGAAGTGCTGACAAACACCAAATCCATAGAAAGGGGCTTATATTTCTGTTTTTGTGAAGGTTTCGTTCCATTCTATGAAGACTTGCTGGCTTCTGGATATCTTCCGAAGTCACTCCAATGTTAACTTGCTGAGAAGATGCCCTGGGTGCTGTTGAGGAGCTAGCATCTTCTGAAGTTTCTGTTTCTTTCTCCGTTTCGATCGGTAAGGGACACAACCTTGTAATAGGTCTCTTAACATATTTTTTTTTGTTGCAAAAAACAGTTGCAGCTCTAACTCCATGATCTTTGCCCGGGTGAACTTCAGGGACTCTGCCCATCATCCAAGCTGTTGGTGGAAGTCGATCCTCCTTTATCAACACGATGTCCCCCACTTCTATGTTGTCTTCCCTCTGTTTCCACTTTGTTCGTTGTTGGAGTTGGGAAAGATACTCCGAGGACCAAATTTTCCAAAAATCGTGGTACATTTTTTGTGTAAGTACCCAACGGGAGCGATAGCTTTTCGATTCTCTCACGTTTGGTCCAGGAAGTTCATTGAGTGAATCTCCAATGAGGAAGTGCCCAGGTGTGATTGCTGGTGATTCGCCGATGTCGTTACTGATTGCAACTAACGGCCGAGAGTTCAGACATGCTTCGATTTGGGCCAGCAATGTGGAAAGTTCTTCAAAGGTGAGAGAGGTGTCACCAATAACTCGTTTTAAATGGTATTTAATTGACTTCACTGCTGCCTCCCATATCCCTCCAAAGTGCGGTGCCGCTGGTGGTATGAAATGCCATTCGGTTCCATCCACGATGAGGTTTTTCGAGACATATATTTCTGATTGTTTTATGGCGTTGCGCAGAAGGATTTGAATTTCCTTGTTCGCTCCAGCAAAGGTGGTCCCATTGTCGCTGTAGAAATGCGAACAAATTCCTCTTCTTGATGTAAACGCAGCAGAGCTCAGATCGCTCACTAGTTCAATGTGAATAGCCTTGGTTGCCAGGCATATGAAAATTGCAATGTAACCCTTTGTTGTACGGTGTACTCTACCCTTTGATATAAGGACTTGAACAGGTCCGGCATAATCGACTCCAGTACGTGTAAATGGCCTTGATGGAGTTACTCTTGAGGCCGGTAGAATTCCCATAAGTTGGGTTTTTCCTTGTACTCTAAACCGATGACAACGCACACAGTTGTGTATAATCTGCCGCACCACACGTTTTGCTTGAAGGATCCAGTATGATTTGCGCAACGTCGATAGTGTTAATCGAATGCCTCCATGAAGGGTGCGCTGATGTACGTTTTCAACCAATAATTTAGTAAATCTGTCATTGGGTGGCAGAATGTAAGGATGTTTCTCGATTTCCGATAAGTTTGCGTTTTCCAATCGACCTCCTACGACTAACAGATCTTCTTCATCCAAGTGTGGGTTAGGCGATAAAAGTTTATTTTACAATTTAAGCTTTTTCCATCTTGGAGGTGTTTGATTTCTTCTGGAAACGTCTTTTTTTGAACTGCTCGTATGATGTTTTTGCGTGCTGTGTTGAATTCATTTAGTTGTAACTCTAAGCTTCCTGGTCGTTTTGAGTTTGGAGATCTGCAGTAATCACTAAATCTTTTGCAATAAGCGACTGCTTTTATTAAAGTGTTATAACTGGAGAATCCTTCGGTGATATCGAATGAATCAGAAACAACGGTATTTAGGACTACTTTCGCTACTCTTGCCTCCGTGACTTCAACTTCATGTACGACTTGATTCGGCCAGCTATCTTCATTGTGAAGTAGCCACTCAGGTCCATTCCACCATAACGGATGATGTTGAATCTGTTCTGGTGTAATACCTCTAGAAGCACAGTCAGCTGGATTATCCAACGATCGGACGTGCCTCCATGAACTTGGGCTCGTTACTTCTTGGATCTCCGAAACTCTTTTGGCTTCAAATGTCTTCCATGTTGATGTGCACTTCTGTATCCAAACTTATGTTATTGTGGAGTCTGTCCACGCAAATACCTTGCCTACTTGCGAGTTGTATATCCGCATTGTTTCCAACAAGACTTCGGACAGCAAATGAGCTCCACAAAGTTCTAGTCTAGGAAGCGGAATTCTCTTGTTAATAGGAGCCACTTTAGTCTTCGCAATCAGAATGCTGTAACATAGCTACCTCCGCGCATAGGCACCCTCGAATATACAACAGCTGAATAAGCGGCTTCAGACGCGTCACAAAATCCATGTAATTCTATTTTTTTGGATTGATCAACTCCCAGCCATCTCGGAATTCTGATGTTTTCCAATACCACAAGGTTATTCTTCAGCTTATTCCATTGATCTTCTAGTTCAGTTGTGAGTAGTTGATCCCAATCCAGATGAGATTTCCAGATCTGTTGCATTAAGATTTTTGCGCTAACAGTAACCGGGCCAACCATCCGAGCGGGTCACACAGCTTTGCTATTTCTGATAATGTCGTTCTCTTCGTAAGAGTTTCAATTTCTTCTTTTGGTGGGCTTGTATGGACTTTAAACTGAAAGGTATCACTTGAAGGACTCCAGTGGATACCCAGTGTTTTAATGGTCTCTGTTAAAGCCAAAACGCATTGTGTTTTCACCTTAATATATAACTTAAATAGTGATTGATAGATGGCACCCTGTCAGCCTCTACCACACGTTCTTTTTAACTTCCTGGCTACGAATCGCCACGATCTCTTTCTCTTTTGTAACCAACCCTCAACGAGCTAAGACCTTCATCGAGCAATAAAGAAATTGTCTAACCACACTCCGTGTGTTTTCATTTGATTTCTTTTTTTTACAAACGCTCTACGAGCACATACCCAGCAGAAAACCCAAGTCGCCCACGGCGCCCCAAATATTGGTCCTTCGAGCCGGATTAAACCACGCTTAATCCAAACTTCATCGAAAAAAAGAAGATATCCCTTCATCAAATTATCACCCATCAATATCGTTCAAAATCATAGATCGAATCATCACCATTCAGAATCATTGATCGATTTATTATCATCAATCAATCATCCATCCACCTAATCGAGATAAACCTACAAAAAGCCGTGCGGAACAAGAACAATTATTGAAGCAACAACTATTTTATTGCATTGCCACTGATAAGCACGAGTCACCGATAAGCAGTCACTCATCGGCACCAGGCACTCATCACTACCAGTCGCTCATCAGCATCAGCTACTCATCCAGCACCAGCAACTATCGCCATCGGCCAACCTCACAAAATCACGACGACAACAGGTACGTGTAAAAGATCATACAGTGTTCAATGTACAGTTTAATTAAAAAATTAGATTGATAGAGCTAAAATTTATATTAAATTCGAATATTCGCATATCTTTAAAGCGTGCAAAGCTTACGTGTTTAGTTCATGCATAGGCGGTATCCACAAAAATCTGATTGCTCCGCGAGTATTTGGCAAACCATGACCGGCATGGAAAACTTTATTTTTCACGC
This sequence comes from Neoascia interrupta, assembly GCA_947623515.1. Classification (NCBI taxonomy): domain Eukaryota; kingdom Metazoa; phylum Arthropoda; class Insecta; order Diptera; family Syrphidae; genus Neoascia; species Neoascia interrupta. Next base: position 86,322,531 of record OX392462.1, read on the forward strand.
GGATTGCTTGGTTGAATTCTTCGCTGATTTTAGGGAAAAACTAACAAACTCATTTACCATAAATTCGCTCAAAGCGCGTAGAATCGAACTTCAAGATTTATGGTCCGAAGTAAAGTTAGCGTATGCAAATTGTGTGCAGAATAAAGAGGAATCCCTATCTCCAGATGACATTAGTGCGGTAAAATCAAAATATAAGCTTTCATCGGAGACTTATATGGCGTGTTTGGAATTTATCCTATCGAGTTCGGACTTAGTTAGTTCGCCCAGTGAGGCATCTAAATCAGTGAAAGGGCAAGAGAAAAGTGATAAGAGTGATCTATCGCAGTCTCCAGTTTCGCAAAAGGATAGTTTTGCACAAAACACGTTTTCCCTTCCTCCTTGTGATTGTGAAGTTTTTCATGGAGATTATTTGTCGTGGCCATCATTTAGAGACATGTTCTTAGCCGTGTATGCCAATCATAAGCGGATAAGTCCTGTGCAAAAACTATTTCATCTTCGGTCAAAGACACGAGGAGATGCGTTTAATATAGTTTCTAAATTTTCCTTAACGGACAATAACTTTGATCTCGCATGGGAAGCCCTCAAGACCCAGTATGAGAGCAAACGAATCCTAGTGAACAGTCATCTCAAAATCCTTTTTAATCTTCCGAAGCTTTCATCTGAAGCGGACAAAGCACTGAAACAGCTTCACCAAAGTGTCAATGATTGCCTTTGTGCACTTAAATCTCATGGAATCGAAACAGATTCATGGGATTCATTTCTTACTTTTCTTGTTTCGAATCGGCTTCCAGAAAAAACACTTTCTTTATGGGAGCAAAGCTTAGAAAAACCCTCTGAGATTCCATCTTGGAAAGATATGAGTAAGTTTTTAGAGTCTCGGTATAAAACGCTTGAAACAATAAATGACATTAAACATTCGCCAGCATCTAAAGTTCCCAGTTCATCACACATTCCTGGTAGGCAAAAGGTCAATGCACACTACGTTAAACAAACCAAAGGAGCGTGTAAAGTTTGTCAAGGAACGCATGCATTGCGTTTTTGCCCGTCTTTTCTTAAAATCAATGTGGAGCAACGAGATCAAACCGTTCGGCTTAATAACTTGTGCTTCAATTGTTTCGGTAACCATAACTTGCAAGCGTGTAAAAGCTCCTTCACCTGCCAAATCTGTAAGAATCGCCATCATACCATGCTACACAGACCAATACAATCAGACTCATCGCAGAATTTAACGAATTTGTCGCATAGTCTTCCATCATCTTCATCCCAACCAATTCTACAGTCCACTACTCCTTCACCACCCCAGGTGAATTCACACTTCTCGACTTCGTCAAAGCAGATACTATTAGCAACCGCTCTAGTATCCATCGTTTTCCAGGGTCAAAGACATACTCTACGAGCAGTTATTGATCCTGGATCCGAGGTGTCCTTGATATCCAAACTCTGTCAAGGACGTTTAGGACTTCCTGTTACACAGGTAAATGTTCAAATCTCTGGCATTAACAAGGCCTTGGCTACAACGGCTAAGCTTCTATGCCACTTTTCACTTGCTTCATCCTTAAGTCCAATTACAATTTTGGCTCAGGCTCTGGTCGTCGACAGTCCTACCGGGCAGCTTCCGTCGCAGTCTGCGGAATACCTTGACCTGACAGAGCTTTCGGGTTTCAAGCTTGCTGGTCCCCATTTTTATAAGTCTTCTCGAGTAGACCTTCTCATTGGTGCTGATCTGTATCCAGATATTATTTTAGAAGGCGTTCATCGAAACCTTCTAGGAAAACTAATCGCCCAAAATACCATCTTCGGTTGGATAATATCTGGACCAGTTTCACAGGCTCATGCTTCTTCTTGCACAACGGTCGTTTCATATTTCAGTACCATCACTCTAGATGAAGAAATAAAGCGCTTTTGGGAGTTAGAGGAGATAACCGATTCCAAGCCAAGCTCCACTGAAGACGAGTATTGTGAAAAGTTATTTTCTGAATCGACATATCAAGACTAAACTTCCCTTCATAGCAGAGTTCCCCCAAGATGTTCATCTTGGACACTCACGTCAAATTAGTGAGAAACGCCTGAATTATCTTGAAAATCGTCTCAAGAAAACTTCATCTCTGGAAGCCTTTTATCATGATGTACTTCGGGAATATTACGAGGTAGGGCATATGAAACCTGTACAGCCAGAAGAGATTCTAGAAGGTAATAATGTTTTGTCATACTATATGCCACATCATGCCGTCGTCAAGCCAGACAGCTCCACAACCCGAGTGCGAGTTGTCTTTAACGCCTCGAGCCCTTCTCAAAATGGTAAAAGCTTAAATGATGTACTTTACACTGGGCCGGTCTTACAACAAGACTTAGTCATGTTAATGCTTCGATGGCGAAAGTATAGATATGTCCTAAACGCAGACATCGAAAAGATGTATAGGCAGGTCCGCGTGCATACCGATCATACACCCTTTCAAAGAATTCTCTTTCGACTTTTGCCCAACCAGCCAATACAAGATTTTGAATTGCAAACCCTCACGTTTGGTGTAAAGTGTTCACCATATCTCGCTATCCGTACTTTGTTGAAGCTTGCTGCTGACATGCAAGAGAAGTATCCCCTAGGGGCATCGCTGCTGAGAAACAACTTTTACGTTGATGATTTGCTAGCGGGATTTCATTCTCTCAAGGAAGCCCTAGAATCACAAACCCAAGTAATTGCAATCCTTCAGTCAGCAGGATTTCCACTGAGAAAGTGGACCGCCAACAACAGCTTATTGTTGCAGAATATCCCCAAAGAACATGTTCTCAACGATAAATTATTAAATTTATAAGATCAAAGCTCTGTTAAGACTCTTGGCGTATATTGGAACGCCAGAGCAGATACGTTCCACTTTAAAATCAATCCACTTTCTTTCTCTGAAACAACCACTAAGCGAGAAGTATTTTCTCAAGTAGCAAAGCTCTTTGATCCAGCTGGTTGGACAGCTCCTGTCCTCATTAAGGCCAAGATTCTCTTGCAGACCATCTGGAAAGAGAAGACTGAATGGAACGAAATACTAACGACTTCATCCTTAGCGGCATGGAAGGGTTTTACGGAAACCTTCATGGATGTTAAAAAATTTAGAATTCCTCGATGGATCGGAACAACTTCACAGTGCGTAACTCAAATTCAGGGGTTTTGTGACGCCTCTGAACGAGCATATGCAGCTGTCGTTTATGTCCTTGTCAACGACAGCTCTTCAGGTGTTACCTCTCACCTCTTATGCGCCAAGACAAAAGTTGCTCCCGTTCAATCAGTTACGCTACCGCGACTGGAGCTCTGCGGTGCAGTTTTGTTGGCCAAATTGATATCAAAAATCCTTCCTATGTTTGAGTCTGACAATCCTTCTGTACATCTGTGGTCGGATTCATCTATTGTTTTAGCTTGGCTTTCCAAACCGTCATTTACATGGCGAACCTTTATTGCTAATCGCACTAGCGAAATCCGAAGCAAAGTTGGAGATGTTGAATGGAAGCACGTACGCTCCGAAGACAATCCAGCTGATCTCGCCACGAGAGGAATGGCTCCTGGTGAACTTCTCGATAAGGAACTTTGGTGGCATGGACCAAAATGGCTCTGTTGTCCGGAAAGCTTTTGGCCTTCAAGCATTCCCCCATCTTTCGACGAAGCTGACCTTGAGTCAAAACCTCTCAAATCCTGTCTATCTCAATGCTACCAAGTGGAAGATACTCTCACACACTTTTCATGCTTGGCTCGCGCTCTTCGAGTCATATCCTACATTTTCAGATTTTTTCACTCATCCTTGCGCTCGCGGTTTGCATCCCAGTATTCTTATCGAACTTACGATATTACGAGGGAAGAGATCCTTTTCACAAAGGAGAGACTTATAGTCATATCCCAAAAATTATATTTTTCCTCGGAATACACCCAGCTTCAAAGCAACCAAATGCTCCGCCGAACAAGCAAACTTCTTACGCTCAATCCTATTCTTGACGACAAGAAAATTATTCGCATAAATGGGCGTCTTGCCAATTCAAATCTTTCATGGTCCGAGCGATATCCAATAATTTTGCCATACACGTCACCGTATGCAAAACTTCTCGTGGATTTCGTCCATCGGATATCGCTACATGGAGGAAACCAGCTCATGCTTAGTCTTATCCGTCAGGAATATTGGATCCCCAAGCTGAAGAATTTGATTCGAACGAATGTCAACCACTGTAAAGCTTGCGTGATACACAAGAAGCAATTGCGTTCACAATTAATGGCCGCACTTCCGCAAGCAAGGACTGATTTCTCTAAACCCTTTTCGAAAACTGGTATGGACTTCTCCGGTCCTTTCAACATTAAGACGTATATCGGACGGGGCTGCCGATTAATCAAGGGATATGTTTGTGTTTTTGTGTGTTTTAGCACAAAGGCTATTCATCTCGAAGGTACCACCGAACTATCAACAGCAGCTTTTCTCGCTGCCTTTAACCGATTCATTTCTCGGAGAGGCCTACCCCAAGACGTTTATTCCGATAACGGGACAAACTTTGTCGGCTCTGATCGAGTTATAAAAGAAGCGTTCAAAAAATCTCTGCAGGAGACTGCATCGAATGTCTCTAAATCTCACAGTCCAAATCTCTCTTGGCATTTTATTCCTCCTGGAGCCCCCCATATGGGTGGAATCTGGGAAGCCGGGGTCAAAAGCTTTAAGACCCACTTTAGAAAAGTAGCGACAGGTTCTCCTTACACTTTCGAGGAGTTTTCGACTCTGCTCTGTAGGATTGAGGCCTGTCTGAATTCGCGGCCAATCTCTGCGATGTTCGAAAATCCAAATGATCCTTTGCATCTCACACCGGGTCATTTTCTGATAGGGGGTCCTCTTCTGGCTCTACCAGAACCGGTTCCGCACCAAGTTTCAATTTCACTCGTGAACCGATGGGAAAAATTAAAAATCCTACAACTTCAATTTTGTAAGAGATGGAAGGAAGAGTACCTTAAAGAAATGCACAAACGGTTCAAATGGAAATACCCACAACGAAATGTCCAGGTTGGAGATCTTGTGGTGGTCAAACGGGAGAACCTTCTGCCCACGGAGTGGCGGTTGGGTCGTGTAACCAATGTCTTTCCGGGAAAAGATGGACGAGTTCGCGTCGTGTCACTAAGAACCCAGCAGGGTGAAATAACGAGACCGGTAGTCAAGCTTTGCGTTCTTCCGACCGAGTAATCGCCTGGTAAAATAAGTATGCGTTGCGAAAGCTTTGCATTTCTTAGCTTCATTTTATTTGCATATTTGAATTACATTGAATTACATCTTAACTGCATTTACATTGAACTATGTATACCCTTTTACACGTAACTAATATTTGAGTTTTTTTTTGTTCTATATTATAAATTTTATATGAACCTAACTGATCATAAGATAATTTTAAAACAAAATTGTATACTTTGAGATAGTTAGTTATCCCATACTAACATTCCCTCCTCCGGAGTGAGTGGAACCCCTTCGGTAAAACTACAAAGGTTCCCCATCTGAAGCATTGCTTCAGATATAGGGATTAGCTTTAATTTTCATGTGAAATTTTGCAAAATTTTATTCATATTTTTGCAAGGCGGGCGGCAATGTTAAAGCCAAAACGCATTGTGTTTTCACCTTAATATATAACTTAAATAGTGATTGATAGATGGCACCCTGTCAGCCTCTACCACACGTTCTTTTTAACTTCCTGGCTACGAATCGCCACGATCTCTTTCTCTTTTGTAACCAACCCTCAACGAGGTAAGACCTTCATCGAGCAATAAAGAAATTGTCTAACCACACCCCGTGTGTTTTCATTTGATTTCTTTTTTTTACAAACGCTCTACGAGCACATACCCAGCAGAAAACCCAAGTCGCCCACGGCGCCCCAAATAGTCTCTTCTTTGTCGATTTGTATACTGCTGAGGTTCTGAGACTCCTGTGGAACGTTCTTAAGTAGCCGAATGTCATTGGTAGCCCACTTACGAAGGTTGAAACCTGCCCCTTTAAGCATTGTTGTCAATTGCATTTGAGTTTCTTCGCATTCTTTTAAGGTATCTCGTCCAGACATCACATCATCAACATAGAAATCGTTTTTGACAAAGTCTGCTGCAAGCGGATACCTCTCCTGCTCATCTAGAGCCAGTTGTTGAAGTGTTTTACTGCCAAATAAGGTGCAGCGGCCGTACCGTAGGTCACTGTTGTGAGCTTGTACTCCCTTATTGGATGATTAATCGAACTTCGCCATAAAATATGCTGGTAGTCCTGGTCGTCTTCGTTCAGCTTTATTTGGCGGTACATTTTTTCTATGTCCGCAGTGTAGACATACTTATGTTTTCGCCAGCGCATTAAAATTGTTGTTATGTCCTCTTGAAGTTTTGCACCAACTAGTCCAAAACTTCAAGATTGAGGATAATGTCACCATAAGCATCTGCCCCAATAATCATGTCGATTGATCCTGGAATGTTGAATGTAGGATCTGCCAATTCTATGTCGTCAAACTTATCCGTTGTAAGGTTGTGGGTTGAAGAGGATGGCAGCTGCCTTGTTAGTTTTGGTAATACAAGGGCTTCTAGATGAAGTTTGAATTTAAACGAGAAGCGTGGAGATATTGTCACGTCTACTCTGTGTCGTGCTGTTCCTGCGCCAATTGCACCAAGTCCGCATACTTCAACGAGTACTTTTTGCTTTTTAAGGCGCAACGATTGGGTAAATGCCTCAGTTATAAGGGACGCCTGAGATCCTGGATCGATCAGGGCTCGTATCCTCACACTTTTCATCCCATCACTGCTGCTTGCGTGAAGCATAGCCGTTGCCAGAAGGACGTTCTGATTTTGATGGCCATGGCTATCTGTTTAGATGCGACCTTTTGTTGAACACCTGGTTGTTGAACTGCCGGTTGTTGACTCCCCTGAGTTTGTTGGACCTCCACTCTCTTATTTTGAGGTGCTTTTTCAGACCACTCCACATGTAGAAGAGAGTGATGATTTTTGTTGCAGTATCTGCAGGTTCTTTTGCTAAGGCACTGACTCTGTGTGTCATGTCGTAAGCAATTATGACACAAATTGGCTTGCTTTATTTGCTGAAACCTTTGTTTTGGTGGTGCACTTAGAAACTTGGGACATGAGTATATCACGTGGTCCCCTTTGCATAAAGAACATTGATTTGATCTCGAGGCTACGTGAAAGTTTCTCACTGACGTGTGTGGTTCATTTTTAGTTTTGTGTTGTCTGTGCTTTGTTGGAGGTAGGATATCTAGCGCTTGATATCTTCTCGAGAGGAACTCGAAAAGAATTTTTATTGACGGCACCTTGTTTGGTTGCTCTAAACCTTGTTCAAACAGGTTTCTGCTTTCTGGATCTAAGCTTTTGGTTAAAAGATGTACGATTATAGGGTCCCACGAAGAGGTGTTGAAACCCATGTTGCTTATTGCTGACAACCCTTCCTTTGCTGCATCTAGAATTGCCTTGATTGATGTTGATGTTGGCTGATTTCCTTGATGTCCAGGCTTTATCATCTTGTCAATACATCGAGACAATTTTTCTTTCATTGTCATAACGCGCCTTCAATGTTTCCCATGCACAGAGATAATTAACACTTGATATTGTTAAATGTTGAATCAAATGCATCGGCTCGCCTTCCAAATGAGTTTTCAAGTACTCCATCTTTTCTGTAGCACTAAGTGATGACCTCTCGTGTATTATTGTAGAGAAGATGTCACAGAATGAGCGCCATTCAAGATAATTTCCCTTTAATGTTGGAATTTTGAGCATTAGTAGTTTTGCATTTGAACTGGACTCTTTGACAACATTTGTGGAATGAGATTCCCTCAGCGTACATGCCATTCTATGCAGACATTGGTTAATGTCTTTTTTTATATCGTTATACTTAGAGTCTTTTACGTATGGAGTTTGAATGTCAGACTCTAAAGCATTTGCCATGAAGTCCTCATGCACATCCGTTAGGTTTCTCATCTGCTCCATGATTATTTTTTGCTGATACTCGTATATCTCTTTCGAGTACTCAGCACATGTGCCCTCAAACTCTTCCATGTTTTGCAGAATTGCCTCAATCTTCAAATGCAGTTTTCTTAATCGCTGCATTTGAGCTGTACTCTGATCGGGGCCTGAGGCTTGTGCAGGCGTCGTGACCTCTGTCTGTGGATTGAGTTTTTCCAGCAGAGTTTTTATCTCTACATACATTTCTTCCACATTTCCATACGTATTTCTCTGCATATAATTGGTGTCTAGTTTCACCAGTGGTCTGATCTTTTCATGGTTCCGTTTAAACTCCGTCCAAATGGCCTCAAGTTTTGTCAGTCGCTCTTCCTTATATTTCAGAGTTTTTCTGGATGGGCTGTCTTTCTTGAAATTAATAATAGTTTTTTCCAAATCTTCAGCGAGTGCCTTTTGTTTGGCTACTATGACGTATATATCGGTTTCATCCGTCATCTTTCTTGGCTTTTTTGTTGTTGTTGTTGTTTAATGTATCACTTTTTATTTCACTACCAGTGTCTTAGCCCTGGCAACGCTAATAAGTAGTTTGTAGGTGTGTTTACGCTTTGTATTCACGCTTATTCACTACCAGTATTGCGGCTCTGGTAACGCTAGTAAGTAGTTTGTAGGTGTGTTTACGTTTTGTATTTACGTTTATTCACTACCAGTATTGTAGCTCTGGTAACGCTAGTTATTCAAAAAATGCTCGAAGGACCAGTGTTTATGCAGCAATAAAGATTTATTGTAGTTCTTACCGCTGGAGGGGGAAACTAAATAAAATTACCGTATTGCTGGGTGTCCAATGTGAACATAAAAACTTTATTCTTTTCTTATATGCCTTATATGCCTTAAATATACTTAAATAATGCTTACTGTACAATTTCTTATTCTAAGGTTTATTTACACTCGCTACACATTTTGTTATCATGAGGTTCAATTACAATAATTGTAATTCAACGCATGGGAATGATAGAAATAACTTTGCGTTTTGAAATAATTCTCATGCATTGCTGGGAACTGCGAATTGTTCGGCGTCATCAAATGTTGGACAGAACAATAATTGACATTTTTAATTTTTGTGCCAACAATGTTCATACTAAAAAAGAATCGTTATCTCAAGAACTAATTGTTGGATCAACATTTTGATTTTTGACAGGCGAAACTGGCTTGAAACATTGTAAATACAACAATTGTTGTGCCAACAATTTTTCGTTTTTGAAAATGATTGACAAGGATAAAGTTTTTATTTTAAGAATTTCGGTGTTAAATTAAAGATTTAATTTTTAAAAAATCAACAACAAGTTCTTGTTAAAAGAAAACATTGTTGGGCCAAGAATTTTTTGGTTCACAATCAAGAATCGAAAACTCTGGGACAACAACGTTTTTTTTGTGTGCAGGTATTGTCTTAGGGAAATTATTTATTGATTGATAAAAAAATGGTATTTCGTAGTCAGAAAAATTTAATTTTGATCTTTTATAAAGTCTCGACCTGGTGATCGCAAAATATTAGAAATTTTACAATCTTACCGGACGATCAATCAAATGGTGAGGATGAAGATGTGGAGCAATAAACTTGTCCCCAAGAAGTTGCAAATATTCCCGAATCGTATTCTTCTAGAAGTGTCGAATCAGATGAAAGTGTGTCAAGGGGTAATTACATTTTGCTATTACATATGTGATTCTGAGTGTTATTTCCCAGCGGGAAATTAAATCATACTTTCATGCATGATCCATACATGATGCGGGAGCTGGGCATGATTTTTTTTTACATTCCTTCTCCCTTCCCTATTACATTAGCATGTCCGCCCTAGGAAGCTTTCCGCGGAAGCAACAAGAGAATCAGTTCCCTAGATCTAGAATCAATCAGAGGAAGTCTTCTTATATGCATGTGAAATAATGGTTCTAAAATGACACTATATATCGCTGCTATTGTACACCTAGGTCATTGATGAGGTATGCATCTCAAGGGATACACACGGAATGTAATCAAAGAAGTGACTTAGCATGTATGATTTTATATGCTTGAAAGGTAGGTACTTACATCAGAAAGATAATAGTCTCTGCAGTTTTTTAATTAAAATCAAACAATAGTTTTTAAAAATAATGCTTAGTTTTATTAAAAATTATTTTAAAAAAAAACTGAAGCTAGAACATTTAGGTATCTACCTTTAAAAACTTCTCAGCGGGAATAAGTCGCCATTTTAAGGTGATAATTTCGAGCGTTGTTTTAACGAAGCATCGAAAGATCGTTACAGTCGAAATGAGGATCCAATCAATTGAGGTCCTGCTCGCATATTTAAACTAAAGCTGTTCGGATCGTAAAAAATTGTTAACCATAGGTCCATAGAAACAAATAATAGGTAAACTATCTTTCGAATCGCCAAACTTTTTGAACATCCAATTTCAATGTATTTCCAACTTATTTACTTTGACTTTACAAAAAATTCTCTTATATTTATCTCTAGAAACGTATTGCCTTTTCTAAGATCACCGGCGAACTGAATTGAGCCCGAACAAGAATTTATAACTGCTCATAAAAAAGGGTTCCTCTTTTGCGAAACGCTTCCGTTGAATGCATGTTATTGTGATCATAGATACATCCCCAAGAATGTTTTTCATAATTTTGCGATTGTAATAAGCGTTCTAAAAAAGGTGTTATTGCTTCCAAGAAATGGATTTGATTGCAATCATGTTTACATTCCTAAAAAGGTTTTTCTCTTATTGTTTGTTACTGTTCTTTTTATATAAAAGCTTCAGATGATATCCCAAGTGATTGGGATTTCCCACCTTTTTCTTGGCCTACCGTGGGGGCGACGCGCTCACATCTCGGCTAGTGCAATAGGGCAGTGAGAATGGCTAATTTATTGGTAAAGTACACTTCAATGTCTAAAATATAACCACGATATTGCGATGTGGTGGTGTCTTGTAATATAGGATTACTTGGATGACATCATACTTGCGTTCTTTGCAAGTATGATGCAACTTTCGTGATTTTCTGAATTTTGCTTTGCATTTGAGAAAAGTAGAGTTTTTCTAGAATTTGTGTTCTATTTTCGCGGCTATTTCTGTGTGCGCGAGCATGTTCCTTGATGATTTTAGATTCTTGTTCTGCTTCATTTGTTTGCCCCCTAAGACTTTCTTTTGAAAATAATGGATGGAAATTAGTTGCACAGTTTTTCCTAAGGTAAATCGGGGTCCTGAATTCGAAAATCAGTACCATATCGATTAAGCTTTCGTTAACTGTAAGATGATGTACCGAATAATCCGCCATCTAACTTTTTTTTCCAACTAGTGCTTTTTTCGTGAATGGTAACACTTAGCTAATGTCTGATTTGACAGATAATTAGTTTTATCCTTCCGCTGAACGAATATGGTTGTGTCTACGCTTGAACAACGCTGGGAAATATTGCGACACTACTTTGAAAAGGGGCCTGCGATCGACTAAGAGAAGATGCCGATTTTGCCAAAAAAAATCCTCTTTTCAGATGAAGCTCATTTTTATCTTGGCGGGTATGAAAACAAGCAAAATTTTCGCATTTGGGGCACAGAAAACCCTTACGCTTACATTGAAAAGCCAATACACCCAAAACGAGTCACTGTTTGGTGCGGATTTTGGTCCAGAGGCATAATTGGGCCATTTTCCTTCGAAATGAGCAAGAAGTGGCCGTTACAATCAATGGCAATCGTTTTCGGGCCATGTTGAACAAATTTTTGTTCACAAAAATTTAAGAAGAGGATATTGACAACATTTGGTTTCAACAGGACAGCGCTACATGCCACAACCAAAGCTACACTCGATGTTTTGCGCCCTGTTTTTGAAGATCGCATTATCAGCCGCAGAGCTGATGTCGTTTGGCCACCTCGAAGCTGCGATTTGACACCGTTGGACTATTATTTGTGGGGTGCCGTAAAGACAAGTGTTACGCCTACAAGCCAAAAACCAATCCAATCGATTGAGGTCCTGCACACATATTTAAACTAAAGTTATTCGGATCGTAAAAAATAATTAACCATAATTCTATACAAACAAATAATAGGTAAACTCTCTTTCGAATAGCCACACTTTTAAAACATTCAATTTCAATGTATTTCCAACTTATTAACTTTGAGTTTACAAGAAATTCTCTCTACATTTATAAGATCTCTAGACACGTCTTGTGTGTTCTAAGATCACCGGCGAACTGAATTGAGCCCGAACAAGAATTTATAACTACTCATAAAAAAGGGTTCCTCTTTCGCAAAACGCTTCCGTTGAATGCATCTTATTGTGATCAAAGATACATCCCCAAGAATGTTTTTCATGATTTTGCGATTGTAATATGCGTTCTAAAAAAAAGGTGTTATTGCTTCCAAGAAATAGATTCCATTGCAATCATATTTACATTTCTTACAATGTTTTTCTCTTATTGTTTGTTATCGTTCTTTTTATATAAAAGCTTCAGATGAAATAACAAGTGATTGCTTCTATTATGCATCATTTTTGCATGCCAAAGAATGTTTTTGAAATAGTATTGCTTCCGTGTCCCCTTCTTGGAGAATGCATGCTTCAATTTCCCGCTGGGTTTTTATGTATTATCCTTGTATATGGAAACCTATAGTACTATCACTTATCCGAATCCAGTAACCATCACTACAGTCCACGGTGTGGCGCTAGTGATGGGTTACTGTAGAAGAAATTATTCATTCTCTCAATCCTTGTATATGCTAAAAAGGGAAAATTGATCCGCGCTGCATTTGAGTATGCAACGAGGTCATTTATTCTTTGCCTTTTCTACATGAATGAAAGAACAGAGACCTTGGAGTGGATTTTGCGTTTTGTTTTGCTTTAGGCTTTAGCCGATAGGGCTATGTTTGTGTGTTTTGCTTTGCGCATGTGAGGAGATGGAATGAAGGTTAAAATTTTTAATTTATCATCACCTTTGTTATGAATGCACCGATCTACCCAAAGTAGGTACCTATGTAATCTTTTTTGATTTTGTGTTTTGCGTTACACTATGCACATGAGGATGAAATAGATGGATTGCAGTGGAGAGGCGTACGCACCTACCTTTTGCTTTTTGTATTCTCCCAATACTTTGTTAATGTACGCACGAATTATCTACCGATTGTTTTGAAAAAATTTCTGGCTAGGGTTTCGCTTCCTATTTTGCTTAAAGAAGGCATAAGTAGGCGTGCCTTCTTTACAAAAATCCCACTGACCTACACTTGAAAGTGTTATAGGTAACTTTTCACATTCCGTTATCAGTTTGATGGACTATTAAGACGGTAAAATTAAACCCTCACTATCTACAGAGATTACATTTTGTACATATGTATTTGTAAATCTTACTTGAAACTTAAGATCATGCTAAAAAGTGGAAAAGTGCAACAGTGCGTAGGTGTTAAAACTTTAGCCCGTCTGTGACGGATTGCAAAATAACAAACCCTACCAAAAAAGGAAACTGTCACGCCTCCGAGACGTTGGTTAAGTTAGACAAGGCACAGAAACTTCAATTTTGGTACTGAGCAATATTGGTCCAAGACCATTAACAAGGCAACAATTGGATCGCCCACACTATCGACCAGATCCTTAAAGACCCGATTTCTCGGAAAGTTGACTCCAAATCGAAAAAAAAATACTATTTGCTAAGCTTGCTACATACAATGTTTTGAGCTCCGCCCACTCTTAGGGGGCGTTTTTAGGAAAAACTGTTTTTTTCTAAAATAATTTTCGCTTTTACAGTATTTTCTCACGATTCTAACGAAATCTCTAATTTTAAACCCATGCTGACTTTTGGGGGCGTGGCCTTTACAAATAAAATGTGAATTCGGGCTAAGAAACTTAAAGATTTGGTCTTACATGGTAGGGTTGGGTATATAGAAGTTTGTCACAGACAAACTCTTGCACTTTCTCACTTGTCTTATTTTGTTTTTTGGTACACCAAAGGAAAGCATTAACTCTTCCAATGGATCTTCAATGTCCTCAGCAGATTTGAGAATCGATTCGAGAATCCTATATAGCACATTTTGAGAACTTATCAACTGCAGTGAAAATCATCATCATCATCATCATTTTCGAATGCCGCTTAGCCTTGAAAAGGGTCGCGGAGAAAGGGTGGCTAAATGTTCCTTCCATCGTTCTCGATCTTCCGCCACCAACTCAAGAGACTCCGGCGCAAACCCCTAAGCGGGACTCAGAGAGGTTCTTTACCCAATCCCACCACTTGTTTCTTGGCCTACCCATGGCGACGCGCTCGCATCTCGGCAAGTCCAATAGGGCAGTGAAATTGGCTAATTTATTGGTAAAGTACACTTCAATGTCTAAAATTTAACCACGATATTGCGATGTGGTGGTGTCTTGTAATATAGAATTACTTGGATGACATCATACTTCCTTGATGATTTTAGATTCTTGTTCTGCTTCATTAGTTAACCCCCTGAGACTTTCTTTTGAAAATAATGGATGGAAAATAGTTGCATAGTTTTTCCTAAGGTAATTCGGGGTCCTGAATTCGAAAATCAGTACCATAGATTAAGCTTTCGTTTAAGTGTAAGATGAGGTACTAAATACTAACGTTTTTTTCAACTTGTGCTTATTTCGTGAATGGTAACACTAAGCTCATGTCTGATTTGACAGATAATTAGTTTTATCCTTCCACTGAACGAATATGGTTGTGTATACAAACTTGAACAACGCTGGAAAATATTGCGACATTACTTTGAAAATGGGCCTGCGATCGACTTAGAGAAGATGCCGATTTTGCCAAAAAAATCATCTTTTCAGATGAAGCTCATTTTGATCTTGGCGGGTATGTAAACATATGGTTGCATATGGGGCACAGAAAACCCTTACGCATTGAAAGGCCGATACACCCAAAACGATTCACTGTTTGGTGCGGAAATTGACACCGTTGGACTATTATTTGTGGGGTGCCGTAAAACACAAGTGTTACGCCGACAAGCTAAAAACAATTGACGCTTTAAAGGACAATATTCGTGAAGCCATTAGTGAAATACAGCTGCACACAATCGATAATGTGCTTGAAAATTGGACCGATCGTGTAGGCTACTGCATGGCCAGCCGATGCAGCCATTTGGATGAAATTATTTTCCATTATTAACCGAAAGGAATGTACTATCAAATAAAAAAAGAAATTTGAGAAAATATTCAGTAGATTTTTTTTATAGCATTTAAAAAAAATTTAAAAAAAAAATTATTTGGCGGACCCTTTATAAATAAGTGCTTCAAGTCACTCTTAAAGGGCTTTAAGTGAAAAACAGTGAGTTCGAAATAAGTTTGCATTTATTGGTTAATTTCATTTCTTAATTTTTGTTTTTTATTATGATAATCCACGAAGCAATTTTTATTGGCTGTGCAGCATAAAAGCAGACTGCATTTCGGGCAAGGTGGGTAGGTAGGTAGGTAGTTGTGGTTGTATCCACAAGGTAAGCCCAAGAAGCACTTAAAGTGCCGTTTTGATACTTGGATGTTTGATTTGGTCTGTAGAATTAAAGAATGATATTAGTTCTCTGTTCCTCCTTCGGGTAGGGGCGACTTAAGTCCACCCTCCGTATGCCGAGCGCGTAGCGCATACAAACTATGCAATGGACAAAACAAAAGATATTATTACCCCAGGTGGCAATCCAGTTCCACTGGCAAATCCACCCTCTTCGGAGGTAGGCTCTAAGGATTCTGGGGAGAGCCATTTATTGCTTATAAATCCCTTTTTGAAAAAATCAAGGGTGTCTCGATCTCCACCAGCTGGATCGAAGGTCTCCGGGAAAGGAAGTCCGCCGGTTAATCAGGATTCAGCGAAAACTAAATGCTTTGAAGCGGAAAACAACGAACTCCGTGCTAAGCTTAATGAAATGGAACGTCTCTACCATGAGCTTAAAAGCGAAGTAGAATCGTTACGTAAAGAAAATGAAGCCTTAAGGAAACCTCGTGGTACTATAGTATGCGAGGAAACGCCGAAACGTCAATGTGAATACCAGACGGACGAGTAAGAACTTGCACGCGAAACGAATCCGGTCTTTAGGAAAAGGCTTACCAAGAAACGAAAGGCCGGTTCTTCACCCGAAGTAGAAACCGTGCAGCAAAAAGAAGAAACACCAGTCGTATCAAACAAAGCGACAGGAATACCCCAAGAAAAAAACCGCCGACCAACTGCAGTACATGTCATGGGGATCGCGGACTACGGAAAATTGCGAAACATTCTTAAAAATACTCTTGGGACGAAATATAACTTAACATCACTTCGAAACAACGTATGGAAAGTTAACGTCGATGACTCTGATGCCTATCGGTCACTGCCACAAAAGGTAAATTTAGAGAAAATCCACTGGTTTACTTATAAAAATCACCTCGAAAAGCCGCTGCGGGTTATCGCGAGGGGACTACACCCATTCTGTACCAAGGACGAAATAATACAAGACGTTCAAGCCCAAGGCTTTAAAATTGACGCCGTGAACATAATAAAAAAAAGAGAAGCAACGTACGGACGAAGGCAAAGATTCCGCTGTTATCCGACGCGGCCTGCAAATTTTTATGCTTTCTTTTGACAGAACTGAAAATATTAACGAAATCTACAAAATTAAATCAATCCTTAACATCAAGGTAAAAATCGAGCCCAAGCGGAAGGGCAACAGGCTAGTTCCCCAATGTAAGCGATGCCAAGGTTTCCGACACACGCAAGCGTACTGCCAGAAAAAGCCGCGATGCGTAAAATGCGCCGGCGAACATCTCTCGACGGATTGCAATGTCAGCAGTCAGGCCCCCGCGGTATTTGCAGGGGAAGTCACCCAGCGAGCTACCGAGGTTGCGAAATTGCCATTGAGTTGCAAAAACGAGATGAAGCTCCAAAGAAAAATAGTGAAAATAAGGGCCCAAGCCTAAAACCTCCTTAAGTAGATAAGCCAAAAACCCCTTAGTCGACAACGGGTAAGGGTTTGATTAAAGGCAAAATTCAAAATGCGCAAGAAAACGTCGCTGGTCCTAGTTCCCACCGGAGTCAAAAGGGAGAATCCACACTTGTTGGTCCAAGATCATACGCTCAAGTCGCATCAAGTGAAAGTAAGCCACAATCGGCCGCATCAGATTCGGTCTCTCAAATTCTAGGCATGATTTTAGAAAAGCTTGAACAACAGACGAAACTTAATCAAGTAATATTCAACAAATTGAGCGAGCTCGAGTTTAAACCTCGAAAAGTATTTAATAAAAAATTATGAATATGGGAAAGTCAATCAAAATAATTACATGGAATGCAAACGGCATTTTGCAAAAAATTGACGAACTAGAAGTATTCCTACGGAAGAATAATGTAGACATATACCTGATTTCGGAAACCCACTTTAAAAAGGGTTCAGCACGCAAAATAAAAGGTTACATTGACTATCACGCGCATCATCCTTCAGAAAATTCGAGAGGTGGATCCTCTCTTTACATTAAAGACTGCTGCATAAAGCACTCCAAAAACGAAGAAAGAGAACTTGACTCTATGCAAAAAACCTCAGTCTCATTAAAATTAAGTCACATAAATTACCACATCGCGACGAGCTATTTTCCTCCGCAGTATCGGCTGGCAGATGAAGATCTTGCTCTGCTCTTTGATTCACTTGGGTCAAACTTTATCATCGGCAGGGACTTTAACGCGAAAAATACTTTTTGGGGCTCACGGTGCAATTCAACAAGAGGCAGAGCCTTCTTTAAAGCAAGTACAAAACGCGGCGTGATCTTCTTATCGACGGGAAAGCCAACATATTGGCCAACCGACAGAAATAAAATACCTGATCTCGTCGACTTCTTTATCGCCAAGGGGGTACCTCGTTACCTTACAAACGTAGAAGAACGCTTTGATCTCAGTTCAGATCACTCGGCTGTTCTTGTGAAAATCGGCGGAAGTCTAGCGAAAAAGAATAGAGCGCCTAGATTAACTAACAAAAACACCGACTGGGACGGCTTTAGAAAATACTGCAAAGAAAACATAGCTTTAAATGTACCGCTCAAAACGCCACTTGAAATAGAAGACGAATTAGATAAACTCGTGAGAGTTATTCAGAGCGCTGCGTGGAATAATATTTCTTTTCGGAGGTCCGAATTATCGAACAGCGGAACAATATATCCGCGAGAAATAGAAGAGCTAATATGCGAAAAAAGAAGAGCGGGCAAGAGATGGCAACGTTCGCGAGCACCCCCGGATAAGACCATCTTGAACCACCTTTCTAACAAACTGAAGCACGAACTTCAAGATTTTAAAAGTCGCGAGACTACTGCTTACATCGAAAGTTTGACTGCCGATAAAGGTTCGAACTACTCTCTTTGGACAGCAGTCAAGTCCGTTAAGAAGCCTATAGCACACTCTGCGCCATTAAGAAAAGCCAACGGCGAATGGGCAAGAGAAAAGCGGATGCAAAGAAAAAGCGGATTTATTTGCAGATTACCTAGAAGAAACATTCAAACCGTTTGACGGGAACCGTTGGTCGAGGAGCTCAATCCTTTTGCGGTACAAGATAATTATAGAATAAAATCCGTGTCATTGGCTGAACTTCGTCAAACGATAAATAATCTGAAAAAAGTACAAGTTAAGGCTTAGCTTACCAGAAAAACTCTATAAAATCTTAGAGTCTTACCTTAAAGACAGAATTTTTTGCGTAAGGTACGAAAATGGGTATTTGGAATTCAAAGAGATTAATGCCGGTGTCCCGCAAGGAAGCGTTCTCGGGCCAATATTATTTTTGCTTTATACAAAAGACGACACTGCACTTTTTTCGCAGACGACACTGCTATTCTCGCTATTGATACGACAGTTGAATTATCAACAGGGAAACTCCAGCGCGCTTTAGACAAAATATGCGACTGGACGAAGAGTCGTCCTTAACCAGACTAAGTCAACGCATGTTAACTTTACCTATAAAAAGATAAACAACAAACCTTTATTCATTAACTCGGTACAAATCCCGTACTCAAATGAAGCGAAATATCTAGGAATGACTCTAGACGCAAAACTTAAGTGGAAGCCGCACGTTAAAAAGAAACGCGACGAGCTCGAAATCAAGTTAAGAGAAATGAATTGGCTTATCGGAAGATTTTCGAAACTAAGCATATATAACAAACTGCTTTTGTATAAGCAAGTGCTAAAACCGTCTTGGACGTACGGTATACAACTCTGGGGTTGTACTAAACCAAGCAATATATCTATTTTAGAAACTTTTCAAAATAAGACACTCAGAGCAATCGTTAATGCACCATGGTACATAAGAAAAAGCGATCTACACCGAGATCTAGGAATCGCAACCGTGTCTGACGAGGTAACAAACTTTGCTCGCAAACTTAGTACTCGTCTTCGCGGACACTGCAACAATGAAATTATCCGAACTTTGGATCAGACAAATCTTACGCGCCGACTACAACGAATGAGACCGTTAGATCTAGCAGCATGGGATGAAACCGCATAAATTGACGGTATTGTAGGTGACTTCGTTGGAAAGCAGCCTGCCACACGCGATTACTACAGAAGCTTGAACTACTTGTTAAGGAAACTTAGTCGTAGTCTGACGGAAAATGGGAGGTTTTTTAGTGAGTTAGAATCTCACTCTACTATGAGCACGCGCGGCCGGTCCTCGTAGTGCCTATGAAGGTTTTTCCTACCTACAAAAAAAAAAAAAAGTTCTCTGTTGCTCTTACCTGGGACCTCACCAAGTGTGTTGAAGAAGGATCTCCCTTGTAACAATGGTGCAACAAGGTTTCTTTCTGTATTGGATCATGTATTTTTGCTTTGTTATATTTTGGCTACATCTTTCTGGATATGGTGCAGTTGGTTAGCCTTGACCATCTAAGGCTGGCCTTAATAGGTATTTCTAGGATATTTTGGTCTTTATTACGCCAAGCGGAATATATACTGCCCGGTAACCAGATCTTTTTTTTGCAAACGCACTGTGTTTGCAAAGTTTAACTGTACTCACATCATCTCCTACTAATATCTCGACACAACCATACTGAAAAATTAAACTGGTAAAACCGTTAAGCCAAAACTGGATTCAATGCTTTTCAACCATGCAATCCCTGCCTGGACGACCTTACAACTTCTTGATTTTAAATGCCACCAGACCAGCAGCAGAAAGTCCGGGATTTAATTTATTTTATTTTGTTTTATTTTATTTATTTATCATTTCTTTTACAATAAGCAGCCAATAAGAGTAAAAGTCATTGAATATACATAATTCATTTTGTAAGTTTTGTTTATGCATTTAAAAACATTAACATTGTACAACTAACAATTTACGTTAAATAAAAGAAATACTAGAGAATTTAATTGAAAAAGTTTAGAAACTAAGAACTGTGGATCATATACCCGAGAGTTACCCTATCAAACTGATTTGTGCTTCGCAGTCTTCGAATGTTTATGGGAAGTGAACTATACTGCTTGATGGCATAGATAATAATTCTTCGTTTTGTGTCTGCACTGATAGCACAACTTTTTTTCGCAAGAGTATGATATTATCGGCATTATTAAGGCTTTGGCGAACTGCAATTTTATATGCTGAGAAACTTATTCTTTGGACAACGAGAAACCACGCAGGGAAGTATACATCTTGGCAATGACTGTTTAAACATCAGTTCGAGCAATTTTTCCGCAATTATGTTCTTCATGTTTTCTCTTTTAACACGCTTGCATAAAATGTAAGTTTAAAAATTATGAATATGGGAAAGTCAATCAAAATAATTACATGGAATGCAAACGGCATTTTGCAAAAAATTGACGAACTAGAAGTATTCCTACGGAAGAATAATGTAGACATATACCTGATTTCGGAAACCCACTTTAAAAAGTGTTCAGCACGCAAAATAAAAGGTTACATTGACTATCACGCGCATCATCCTTCAGAAAATTCGAGAGGTGGATCCTCTCTTTACATTAAAGACTGCTGCATAAAGCACTCCAAAAACGAAGAAAGAGAACTTGACTCTATGCAAAAAACCTCAGTCTCAGTAAAATTAAGTCACATAAATTACAACATCGCGACGAGCTATTTTCCTCCGCAGTATCGGCTGGCAGATGAAGATCTTGCTCTGCTCTTTGATTCACTTGGGTCAAACTTTATCATCGGCGGGGACTTTAACGCGAAAAATACTTTTTGGGGCTCACGGTGCAATTCAACAAGAGGCAGAGCCTTCTTTAAAGCAAGTACAAAACGCGGCGTGATCTTCTTATCGACGGGAAAGCCAACATATTGGCCAACCGACAGAAATAAAATACCTGATCTCGTCGACTTCTTTATCGCCAAGGGGGTACCTCGTTACCTTACGAACGTAGAAGAACGCTTTGATCTCAGTTCAGATCACTCGGCTGTTCTTTTGAAAATCGGCGGAAGTCTAGCGAAAAAGAATATAGAATCCCATAAGTTTTTGCTGTTGCTATATCAACTAAGTACTAGTAGTCATGACATCCCGAGATTTCGCTCTAATGTGAAACGGCCCATAAGTCCATACGTTAGGCTTACTCGACCCATGTGACCGTTTTATTCGCGAATAATTTGTGGGCAAAACTTCTACGTATCGCATTGAGATTTTCTATCGCATGAAGCTGCTTTTGCCTTAAGGTTGGGGTTGCGACTTACCTTCGTAGATTTTCAAAGGCAGTGACGTATAAAAGTTGTCGAAATATCGTAGCAAGATCACGTAATCACCTGCAGCACTGTAGAACTCGAAACGCTTGGCATAACCAAATAATCGCAAAGGACAAAAGCTTTATAACCTATTTGTGCTATTGCGATTGGGATAATTGCTTTAAATAATGGCTTATTTTTTTGCTGTTCATTTGTTCGCTTACACAGAGCTGGGATTGCATTGTAACGAAGTCAAACCTTTGTATAAGGCTTGTAAACGATTTCCTTATTGTGATTTCTTACCAGAAGCTTTTAGGTCACCAGAAAAAGGCGGAGACCGGAGAAATGATTTAATAGAAATGTTTTGATAGACAATTTCTCATCCAATTGGACGGAGTCGAACAAATTGCTAAATTTGTTCGACTTTTCATCATAGTGTAATATTTTCGGCCTGGGGTTCGTCGAATAAAACTCAATTTCACTTTTATAATCACACAATGAAACACTTTATTTATCAAAAAAACTTATTTAAACTCAGATCACACTGTTATTCAACTTTACTATTTAAAATTCAACACTTTATTTCAACTCAATCACTTTTTACTTTATTACCGATTTTCACAAGTCCACTTTTAAAATATCACTGTCCCGGACAAGCCTGTCACCCGTGTATTTATACAAAATTAAGCACCTTCTAGTACGTTCCATACCCCCTTTGGTAATTTTCCATTGGTACTCCTCCGCTGAATTCCAAGGATGGGGAAATCGCAATTCGAACTTCGAATATGACAGCTGCTGTCAGATGACTGGAATGACAGTTGGGTATGTTCGTTTAGTGAATCGAGCGGGTGCGTTTGTAGAGTGAATCGATGGATGCATTCAGGGACTCTTGCGTGTTGTTTAATTTCTTGTCTCCACATAAAATTGCCCCCCTCTTAGTTTTGTTCGTCCCGAACAAGTACGTCATCATTGCTTCCGTGGTAGCTATGTAGGCGATCAACATGGACAACTTTCATCTTCGCTCTTGGTCCTCTTTGGATTCGGAATACGACATCATTAATTCGCGTTACAACTTGGTAAAGACCTTCCCAGTCCTTCTGAAGCTTTGGCGGTCTTCCCTTTTTACGATGTGATCTCCCTCGTTGAACTCGGGTGCCGTTGCTCGCGCATCGTATCTCGTCTTCATGCGGTCGCTTGCAACTTTTATATTGCTTCTGGTTCTCTGGTGGATGTCATTAATCCTTTCTCTAAGGTCAACCACGTAGTCCTCCTCGCATGTTGGATCTTCAGTGGGAAATCCGAATTTAAGCTCACTGGGTAGCCTGGCAGTTCGGCCAAATAAAACTTTAGATGGAGTGTACCCAGTTGTACTGTGAATAGCGTTTCGGTAGGCCATGAGGAATAAAGGTATTCGCCGATCTCAATCGCGATGATTCTCGTCCACTACTTTGGACAGATATTCCTTTAGTGTCTTGTTGAAACGTTCCACCATACCATCTGATTGTGGATGAAGGGGTGTGGTCCGTGTCTTCTGTAGTCCGATTGCCGCGCATACTTCCTGGAATATCTTCGACTCGAGGTTTCTTCCCTGGTCGGAATGTAATTCCATTGGCACCCCAAACCTGCACACCCAGTGGTCCACTATCTGGTCGACAACGGTTTTCGCTTCTTGATTTGGGATCGCAAATGCCTCGGGCCACTTGATGAAGTAATCGGCAATAACCAGGATGTAACGATTACCGCTTTCAGTTTCCGGAAACGGTCCTGCGATGTCGACGGCAATCCCTTCAAAGGGAGCACCCACATTGTACTGGTGCATTTAACCCCTGGTTTTGACTTTAGGTCCCTTACTAGCAGCACAAGTAATACACTTTCGACACCAGCTCTCAACGTTGCTTCTTGCACTCAGCCAATAAAAACGTTCCCGTACATTTTCCAGGGTTTTTTTCATGCCCAAGTGCCCACCAGATACTCCATCGTGCATTTCCCGCAAAATTTCCTGCACTTTGGACCGTGGAACCAAAAGCTGCATTTGAAAGGATTTTCGATCCGGCATTTTCCATATTCTTCACAGAACGCCATCTTGTACATGGAAAGAGTCCCACTGCGCCCAATATGCCTTTAACGTGGGACTTCTGTCGGATATATCCCTTGCGCTCGGTTTTTCCATAGACTCCTTCCATGCAAGGATTGGCTCAATGTCAGGGTCTTCTTGTTGTGCGTTGCGAAGTTCCTCAGTACTCCAGCCTTCTGCAGGTTCGGCTCTTACTCTCTGTACAGTACATTCGTCCTTTTTCTCTTGTCGCACGCAATGCTTACAATTGGGCTCACATGGTCTCCGGGATAATGCGTCCGCGTTGCAGTGCAGCCTTCCTTTGCGATGTTGTATCTCGAAGTCATAAGCCTGCAATCGCTCGATCCATCTTGCGACTTGGCCCTCAGGATTTTTAAACTGCAGTAACCACTTGAGCGCGGCGTGGTCGGTACGCAAGATGAACTTCTGGCCACTCAGGTACTTCTGGAAATATTTTGTTGCCAATATTAGAGCAAGGAGTTCTCGCCTGGTAGCACAATAATTTCTCTCTGGTCGGGTAAGAACTTTGCTGAAGTATGCTACGACTTTCTCCTGCCCATCGTGTAACTGCGACAATACTGCGCCAACACCCACATTGCTAGCGTCTGCGTCCACAATAAATGTCTTGCCGGGGATGGGGTAAGATAGTACCGGTGCTTTTCAAAGTCGCTGCTTCAGATGCTGAAAGCTTCTTTCGCACTCACCTGACCATTTGAATTGTCTTCCCTTCTCCGTCAGCTGGTGCAGACACTTTGCAATCCCGGCGAAATCTTTAACGAGCCTCCTAAAGTACGTTGCAAGACCGAGAAAGCTCCTTAGCTGGTGTTTGTCTTTGGGAACTGGCCGACTTTTCACAGCTTTGATCTTATCCGGATCCGTCTTCACTCCATCCGACGATATCACATGCCCCAGATACTTAACTTCTGCTCTGAGCAGCGCACACTTCTTCGGATTGAGCTTCAAGTGTACTGCTCGAAGTCGTATGAACACCTCCCTCAAGTTGTCGCGATATTCAGTGAACGTCTTTCCCAAAACGATGACGTCATCCAAGTATACCAGGCAGGTTTTCCACATCAGACCATGTAAGACACGTTCCATAAGACGCTCAAAGGTGGCCGGAGCGTTACACAGACCAAATGGCATTACTGTTAACTGCCATAGTCCATTGCCAGTTGTAAAAGCAGTCTTCTCTTTGTCTTCTGGATGGATCTGTACCTGCCAGTAGCCACTTTTCAGGTCAAGGGTGGAAAACCATTTCGCTCCAGAGAGTGTGTCCAGTGTGTCATCGATTCGAGGTAGAGGGTAGCTGTCCTTATTTGTGACATCGTTAAGCCTCCGGTAATCCACGCAGAATCGAGTGCTGCCATCCTTCTTTTTCACCAGTTCAACAGGCGACGCCCACGGACTCTTCGAGCTTTCGATCAAACCTTCTTTTTCTATGGTCGATATCAACTCGGCGGCCTCATCCTGTTTCGCCAACGGAGGTCGTCTTGCAGGTTGGCGGATTGGTCTAGCATCTTCGGTGTCTATACGGTGTTGTACTAAGTGTGTTCGACCATAGTCTCCATCCTGTGAGGCAAATATATCAGCAAACTCGCCAATGAGATTTTCCGCTATGGTTTGCTGCTCCTGATTTAGCTCACAGTCTCCGAGTATAGTCTTACATACCTTGGCCCAATTTTGATGGAGAGACAGGACTCGCAGGCTCAATTCCAGCTATTGTCGAAATGGCTGCAACCGGCACACATCTTCCGATCACCTCTCCTTCTCTGAGCTTAACGGTGCGCTTATTTGGGTTCAGCAGTCTTACCGGAACCTTGTTATTCTTAGGTTCTGCAAGGATTTTTCCCACGACGTATATTTTGAATTCACTTTTGTCTGAATCTGGCTCGATAAGATAGAATCGGTAGTTCCCAGGATCACCCTCCATACGTGTCCAAAGAACTGTCTCCGAAGAGGGCCGCAGAAGTTCGTCGCTTCCCATTATCACTCGAAGATTCACAGCGCTGTCGTTTTCGTATACCATAGGGATCTCGACGGTTCGATACCTTAGCACCTGCATTCGAAGGTCTAGAATTACCTCGTGTGCCTTCATGAAGTCCACTCCAATGATGCATTCGTCACATATGTCGGCTACCAAGAATGCATGTGAGAAGGTCAATCCCTCTAGTTGTATCTGTAGCTGCACCTCCCCGTATACTTTGGCCGCTTCTCCTGTAGCTGTCTTCAGACTGTAGCAGCTGGTGTTATGTAGCCAGGACGTCTGAACAAAGTCTCTTCAAATGATGGGGGCCGTGGCACCTGTGTCGATAGTGGCCACGCATTTTCTATTGGCGATGATTGCCTCTACTGTCAGACTCTTGTTGCAGCGTTTTGTTTGCGAGACTTGGATGATAGTCCTTGGGGCGTCGATTCCATCAACCAACTTCTGCCCCGACATCCTAGCGCAATGTTGGCAGCCCGCTTGTCTAGCTGAGGCTCGGCACTGTCGCTGCAGGTGTCCCAGTTTGTTACAATTCCAGCATCTCATTTGTCCCCGAGTAGTGTTCGTGTTTTGCCTTTCGATGTCGATGCGTTGACATGAGCACTCTAGGGCAGCCATTTCCCTTATGCGATGGCAACCTTGCGAAGCTTGGTCGGCTGCTTCCATTGTCAGGGCAAATGCTAGTGCTTCAGCAAGAGTCTTCTAACCTGCTATTCTTACAGCCATTTGTAGCTTTCCATCCACAATGGTATTAGTAAACGCATCGGTTGCCAACTCGTTTATTATCTCCCTGCTGGTGTTGGGATAGGACAAATTTGCTAATCGCTCGATGTCGGCTTGCAACTGTTGAAGTGTCTCACCCCTTGTCTGAACTCTTCGGCACAACTGGACCCGGTAAACTTGCTGCATGTGGTCGTCGCCAAACCTCATCTCGATGGCCATTACCATGGCATCATAATCTTATTGTTTTTCTTCAGGGATGGTCTGCAGCAATTCGGCAGCTGTTCCTCTGAGCGCAAGCGTGAGAGCAATTGATTTATCTTCGTTGTCCCAGTTGTTTGTCAACGCTGCAGCTTCGAATTGTCCCTTATGAATCGGCCACGATGTTTGGCCATCGAAGACAGGCGGCATTTCTTTGCGTCGTGGACCGTCGGGCAAATATTCTCGCACTTTCTGTTTCTTAACCAACTCCAGTTCCTTAGCCAGTTGTTCTACTTCCGATTTGACTTCAGCGAATTTTTCCTCCGCGCTTTCAATTTTTCGATCTACTGCCTGGAACTTTTCCTCAAAAAAACGCATTCTGGGAATCAAGTTTGCTTTCAAGAGCTTTCTTCTGCTCATCGAACTTAGTATCTAGCTTTTCTTCGAGAGCGTTCTTTTGTTCTTCGAAAGCATTCTTTTGTTCTTTTTGGCCGCTCTCCAGCTTCTCGAATTTGTCTTCGATAGCGTTCTTTTGTTCTTTGAAAGCATTCTTTTGTTCTACCGATTAAATGCCGGCTTTCATGAAGAAGCAACTTCATGAAAGCCGGCATTTCATCGGCAGTACTTACCGTGCTTTGTTGCTGTTCTTCTTGAACTTCGAACAGCATCGTGTCTGGGTGTCCACCTTCCTCGGTAATAGCGTCCTGGAGTCGGAGCAACAATTCCCTTTTGAGCCCCGAAGTCTGGAGGTTTCCTTTAGCCAATTCTGCTTTTAACTCAGCTGTTGTCAATTGTTCAATTTTTCGACCCATTTTCAATTGTCTTCACACAATTTTCACAACACAATCAAATTATGTTTTATATCTGTTCCAGAAAATTCACTTGGGAATAAACAAATCACTGACACCGTTTTTATAACTTAGTTATTTATAGCTTTATGCCGTAGCTTGGGGTGCCGTGGCGTAGTGGTTAGTGTGTGTGCTTACTACGCCGGAGGTCTGGGCTCGAATCCTGCCATCGTCACCGGAAAAAAAAGACTTGTTCTTTTTCACGGCTTCCACCTCCGCGAGGGTCTGACAAGCCCTCCAAGAGTATCATTTGTCTTGAAAAACTTCTCAAAGTGCCGTTCGGATTCGGCAAAAAATTGTAGGTCCCCTTGTATGTAAAGAAATTAACACACCAGCATACAACATACATTGTTGGGAAGTTGGCCCTGGTTCACCTCGAGCTGTTGCGCCACTCTATTTATTTATTTTTAATTATAGCTTTATCGCACAATCAGTTTCAATATATCCGGAATATTCCACAATCAAATTTGTGTGAGTCACCGACACTGTTAACACACACGATATCTCTGCAAAATTCCACTGCAAAAATAAATCGTTTTAGTCACCGACGCTAAAACTGTTTGACACACTAACACTGTTCCGGAAAATTCCACTGTAGAATTTACCCGCACAAT
Organism: Neoascia interrupta; assembly: GCA_947623515.1. NCBI lineage: Eukaryota > Metazoa > Arthropoda > Insecta > Diptera > Syrphidae > Neoascia > Neoascia interrupta. The sequence continues at coordinate 86,350,537 of OX392462.1, forward strand.
TATGAGTTTTATCCCCAATTTCTGACACCAATGTAATATTTTCGGCCTGGGGTTTGTCGAATAAAACTCAATTTCACTTTTATAATCACACAATGAAACACTTTATTTGTCAAACAAACTTATTTAAACTCAGATCACACTGTTATTCAACTTTACTATTTAGAATTCAACACTTTATTTCAACTCAATCACTTTTTACTTTATTACCGATTTTCACAAGTCCACGTTTAAAATATCACTGTCCCGGACGAGCCTGTTACCCGTGTATTTATACAAAATTAAGCACCTTCTAGTACGTTCCATACCCCCTTTGGTAATTTTCCATTGGTACTCCTCCGCTGAATTCCAAGGAGGGGAAATCGCAATTCGAACTTCGAATATGACAGCTTCTGTCAGATGACTGGAATGACAGTTGGGTATGTTCATTTAGTGAATCGAGCGGGTGCGTTTGTAGAGTGAATCGATGGGTGCATCCAGGGACTCCTGCGTGTTGTTTTATTTCTTTTTATTCGATCACAAATAGGTATATCCAAAGTGATGCACTCGTGTCTTTATGCATGCTAAAAACCAACACATTGCGAATACCGAAAAGCATCACATTCTTTTCTCAGACCTATCTACTCTTCGCAAACCTGTTTATACCCTATTCCACAGGAATGGAGTATATTAAGTTTGATACAGGTGAAAATGTAACATGGAGAAATAATGGCGATAGACCCCCATGACCTTAAGGGCGTATGATCGAGACCGCAGACCTTCGTGGTATTCTTTCATGATTTCCTTCTTCCTATCATCATTGTTTACAAACTCTCTACCGTCGTCGTCCGTCTTCATCTATTTTATTGTCTATTTCTTTAACACTATTATTTTCTTCTACTATAACTGGGAGCTCTTCAGTTGTATGTACATCGTTTAAGATATCGTCATTAACATCGTTCAAAATCTCCTCAATCACTTCGTCATTTTCATAGCCCACTTGAACATCTTCTACATTAGGATCCCTAGTACTAAAACCATCTTCTTCTAAAAGGCTTAGTAGATCTTGCCAAGTCTCTTCCTTCTCCTGTTCTGTGACTCGAATATTTTTACTTGTTACATTTGCTGGAGCTTCTTCATTCTCCTTTTCTATAACTCTAATATATTTGCCTGACTCGTCAGCATCTATACCTGAATCATTTCTTATTCCCACATTTCTACTTAACTCGTCTGCAACTAAATTTTCCTTCCCCTTTTTGTAGACAATATTATAGTCAAACTCCTCTAACTTTAGTCGCCACCTGACAAGTCTGCTACCTGGGTCTTTGACTCTAAATAACCAAGTCAAGGGCCTGTGGTCTGTCTGTATGACGAATTTTGTACCATTAATATACGGCCTGAACTGTTTCGTTACACAAACGATGGCCAAACATTCCTTTTCTGTTGTTGTATAACTGACCTCGGCCCTATTAAGAGTTCTGCTAGCAAAATGTATTGGTAAATCATGCCCTTCATGATTTTGGCTAAGCACGGCACCGAGGCCTCGATTGGCAGCATCTGTAGTGATGATAAAAGGCTGAGTGTAATCAGGGTATTGTAAAACTGGGTGCTGAGTAATTGCTTCCTTTAACTTTTCAAAGCTTTGTTGTTGTTCCGTACCCCAAACGAATGCAACATCCTTTTTTAAAAGTCTGTTCATTGGCTCAGCAATATTGCTAAAGTTTTTTACGAATTTCCGATAATAGCTTATCATTCCGAGAAAAGACTTAATACCTGTAGCATTTTTAGGTGATTCCATTCGCTTTATACACACAATTTTAAGTACGAAACCTCTTTTCTAAGAAATTCGCACTTGTCTGGTTGCAATTTTAGATTAGCTTTCCTGAGCTGCTCGAACACTGCAATCAATTTTTGGTTGTGCTCCTCTAAATTTTGTCCATGTATGACAATATCATCTAAATAAACCAAACATTTGATCCCTTGTTATCCAGCTAGGACATTGTTCATCAGCCGCTGAAAGCAGGCTGGTGCATTTTTCAAACCCATTGGCATTCTTGTGAATTCAAAATGCCCATATGGTGTACTAAACGCAGTTTTTTCCATATCATCTTCATCCATCGGGATCTGATGGAAACCGGACGTTAAGTCCAGGGTGGAAAAGTATTTTGCTTTTTCAAGTTGGTCCAATATCTCGCTAATGTTCGGCAGGGGGTAGTTATCCGGGATTGTAAGCTCGTTTAGCTTACGGAAATCAATAACCATACGCCACTTTTTCTTCCCACTGGCGTCTGCCTTCTTTGGAACTATCCACAATGGAGAGCTCCAAGGAGAACTACTGTCTCGAATTATGCGGTCATCCTTCAGTTTATTAACCTGTTTTCGCACTTCCTCTCATGGACCTAGGGATAACGGTAGCTCTTTGTAAACACAGGCTCCGTTCTAATACCAGTGCGTATTTTATGTTTGATGAAATCGATCTTAGTCAACTTCTCATCTTCAATGCTAAATATGTCACTAAATTCTTTTACTATTTCTAATAATTTTTCTTTTTCCTCAGCATATAAATGATCCGTTCTGATATTACTAACAACTCTATTTGGCCTTTTATTAGCAACATCAAAATCTCCTAAGTTTGTCCCTTGGATGCTTAATCCATTTATATTGAAAGTTTTCTCCTATAGAAACCAAACATGTGCCTCCTTTATTTTCAGTAACGCAATTAGGTACAATAATACCTTCTCCTAGTTCCTGTCTAGGTACCACTGTTTCTCCTTCAAGATTTTTGTCAACAATGACAGTCCTGAATACTTTTGATCTCTCCTTGACGATTCTCTCTTCGTGGAGATATCTCAAAGGAATTTTGCCAAGTTTTCCACTAATTACATTTTCCTGGAAATCAATCGTGAACCCACCCTCTCGTAGGAAATGGTTTCCGATTATTCCATCGTAATTTCCTAATAAATTATTCTCAGCTACATAAAACTTTAATAACTCCGACCTAGTGCTATAACTCTTTATGGCAAATTCTACACTCGTTTCTACTTCCCCCAAGGTTTGGCACATTTGTCCACTTATTCCTTTAAACTGCATAACTTCTCCTTGATTTACCTCATCTTTATAAGCACAGTCCACTTGAATTATCGATATCTCCGCACCCGTGTCTATAATGAGTTTCCTTAAATCTCCATTCACTCTAGCTAACACAAGAGGACTTTTCGAACTATCTACTAGTCTAAGCTACACGATTGCCTCTTTAACCGCGCAGTCTTCTAAAAATCCCTTACTTTAAAGCGAGCATTATTCGAGGTAGACGGTTGGTTTGGAAGCTGTTGTTGGTTGGCAAGTTGCTCTTGTCGGAATGAATTATTCTCTACTCTGTTTTTCCTGGGCTGCCTGCAATTTCTGGCTAAGTGACCAGGTTTCCCACAGTTGTAGCAACATCTTGTGTCTGTATAATTAATTTTGTCTAAGTTCTTAGACGTGTAGTCATGATGCGTATTCGTTTTGAATAAATTTATTCGCTGTTCTTCTTCACAAGCGAACTTGCTGGCTTCTGCGAGCGTTGTAGGTCGTTGAGTGATTACATATGTAGACAATCTTTCTCTTAGGCCATTAATAAACACTGTCAACGTCTCATTTTGCATATAATCTATTTGACCTGCTCTATGTTCTGCTTTGACGTCTATAAGTTTACTTTGTAAAAGACGTCTTGGCAGGGTCTCCACGCGTTGCATGAAATGCACAACCGTTTCATATCTATATTGTTTTATAGAGATCAGCTCTCTGTGCAACTGGAGCGCACTATGAGGCTCCCGAAAAACTAGTGTCAGTTCCTTCTTTAAACTCTCCCAGTCCTCGATTTCTCTGTTCATGAGAATTGTTATGGCGTTGCCACGAATTTTGGTCTTTATAAATTTAAACAGGACATTCTTTTGGTCATCTGATGCCAGTTCGATGGCATCATTGCAGGAATCGATAAAGGTGAAAACCTCATCTCTCGTCCCATTAAATGTTGGGATGAATGCTGTCAAAACAGAAATTGGAACTGCGTCGGGCATGTTGTCACTAATATCACTACTTATGTCACTATACAAATCGTCACGGTCTATCACTATTGCTCAAACTACCTAACTGATCTCTTGAAAACATTAACACTTTAATAGGAGATAGCCACTTCACAATAATAAAATAAAGAAAATAATAAAACGGACTCACAATATGATTGCTGCTAAGTCCATCGGCGTTTGATTCTGTTTACTGTTGTGCTGATAGTTATTTGCTCTGCTGATTGTTTAATCTGCTCTGCTGATGCTTATCTGCTCTGCTGATGGTTTAATCTGCTCTGCTGATGGTTATCTGCTCTGATGATTGTTAAATTGAAGATCCTCTCTGCTGATCAATGAAGAATCCCACCGCTGCCACCAGAAAAACGTGTTATGCCTTGGCTATACGCGTTTGTGTTTTAGTCGATCAGCGATCGTTTCGCCAGGCCAGAGATTTATTTAGTAGTTAGGTATTCCTCCGGTATTACCCTTGGGAAACTAGTTGAAGATCTTTTTGAAACAGCAATCAACTTCAGCAACCTTTACTTCACAAGCATAAGCAATGAGAAAACGCAACACGACCAACTTCGGCAACCTTTACTTCTCCACCACAAGTAATGAGAAAACACAACACAATGAGTTTCAGTTTCAATTATATTCAATTATCTTTATTTTACTATCTTGGATTTGGAGCTTAATCGACCGTACTTGTTGACAACTCGAACACCATTCCATCTTATTCTATCAGTTACCCTACCTCGTTACAAAATAAAATCTGTTTTTGCTTAGCTTGCTGTTTCTCGGAAGTGCTGTCTGTGGGAACTGCTGTCGTGCTGTTTCCCGGAATATTGTTGGATGGTGGAACTGCTGACGATATTTCTGGGTTTTGCAGCTAGAGCCTTCGCTTGCATAAGAATATATATTTTTTTTTGTACAGTTTAAGCGCTTTTTTAAATTTGTACCTTCCGAAGTTATTTGAATTTCCATAATCAAATAGAAATATATTTTCAAATAAATCATTTGACTTCCAATTATGCCACCAATTTTAGCCCATTTTTTGGAATTATTCACAAATAAATTATTTTTTTAAAAAATTGAAATATTCCCAGTTATCGGAATCATAACAAGTACTTAAGTTGCAGTCTTTCGACTGAAAGTGACTGGGATGACAACGTTGTTTCGAAGTCTGCCAGAACTTCATCATTCAATGTCATCTATTACCTACACTTCGTCTGTCGTAATCATAAATTACTGAATGATTAGACATTCAACTTCGGACATGTAAAAGCTTTGCCCACAAGCTGAAATTGACGAATTTACTTATCCGCTGACATTTGTTTACGAATGTGAGTAAATTCATCAATTCGTCATTTCCATGCGATTTCGTTTTGGAGCTTTTACATCAGCTGATCGCCTAAGGTAAATTGTTGTTGTATCTTCTTACACGTATTCACCGACACAAAAAACTTGGCTATACAAAAAACTTAAACAAATGGGTGTTGGAGGGTAAGAGGGACGCAAGTTGAATTTTGTGTTTTGTGATAGTATAGGCGGGAATAGGTGAGACCTGTCATATAATAGTTTTGTTTGAAGGGTTGGAAGGCCAATACAATTGTACTGGGTCGGGTTAAGCAAAGAAATACAATCGGAGTAAAAGTAAAATGTTATGTGGCGACATGAAATAAAACAACACGCAGATTTCGCTGAATGCACCCATCGCTTCACTCTACAAACGCACCCGCGCGATTCACTGAACGTTTACACCCAACTGTCATTCCAGTCAGCTGACATATTTCAAGTTCGAATTTCGATTTCCCCTCCATAGAATTCAGCGGAAGAATACCAATGGAAAATCACCAAAGGGGAAGTATGGACTAGAAGGTCCTAAATTTTGTATAAATACACGGGTGATACGAGCCTATAACACAGTTATATTTTAAACGTTGACTTGTGAAAATCGGTAATAAAGTGAAAAGTGATTGAATTAAAATAAAGTGTTGAATTCTAAGTAGTAAAGTTGAATAACAGTGTGATTTGAATTTAAATAAGTTTGTTTGGTAAATAAAGTGTTTCATTGTGAAGTTATAAAAGTAAAATTGAGTTTTATTCGACGAACCCCAAGCAAAAGCAGAACATTGGTGTCAGAAATTGGGGATAAAACTCAAAAATTGTGGGGGTAAATTCTACAGTGGAATTTTCCGGAACAGTGTTTGTGACTAATACGGTTTATTTTTGCTGTTATATCCTCTAGAAATAGTGTGTGGTAACAGTGCTGGTGACCATACAGATTTGGTTTTGGAAATTTCCAGATATATTTAAACTGATTGTGTGCTAAAGTTATAATTAACCAAGTTATAAAAACAGTATCGCTAACTTATTCGCGATTGAATTTTTTGGAACAGATATAACAGATATAAACAAATAGAATAGAGATAAAAAAAACTGACTGTGTGTGAAAATGGGTCGAAAAATTGAACAATTGGCAACAGCTGAGTTGAAAGCAGAATTTGACTTCAGTGAATTTTTTCTCCACGCTTTTAATTCTTTTATCTACTGCCTGGAACTTTTCCTCAAAAAACGCATTCTGGGAATCAAGTTTGCTTTCTAGAGCTTTGTTCTGCTCATTGAACTTAGTATCTAGCTTTTCTTCGAGAGCGTTCTTGTGTTCTTCGAAAGCATTCTTTTGTTCTTTTTGGCCGCTCTCCAGCTTGTCGAATTTGCCCAGAAGCAACTTCATGAAAGCGGGCATTTCATCGGCAGTACTCACTGTGCTTTGTTGCTGTTCTTCTTGGACTTCAAACAGCATCGTGTTTGGGTCTACACCTTCCACGGTCATAGCATCCTGGAGTCAGAGCAACAGCTCCCTTTTGAGCCCCGAAGTCTGGAGGTTCCTTTTCTGGAGAGAAAAGAAACCTCCAGACTTCGGGGCTCAAAAGGAAACTTGAATTTTGCTCAGAAAGCAAACTTGATTCCCAGAATGCGTTTTTTGAGGAAAAGTTCCAGGCAGTAGATCAAAGAATTAAAAGCGTGGAGGAAAAATTCACTGAAGTCAAATCGGAATAGAACAACTGGCTAAGGAACTGGAGTTGGTATTTAATAAACCAAAAGAATTTAAATAAACAAATAAATTATCATAAATAAAGAATGTCCTATCCTATCCCAACACCAGCAGGGAGATAATAAACGAGTTGGCAACCGATGCGTTTTTCAATGCCATTGCGGATGGAAAGCTACAAATGGCTCTAAGTATGGCAGGTAAGAAGACTCTTGCTGAAACACTAGCATTCGCCGCTACAATGAAAGCTGCAGACCAAGCTTCGCAAGGTAGCCATCGCATCAGGGAAATGGCTACACTAGAGTGGTCATGTCAACGCATCGACATCGAAAGGCAAAACCCGAACACCGCTCGGGGACAAATGAGATGCTGGAATTGTATCAAGCTGGGACATCTACAGCGACAGTGACCGACAGCACCGTTAAGCTCAGACAAGGAGAGGGGTTCGGAAGATTCGTACCCATTACAGCCATTTCGACAATAGCTGAAAAAACCCTAAAAACCTTCATAGGCACTATGAGAATCGAACGCGCGTGCTCATAGTAGTTTGAGATTCTTACTCACTAAAAAAACATCCCAATCCTTGTAAGACTACGACTAAGTCTCCTAAAGAAGAAGTTCAAGCTTCTGTATAGTAATCGCGTTTGGCAGGCTACCTTCCAACGAAAGCACCTGCAACACCGTCATTATGTGCGGTTTCCTCTTACGACGCTAGATCCAACGGTCTTGTTCGTTCTAGTCGGCGTGCAAGATTTGTCTGATCCAGAGTTCGGATTATTTCGTGGGTGCAATGGCCGTGAAGGCGAGTGTGAAGTTTGCGAGCAAAGTTTCTAAGCTCGTCGGTCACGATTGCGATGCCTAGATCTCGATGTAAATCGCTATTTCTTATATACCATGGAGCATTTACGATTGCTCTTAGTGTCTTATTCTGCAAAGTTTCTTAAATAGATATGTTGCTTGGTTTGGTACAACCCCAAAGTTGTATACCGTACGTCCAAGATGGTTTTAGCACTTGCTTATACAATAGCAGTTTGTTATATACGCTTAGTTTCGAATAACGTCCGATAAGCCAATTCAGTTCTCGTAGCTTAATTTCAAGTTCATCGCGTTTCTTTTTAACGTGTGGCTTCCACCTATGTTTTGCGTGTAGGGTCATGCCTAAATATTACGCCTCGTTTGTGTACGGAATTTGTACCGCATATTTTTGTAGCGCATATTTTGTTCAAAGCGCGTTGGAGTTTTCCCCTTGATAGTTCGACTGTTTTATCCGTAGCGAGGATAGCCGTGTCGTCAGCGAACGTGGTTACAGTCGTTGTTTCTACTTGAGGCACATCTCTTGTAAAAAGTAAAAACAGTGTTGGACCGAGGACGCTACCTTGGAACTTGTATTTCTTTGAATTCTGAGTATTCGCTCCCATATCTCACCGTGTCATTGGCTGAGCTTCGTCAAACGATAAATAATCTGAAAAACAACAAAGCCCCTGGCTACGACTTAATTACTAGCGAAATTCTAAAGGAACTACCGAAAAAAGCTTTGGTCAAGCTACTCTATATCATTAACGCTTCCATGAGAGTTTTATACGTTCCAAGGCAATGGAAAGTGGCCGAGGTCATAATGGTTCCGAAACCAGGAAAATGTCCGAACGACAAAAAGTCATACAGACCTATTTCGCTACTGCCGATAATAGCTAAGGTGTTCGAGAAACTATTGCTTAAAAGGTTGCAACCAATCATTGAAGAAAGACGATTGATTCCGGATCACCAATTCGGATTTAGAAAAAAACGTTCAACAATCGACCAGGTCTATCGTATAACAAACGAAATCGAAAAAGCTCTGGAAGTGAAAAAGATATGTACTAGCGCTTTTCTCGACGTATCGCAAGCCTTCGACAAGGTATGGCACGAAGGCCTGAAGTACAAATTAAGGCTTTGCTTACCAGAAAAACTCTATAGAATCTTAGAGTCTTACCTTAAAGACAGAATCTTTCGCGTAAGGTACGAAAATGAGTACTCGGAATTCAAAGAGATAAATGCCGGTGTCCCGCAAGGAAGCGTTCTCGGCCCAATATTATTTTTGCTCTATACAAGAGACATACCCCACGATGAGGGAACAATTTTAGCTACGTTCGCAGACGACACTGCTATTCTCGCTATTGATACGACAGTTGAATTATCAACAGGGAAACTCCAGCGCGCTTTAGACAAAATATGCGACTGGACGAAAAGCTGGCGAGTTGTCCTTAACGAGACTAAGTCAACGCATGTTAACTTTACTTATAAAAAGATAAACAACAAACCTTTATTCATTAACTCGGTACAAATCCCGTACTCAAATGAAGCGAAATATCTAGGAATGACTCTAGACGCAAAACTTAAATGGAAGCCGCACGTTAAAAAGAAACGCGACGAGCTCGAAATCAAGTTAAGAGAAATAAATTGGCTTATCGGAAGATTTTCGAAACTAAGCATATATAACAAACTGCTTTTGTATAAGCAAGTGCTAAAACCATCTTGGACGTACGGTATACAACTCTGGGGTTGTACTAAACCAAGCAATATATCTATTTTAGAAACTTTTCAAAATAAGACACTGAGAGCAATCGTTAATGCTCCATGGTATATAAGAAATAGCGATCTACACCGAGATCTAGGAATCGCAACCGTGTCTGACGAGGTAACAAACTTTGCTCGCAAACTTAGTACTCGTCTTCGCGGACACTGCAACAATGAAATTATCCGAACTTTGGATCAGACAAATCTTACGCGCCGACTACAACGAATGAGACCGTTAGATCTAGCAGCATAAGATGAAACCGCATAAATTGACGGTATTGTAGGTGCCTTCGTTGGAAGGCAGCCTGTCACACGCGATTACTACAGAAGCTTGAACTACTTGTTAAGGAAACTTAGTCGTAGTCTGACGGAAAATGGGAGGTTTTCTAGTGAGTAAGAATCTCACACTATTATGAGCACGCGCGGCCGGTCCTCGTAGTGCCTATGAAGGTTTTTCCTACCCACGGAAAAAAAAAATCTCACTCGAAATAGTCGGTTGCCAAGATAAGACTCTAAGAGTTCACATACAAGAGTTCATACACTTTTCCGATACGTCAAAAAAAGCGGTAGAACATATCATTTTCGCTTCTAAGGCTTTCTCAAATTCATTAGTTATTCGATAGACCTGGTCAATTGTTGAATGTTTGACCCTTAAGCCGAATTGGTGGTCCGGAATCAATCGTCTTTCTTCAATTATTGGTTGCAGTCGTTTAAGCACAATTTTTCTCGAAGACTTTAGATATAATCGGCAGAAGCGAGACTAGTCTATAAAATTTTTTGTCGTTCGGGCATTTCCCTGGTTTCGGAACCATTATTACCTCTGCGGCTTTCCATTGCCGTGGAACGTATGAATTCTCATTGATGCGTTTATGATGTAGAGAAGCTTGACTAACGCTCTTTTTGGTAGCTCCTTGGAGCTTTGGAGCTTTGTTATTCTTCAAATTTCGGATTGTTTGACGAAGTTCAGACAGTGACACGGCTTTTATTCGATAATAGATGTTCTGCAAATACATCTGCTTTCTCTTTGTCGCCTTTTACCCATTCACCGTTATCTTTTCTTATTGGCGCCGAGTGAACTATGGGCTTTTCAATGGACTTCACGGCTTTCCAAAGTGAATAGTTTGACCCTATATCGGCAGTCAAGTTTTCGAGGTAGTTGGTAATCTCACGACTTTTAAAATCTTGAAGTTTTAGTATTTAAAGTTTATTCCCTTATTTAAGGTACAAAATTAAAATTTTATGTTTTCCACGAGGGCAAGAATGAAGCCAGCAGTCAAATCGGGAGCGAATGTCAAAAAAAAGTAAGCCGGAAGTTCTCCCTCTCTCTTTTTATAGAAGAATATCCAACCTGAAGTTAGGCCCGGTTGAGTATTCTTCACCGCGTTGAAGACTGACTTTTTGTAAGGTTGGGTTTGTTCTTTCTCGTCCCGAGGTTATTATACTAAAACTCGGGCAATCTGACAGTTTGATCGCCCACGATCGATTGACATTAGGGATTGTTTGTTTACTTAAAAAAATTCACTAACAATAAAATTTAATGTTTAAAGTGTCGCTTAGCAAGATAACTGTTACTGCGCTTCCCTCCATAAGCGCATATTACTCGCTTCGATAACCCCATCATAGGGCAGTTGAGTGATTTGGCAATTTTCTATGTCGCGGATGACATATCTATCGTGGGGCAAAACCTTGTGAACGACGTATGGTCCCTTAAACTTTGGGAGTAACTTTTTATTTGTGCCGACCGTTGTGTCTATGTTCTTTATAACTACGTAGTCGCCTACTTCGTAAACACGTGCAGGCTTATTGCATTGCTCGAATCGTCTCAGATTTTCCTCTTGAACTTTTCGAATAGACTCAGACGCACACTGCCTAATTTGGTCTAGGTCTCTTTCTTGAAGACTTAAACCCTTTTCGTCTAGGAATTCAGTCATCTTATCTACTATGGTGCCGCGTTGATCAACTCCGAACAAAAGCTTACTGGGCGTCGTACGTACGGATCGGTGAACAGTATTGTTCAACGCGTATTCAACCTGTGAAATCATTCGGACCCAATCAGCGTGTTGTATTGGCTCACTAAGTTTCGCTAGAATACCTCTAAGACAACGATTGCCTCTCTCCACTTGACCGTTAGCCTGCGCTGAATGGGCTGCAACTTTTACATGCGTAATATTCAAGTCCAAAAGATTCGGTTCGGAATCGGCAAAAAATTGTAGGTCCCCTTGCATGTGAAGAAATTAAGACACGCAGCAGATGCCAATACTTTGGGATATGATTTTTGGGTTTAATTGAAGAAAAAAATCGTTCCACAGTATGGGCCTATCTCTAATATTGATATAATTTATTGGGAATTTAACAAAAAACACCTACTTTGAGGTACCTTGACCCATACTAACCAAATATCTCCGCTAATACTTACAACAGGAACTTAATTAAGTATTAAGATTTTAGAAGAGTTAGCTTTTTTTAACTGTGTAAAAATAAAATTGATGGCTTATTTAACTTTTGAGATATTTGCTCTTAAATTGGATCCTTTTTCCCTGCCCATGACATTTGTTTTTACTTTGGAGTCACATTTCCGCAAAAAATGTGTTATAAACATATCGGTAAATTTTTTTTTCTGGTGAGCCTGACAATACTTAACAAAAATTGCTGCAACAAAGTACCTGAGAAACGCACAGATTTCACGATACTTGGGAAAAGGCGTAGCAGGGAAAATTAAGAAAAATTATTTTCACGAAGCCGCGGTAGGTATCAGTTGGAAATATGATTTGTAACCTACTTTTATAATTGCAGTTGACAATAAGAATGATTTTTTGACTACGTATTTATAATTTACGTAGGTTTTTAGAGAATGCATTTTTATTAAACTACCTGATAAAACCGTAATTCCCATACCGTTTCCTGTTAAATCTTAAAAAGGAATAAGTTTGGGAATGGCGCCTAGTTCGAAAACCTACCTAATGAAAATTGTATAAAAGGTTAAAAAACAAAATTGAATCCATCAGTTTAATTTTTGATGCCGAGGTTACACAACAGTTGTTTAGAAATCCTACTTGAAATGGCATCTTTTACAAAAGAAGAATACGCGGATATTATCTACGTTTATGGGATGTGGAACGGGTGTTCTAGTAAAGCACGGCAAAGATACCATGAGCTCTATCCTAACCGAAGAATACCTAATCCCCGTGTACTTAGAAATTCGTTTCGAAGGCTTCGGGAAACAGGATCTGTTTCAACCAGACGACCTCGCGCAGGAGCTTCACCAGGAAGAGTTGCGGTTTATGAAAGAATACTGGAAGCTGTTACAAATGATCCATCAATCAGCATCAAGCGCTTATCATTGCGATTCAAAGTTTCAACACATAAAATTTTTCGTCTCCTGCATACGGAAAAGTTGTATCTACACCACCATACACCGGTGCAGGAATTGCTTCCGAATGATTTGGAGCCGAGACTTGGTTCTAACAGAGCGGAGCTTCAATGACAACGGTCTTATTAGCAGAATCCTTTGGACAGACGAATCTCAATTCACTAGGAATGGGACCACAAATTTTCACAATCTGCACACATGTGCTGAGGAAAACTCGCACTGGAGAGAGTAATCATTTCAACACAAATTTAGCATCAATTTGTGGGAAGGTGTAATTGGAAACAACTTAATCGATCCCTTCAAACTGTCACCCACACTGAATTCTACAAACTATCTGCAGTTTTTGCGCAATGGTTTAACAGATCTATTGGAGGATGTTCCACTTACTCAACGATCTTCGTATTATTTTTAACAGGATGGAGCCCCTGCCCACTAACATAAGTACCTATGTATATTAGGTTAGTATATACGAACTATTATAGCAGGGTTCGTAAAATATCGCTCACGAACCATAAAATACGGATCTTTATCGTTCTCTTTTCATATTCTCACGAACCATAACAAATATAATTCGCAAACGATACAATTTTCGATCTAAGAACGCAAAACGCAAGTTTAAATACTTTTTCATAATGTTGACATAGAATTTAGTATTGTAGGATGGCTGGTCAAAAAATAAAACTCTTAAGTTGTTGGTTATGTTGTGCTTGTTTTTTAATTCGATGTGAGCGAGTCGGATGGTCAAACGAGAGTGACCGATTCTCCTCATTGTCACTTAACATCAAGCCTACAATGCTTAATGCATTGTAAAAATCCTCTTAACCCTCTTTGTTCCACTCCGAAAAGTAACAAACTTGATGAAAGTCCCGTGCTCCTACTAACTGTATTGTTTAACGAAAAGTCGACCTTAACTAAGCTTTCATCCTAGCCTCCTGTAGATTTCCCTTCATCCTCCTTGGCTAGCATTGGTGCAAAAATACGAATAACTCGCTCTGCCTGTCCATTGGCCTGGGGTGTTAGAGTAGCAATTTTTACGTGATTAATGTTATAACTTATCAAAAAGTCTGTAAATTCCTGTGACGTAAAACACGTACCTCGAATACCAACGAGTTGGGCCTGCTATACGTTTTTTTTTTTTGAATACTAGGATGGACGGAGACTAAAACTCCAAAATCTTTCAAAGATACCAATACGCCCACTATAGCAGGTACATAATACCGAAGTAGCCGATATTGGTTATGCCCGATTTCCACGTGCTAAAAAACCACCCATTTATGAGAGACACTATGAAACTGCCAGAACGCACTTCATAGTAGAAAATTTTCGCTCTCTCATAATACTTCTTGACTACAACTAAGTTAACTTAACAAGCAGTTTACGCTTCCATAGTGTTGATCGCATTGGATAGGTTGCTTTCCAGTGAATGCACCTACTAAGCCGTTCATTCGTGCGGCTTCACCCTACGTCGCTAGATCGCCAAGATAAGACTCTAAGATACGTCAAAAAAAGCGGTAGAACATATCATTTTCGCTTCTAAGGCTTTCTCAAATTCATTAGTTATTCGATAGACCTGGTCAATTGTTGAATGTTTGACCCTTAAGCCGAATTGGTGGTCCGGAATCAATCGTCTTTCTTCAATTATTGGTTGCAGTCGTTTAAGCACAATTTTCTTGAAGACTTTAGATATAATCGGCAAAGGCGAGACTGGTCTATAAAATTTTTTGTCGTTCGGGCATTTCCCTGGTTTCGGAACCATTATTACCTCTGCGGCTTTCCATTGCCGTGGAACGTATGAAATTCTCATTGATGTGTTTATGATGTAGAGAAGCTTGACTAACGCTCTTTTTGGTAGCTCCTTGGAGCTTTGGAGCTTTGTTATTCTTCAAATTTCGGATTGTTTGACGAAGTTCAGACAGTGACACGGCTTTCATTCGATAATTGTCTAGTTCCGCATTGAGATACAGATCGTCAACCAACGGCTCCCCGTCAAACGGTTTGAACGTTTCTTCTAGATGTTCTGCAAATACATCTGCTTTCTCTTTGTCGCCTTTTACCCATTCACCGTTATCTTTTCTTATTGGCCCCGAGTGAACTATGGGCTTTTCAATGGACTTCAAGGCTTTCCAAAGTGAATAGTTTGACCCTATATCGGCAGTTAAGTTTTCGAGGTAGTTGGTAATCTCACGACTTTTAAAATCTTGAAGTTTAAGTATTTAAAGTTTATTCCCTTATTTAAGGTACAAAATTAAAATTTTATGTTTTCCACGAGGACGAGAATGAAGCCAGCAGTCAAATCGGGAGCGAATGTCAAAAAAAAGTAAGCCGGAAGTTCTCCCTCTCTCTTTTTATAGAAGAATATCCAACCTGAAGTTAGGCCCGGTTGAGTATTCTTCACCGCGTTGAAGACTGACTTTTTGTAAGGTTGGGTTTGTTGTTTCTCGTCCCGAGGTTATTATACTAAAACTCGGGCAATCTGACAGTTTGATCGCCCTCGATCGATTGACATTAGGGATTGTTTTTTTACTTAACAGTTTTATATATATACATTTTTTCAAACAAATTCACTAACAATAAAATTTAATGTTTAAAGTGTCGCTTAGCAAGATAACTGTTACTGTCCTTCTTCCATAAACGCATATTACTCGCTTTGATAACCCCATCATGGGCAGTTGAGTGATTTGGCAATTTTCTATGTCGCGGATGACATATCTATCGTGGGGCAAAACCTTGTGAACGACGTATGGTCCCTTAAACTTTGGGAGTAACTTTTTATTTGTGCCGACCGTTGTGTCTATGTCCTTTATAACTACGTAGTCGCCTACTTCGTAAACACGTGCAGGCTTATTGCATTGCTCGAATCGTCTCAGATTTTCCTCTTGAACTTTTCGAATAGATTCAGACGCACACTGCCTAATTTGGTCCAGGTCTCTTTCTTGAAGACTTAAACCCTTTTCGTCTAGGAATTCAGTCATCTTATCTACAATTGTGCCGCGTTACAACCCAATCAGCGTGTTGTATTGGCTCACTAAGTTTCGCTAAAATACCTCTAAGACAACGATTGCCTCTCTCCACTTGACCGTTAGCCTGCGGTGAATGGGCTGCAACTTTTACATGCGTAATATTCAAGTCCAAAAGATAGGAACTGAACTCTAACGACGTAAAACAAGGACCTCTATCTGTAATTATCCTCGAAGGCCTACTGTAATACTCAAAATACCTGGATAGGCAAGCACTAACCTCTTTTGTACTTGTTGAAACCACCGGATAGAGCTTAACTAACTTGGTGAATGCATCGACCACTGCAAGTATATGTTTCCGCTTAGAACTAACGGACGGAAGCGGACCGAAGTGGTCTAAATGAATCGTATGAAACGGAAGTGGCTCCTTAGGAATATTAAATAAGTTATGTTCGCGCGAATGTACAGGTGATGAATACATTATACAACGAATACAGTTTTTAATGAATTTATTCACCTCAACAAGCATGTCTGGAAACCAGTAATGCATTCGAAGCTGCTCGTAGCACTTCGTTGAGCCCAAGTGTCCAATCTTTTCGTGAATGTGTCTTATGAGGCTATCTTCCATTTCGCGAGGAACAAAAAAACAAAGCCTATTATTTTTATCTTTTCTTAATACTATACCATTGGTCGTCAACAGTAGATCCGTCCGAATCCGAGGCTTGTTTCCGCTTCATGACTGGTGTTTCTTTACGTGGCCGGGAAGTCACCCCGACGGCACGACCCCAACCTGGAGGACCAGATCCTTTGCTTAGCTCTAAGGACGGAGAGCCGGATAGCCCGCTCCTTACAGGCCTGAGCTCCGAATACGTCGTAGTAGCCCATATAAGGTGTTCACTAAGTAGTTCGGCCTGACTGGAACTATGGACGCCACCGTTGATTCCATCTGGGGAATTCTTCCGCTGCCTTCCGGATGCAAGGAGAAGTGCCTTAATGGGAACACTCCTCCACCACTCCGACACCACCATTCCGACACCAGCGCTGAAATCAAACGAAGGATAACTCTTGCCAATCGCTGTTTCTTTGGGCTAAGAAGGCAATTGAGTAGCAAAGCCCTCTCTCGAGCAACTAAAGTGTCCATGTATAAGACCCTCATCATCCCAGTCCTGCTTTACGGTGCAGAAGCATGGAACCTGTCAAAGGCGGATGAAAACACTTTAGGCTGCTTCGAGAGGAAAATTCTTCGGACGATTTACGGTCCCGTCTGCATAGACGGAGAGTGGAGGAGGAGATATAAAATCGAACTGTACGGGCTGTACAGCGATACCGACCTAGCCAAAAGAGTCAAAACACAACGTCTACGATGGCTGGGTTATCTAGAGCGGATGGACACCAACGCCCCGGCCCGGAAAATCTTCGAATCCACACCGCAGGGACGACGCGGTAGAGGAGCACCGAGACTCAGGTGGCGCACGCAAGTGGAAGGGGACCTCAGCCAACTTCGCGTGTGAAACTGGAGACGGCTAGCTAGAGACAGAGCTGGCTGGCGAAGCTTGTTGGCTGAGGCCCAGGTCCACCCCGGACTGTAGCGCCACCTTAAGTAAGTAAGTAAATACTATACCATCCTCGAGGACATAAGTATTAGATGTTTCCGATTCTAGCTTGTCTCTTAATGCGGAAATAATAGGATCACGATTTTGGGTAGCTCTTAGTTGAAAGTCAATATCTTCGGAGTTTACTACTGAAACTACGTAGCACCTACTTAGCGCATCAGTGTGACGCATGGATGAACCGCTCCGATGTTTCACCTTATAATTATAGCTCTCAAGCTCTAACGCCCACCGAGCTATCCTATGATTCACTCCCTTTTTGTTTAACGTAAGAGTGAGCGAGCTACAATCAGTAACCACTGTAAAAGGAATCCCTTCCAAGTAGGTACGGAAACGGTGTAGTGCGTATATTATTGCTAATGTTTCAAGCTCAAAGCTGTGGTACCTGGACTCTTGGCTCGTTGTACTCTTGGAGAAGTATGCAACTGGGTGAAATTTCCCATCATCCTGTCTCTGCAAAAGCACTGCACCATAACCCAAGGAGCTTGCATCACAATGTTATTCCGTTTCCCGCTTCGGATCATAGATAGCCAGAACGGGCGAAGACAAACAATCTTGTAATTGCCGGAAGCGAAAACAATCTTGTAATTGCCGGAAAGCTTTTTCGCACTCTGAGGAAAAAAACAAATAAACAAATGGCGTGTCTTTCTTTAACAAGTCATACAATTGCCTAACTATGCTGGAAAAAGATCTCACAAGCCGCCTGAAGTAAGAACTGAGGCCCAAAAACGAATGTAACTGTCTGGTGTGCTGAGGGATGGGATATCCCCGAATAGCTCGTAGATGTGATTCACTTGGCTTGATTCCATGCTCCGTGACCGTGTATCCCAAGCACTCAATCGTAGTGAAGGCGAATCGACACTTCGACAATTTCAGTTCAAGTCCATTCTCGGCCAGACATTGCAGAACTTGTGCTAATACTTGAAGGTGATCCGCTAAACTAACACTGGCAATTTAAATATCATCTATGTATACGACAATCAGTTTGTCCTCAATAAATCTTCGTAAAACGCGAGTAATAAAACGTTGGAATAAACTAGGCGCATTCTTCAGACCAAATGGCATTCTCAAGAGCTCATATTGACCATTAGGAGTAACAAAGGAAGTGTAAGGGATGGACTCAGAAGACACCCTGACTTGGTGAAATCCACTCTTAAGGTCAAGCAATCTAAAGATTTTCTTTCCGCCTAGGTTCTCAATGCAATTTTCGATCAATGGTAGGGGATAATTATCACGAATGGTGTGTTTATTAAGCCCACGATAGTCCACACACATTCGGATTTAACCAGACTTTTTTTTAACCAGGACTATGGGCGAGGCGTAGGGTGAATCACTAGGCTGAATAATCTTGCGTGCCAAAAGATCGCTTACGATTTGACTTACTTCCTGCTTTTCCATGACAGACAATCGTCGTGGCCCACAGAAGAATGGAGTATCTGTCACTAACCGAATATTAATTTCAAAATCTAATGGAGCTACCTTGGACCTGTCGAAATTTATATTACTTTCATTAATTACCCTACGCACCATATCTTTAGACGCCCTACCAACCCTACCGACCCAAATATTGTCAAAAGGTTCTGATTCTATTTGAAAAATGTCACACTCGCTACTGAGGCACATATTGAACTGAGGAATACAAGAACCTGCACTGTTTACTGCTCCGCTGCAACGATCATAAGGCAATTGTTTGGAATTTACCACTGAAAAGTCATCACAAGATTTATTTCCACTACACTGCACTTGTAAATCGTTTGAGCCTCTACATATCTTATTTTGATGTTGTGTATCTATCGCAACAGTTATTTTGCTATACAAATTAGTAGGAAAAAGAGTGCACAAATACGGATAAATACTAAAAGAATTTTTATTAAAGTTTTGTTTTGAATCCATATTACTTCGTTCATGACTCAGTCGGAGTGTGATACCAAAAACTTGAAGGACTTCGCGGCCAATAAGTAGCGGCATGGGTGAAGTTCCATCTGGAACAGTCAAAAAGGAAACTTTTTTTAATCGAGTCGCATATTTAGATAACAAAAAATTGTACCGTAAGTATAGAGTTTGGATCCGCCCAATCCTTTGAAATTTGAATATGTTAAATCATCAAGTCGAACATCTTTCGGTAATATGGTTACGCAAACGAAACTAACCGGACTACCGGTGTCAAGAAGAGAATTACATTTGATTAACTTTGTGCACTTATTTCCACTAATTTCTATAATATAATAAAAGCGACTCTTACCCATTGTAAGGCGTTTAAATGATCTTCATCATCACCGTCGCACTGGTCTTCATCGATGACATGTGGTTCCCTCTGGTCACTGCTCACAACACCAACTTTCTTCTTCGGGCAGTTTTTATATGTATGCCCTGGGTCAGCACAGCGGAAACAGGATCCTGGTGGTCTCTTGTCCTGCGGATAATTGGTTGCGATGTGTCCGTATGATGAACAATTGTAGCATCGCACTTGGTCACTCGGCACTGAGGTTTTCTTTACTGAAGTAGGCATCGTAAGGCGTAGGGTTTTAGCTGAAGTTGGTGGCGGTTTCACTATGCACCTTTGTTCATATCTCGGAATGAGCATTTTTAACTCCCTTAAGGTTTTCGCTCCATAAAGGTCTTCGCTTCTGACTTACGTTCAGAAGGCCTTCGGACGTGACTGGAAATTTCGGCCGGTGGAGTTGCTGGCTTTGGGGGGTTCGCACTTTCAACAGAAGTGCCAGATGCGCCCTGTGTCTCCAAGTCGTCGGAAGCGTATTCCTGCTCATACAGTGAGCGTAACTGAGCCAATGTAGCTGAGGATGGCACTTGTACGCAAGCCTGCTGCAGTGCCTCCGTCAATTGCGCCTTGGTTAGCCTGTTGCTATTACTCATCCCGATGCATCCACTTGACTATTTGTAGTATTTATAAATTACTGTTGTTATACTTTTTTGGGCATTTAACCCCACATCTGAGATTTAGTATTTAAAGTTTATTCCCTTATTTAAGGTACAAAACTAAAATTTTATGTTTTCCACGAGGACGAGAATGAAGCCAGCAGTCAAATCGGGGGCGAATGTCAAAAAAAAAGGAAGCCGGAAGTTCTCCCTCTCTCTTTTTATAGAAGAATATCCAACCTGAAGTTAGGCCCGGTTGAGTATTCTTCACCGCGTTCACATTTGGTGACTTTTTGTAAGGTTGGGTTTGTTCTTTCTCATCTCGAGGTTATTATACTAAAAAGTAAGTGCTTTAATTCGTTAGATAGCCCATTCAGAATGGTTTTATCAGGAGGAGCTCGTGAGTTGGCGAGGGACCCCTTTTGCGATAAAGAAGTCGACAAGGTCAGGTACTTTGTTTCTGTCGGTTGGCCAATACGTTGGCTTTCCCGTCGAAAGGAAAACCACGTCACGTTTCATGCTAGCTTTGAAGAGTACTCTACCTCTTGTTGAATTGCACCGTGATCCCCAAAAGGTGTATTTCGCATTAAAGTCCCCACCGATGATAAAATTTGACCCAAGTAAGTCAAAGAGGGGAGTAAGATCGCCGTCCGCTAGCCTATACTGTGGAGGAAAATAGCTCGAGGCGATATTATAATCTAGGTGACTTATTTTTACCGAGACTGAAGTTATTTTCATAGAGTTAAGTTCAATTTTTTCGTCTTTGTAATGCCTAATGCAGTCTTTGATGTAGAAAGAGGATCCGCCTCTCGAATTTTCTGATGGATGATGCGCCTGATAGTCGATGTAAGTTGAGTGTACTTCAGTGTAATGCAAACAACCTAGACGTGTTCTCTATCTGCTCCCGACACTAAGCATATATTACCTACCGCTGCAAGCAAATCCAAGGCCATTCACGCATAACTTCGCGTCATTTCTTTTTTCTTTTATTTAAAGTATTTTGAACGATGAAAACATTCAAAGTGACTATCATCAGTGTCTTAGATTCAGAACGATATACCAGTGAAAAAGTACAAACATTCAAATTTCTTTGTTTCTTAACCATTTCCTCGCATTATGCCTGACACACGCTCGCTGTCGAAAGAGAAGAGCTCTGCTGCCCCGTCACCCTCTTTATACAAATCCCCCGCCCACGCCTCGTCAAAGCCATCAGCAGCCTCCAAGATTACAGACAAAAAATCTAATTTATCTGTCCAACTCAAGGATCTGGACGCTAATTTAACCTCGAAGTTCACATCACTTTTAGCCGAATTCGAAAGCAGAGTAAATGAAATGATAGCCGAATCAATTGCTTTATTGAAAACCCGTATGCTGTAATTTGAAGCTGAAATTTTAGAGCTAAAGCAAGAGCATTCCAAAGTCAAAGAGCAGCAAGCTGACATGCACCGTAAGGAGCGCATGTGCGATGTTATTGTGCGCGGTGTACCACACACTCCCAAGGAAAATGCAATCGATCTGGCAAAGAGCGTCGCCGCAACACTAAACCATCAACTAACGCCACACGTCGATGCATTTCGCCTCAAAGCTCGGAATGTCGACAGTAATTACCCGCATCCACTTCTTATTCGGCTCTCCTCACACGCCGAACAGAGAGCATTACTCGCCGCTTTCCGTGCAAGCAGATCTATATCAGTCGCCCAAATCAAAAATCATCTCCATAATCCTGAATTCGCCACCACAACACAGACGTCCGCCCCCTCTGCGCGCATCTACATAAGCGAGAGTCTCGCTGCCGAAAATAGCTCCCTGTTGCGATATGCTGTTCGCCTTTGCAAAGAGGGGCTACTGCATATGTAAAGAAGAGCGCTGATGATGCTGAAATTCGCATAACATCAACAATGAATCTATCGTGAAAGTTTCTCTCACCGTACGAGTACCACGAACGAATCCACCTGCTGCTTGCGCATCACCTTCAACGTCAAACTAGGCAGATTATTATGAAATAATGTATTTAATTCGGTATTTATCTCTTTTGTTATCACATTATATTTATTTATATATCACTAATATATTTGCCTGACTCGTCAGCATCTATACCTGAATCGTTTCTTATTCCCACATTTCTACTTAACTCGTCTACAACTACATTTTCCTTCCGCTTTTTGTAGACAATATTATAGTCAAACTCCTCTAACTTTAGTCGCCACCTGACAAGTCTGCTACCTGGGTCTTTGACTCTAAATAATCACGTCTGTCTGTATGACGAATTTTGTACCATTAATATACGGCCTGAACTGTTTCGTTGCCCAAACGATGGCCAAACATTCCTTTTCTGTTGTTGTATAATTGACCTCGGCCTTATTAAGAGTTCTGCTAGCAAAATGTATTGGTAAATCATGCCCTTCATGATTTTGGCTAAGCACGGCACCGATGCCTCGATTGGAAGCATCTGTAGTGATGATAAAAGGCTGAGTGTAATCAGGGTATTGTAAAACTGGGTGCTGAGTAATTGCTTCCTTTAACTTTTCATAGCTTTGTTGTTGTTCCGTACCCCAAACGAATGCAACATCCTTTTTTAAAAGTCTGTTCATTGGCTCAGCAATATTGCTAAAGTTTTTTACGAATTTCCGATAATAGCTTATCATTCCGAGAAAAGACTTAATACCTGTGGCATTTTTAGGTGATTCCATTCGCCTTATACACACAATTTTGTCTGGGTTTGGTTTTACCCCTTTATCAGTAATGATATGTCCCAAGTACGAAACCTCTTTCCTAAGAAATTCGCACTTGTCTGGTTGCAATTTTAGATTGGCTTTCCTGAGCTGCTCGAACACTGCAATCAATTTTTGGTTGTGCTCCTCTAAATTTTGCCCATGTATGACAATATCATCTAAATAAACCAAACATTTGATCCCTTGTTATTCAGCTAGGACATTGTTCATCAGCCGCTGAAAGCAGGCTGGTGCATTTTTCAAACCCATTGGCATTCTTGTGAATTCAAAATGCCCATATGGTGTACTAAACGCAGTTTTTTCCATATCATCTTCATCCATCGGGATCTGATGGAAACCGGACGTTAAGTCCAGGGTGGAAAAGTATTTTGCTTTTTCAAGTTGGTCCAATATCTCGCTAATGTTCGGCAGGGGGTAGTTATCCGGGATTGTAAGCTCGTTTAGCTTACGGAAATCAATAACCATACGCCACTTTTTCTTCCCACTGGCGTCTGCCTTCTTTGGAACTATCCACAATGGAGAGCTCCAAGGAGAACTACTGTCTCGAATTATGCCGTCATCCTTCAGTTTATTAACCTGTTTTCGCACTTCCTCTTCATGGACCTAGGGATAACGGTAGCTCTTTGTAAACACAGGCTCCGTTCTAATACCAGTGCGTATTTTATGTTTGATGAAATCGATCTTAGTCAACTTCTCATCTTCAATGCTAAATATGTCACTAAATTCTTTTACTATTTCTAATAATTTTTCTTTCTCCTCAGCATTTAAATGATCCGTTCTGATATTACTAACAACTCTATTTGGCCTTTTATTAGCAACATCAAAATCTCCTAAGTTTGTCCCTTGGATGCTTAATCCATTTATATTGAAAGGTTTCTCCTATAGAAACCAAACATGTGGCTCCTTTATTTTCAGTAACGCAATTAGGTACAATAATACCTTCTCCTAGTTCCTGTCTAGGTACCACTATTTCTCCTTCAAGATTTTTGTCAACAATGACAGTCCTGAATACTTCTGATCTCTCCTTGACGATTCTCTCTTCGTGGAGATATCTCAAAGGAATTTTGCCAAGTTTTCCACTAATTACATTTTCCTGGTAACCAATCGTGAACCCACGCTCTCGTAGGAAATGGTTTCCATTATTCTCAACTACATAAAATTTTAATAACTCCGACCTAGTGCTATAACTCTTTATGGCAAATTCTACACTCGTTTCTACTTCCCCCAAGGTTTGGCACATTTGTCCACTTATTGTTTTAAACTGCATAACTTCTCCTTCATTTACCTCATCTTTATAAACACAGTCCACTTGAATTATCGATATCTCCGCACCCGTGTCTATAATGAGTTTCTTTAAATCTCCATTCACTCTAGCTAACACATGAGGACTTTCCGAACTATCTACTAGTCTAAGCTACACGATTGCCTCTTTAACCGCGCAGTCTTCTAAAAATCCCTTACTTTAAAGCGAGCATTATTCGAGGTAGACGGTTGGTTTGGAAGCTGTTGTTGGTTGGCAAGTTGCTCTTGTCGGAATGAATTATTCTCTACTCTGTTTTTCCTGGGCTGCCTGCAATTTCTGGTTAAATGACCAGTTTTCCCACAGCTGTAGCAACATCTTGTGTCTGTATAATTAATTTTGTCTAAGTTTGACACGTCTAAGGTGAAGTCATGATGCGTATTCGTTTTGAATAAATTTATTCGCTGTTCTTCTTCACAAGCGAAATTGCTGGCTTCTGTGAGCGTTGTAGGTTGTTGAGTGATTACATATGTAGACAATCTTTCTCTTAGACCATTAATAAACACTGTCAACGTCTCATTTTGTATATAATCTATTTGACCTGCTCTATGTTCTGCTTTGACGTCTATAAGTTTACTTTGTAAAAGACGTCTTTGCAGGGTCTCCACGCGTTGCATGAAATGCACAACCGTTTCATATGTATATTGTTTTATAGAGATCAGCTCTCTGTGCAACTGGAGCGCACTATGAGGCTCCCGAAAAACTAGTGTCAGTTCCTTCTTTAAACTCTCCCAGTCCTCGATTTCTCTGTTCATGAGAATTGTTATGGCGTTACCACGAATTTTGGTCTTTATAAATTTAAACAGGACATTCTTTTGGTCATCTGATGCCAGTTCGATGGCATCATTGCAGGAATCGATAAAGGTGAAAACCTCATCGCTCGTCCCATTAAATGTTGGGATGAATGCTGTCAAAACAGAAATTGGAACTGCGTCGGGCATGTTGTCACTAATATCACTACTTATGTCACTATACAAATCGTCACGGTCTAGACTGTTATCACTATTGCTCAAACTACCTAACTGATCTCTTGAAAACATTAACACTTTAATAGGAGATAGCCACTTCACAATAATAAAATAAAGAAAAAAATAAAACGGACTCACAATATGATTGCTGCTAAGTCCATCGGCGTTTGATTCTGTTTACTGCTGTGCTGATAGTTTTTTGCTCTGCTGATTGCTTAATCTGCTCTGCTGATGCTTATCTGCTCTGCTGATGGTTTAATCTGCTCTGCTGATGGTTAAATTGAAGATCCTCTCTGCTGATCAATGAAGAATCCCACCGCTGCCACCAGAAAAACGTGTTATGCCTTGGCTATACGCGTTTGTGTTTTAGTCGATCAGCGATCGTTTCGCCAGGCCAGAGATTTATTTAGTAGTTAGGTATTCCTCCGGTATTACCCTTGGGAAACTAGTTGAAGATTTTTTTGAAACAGCAATCAACTTCAGCAACCTTTACTTCACAAGCATAAGCAATGAGAAAACGCAACACGATCAACTTCGGCAACCTTTACTTCTCCACCACAAGTAATGAGAAAACACAACACAATGAGTTTCAGTTTCAATTATATTCAATTATCTTTATTTTACTATCTTGGATTTGGAGCTTAATCGACCGTACTTGTTGACAACTCGAACACCATTCCATCTTATTCTATCAGTTACCCTACCTCGTTACAAAATAAAATCTGTTTTTGCTTAGCTTGCTGTTTCTCGGAAGTGCTGTCTGTGGGAACTGCTGTCGTGCTGTTTCCCGGAATATTGTTGGATGGTGGAACTGCTGACGATATATCTGGGTTTTGCAGCTAGAGCCTTCGCTTGCATAAGAATATATATTTTTTTTGTACAGTTTAAGAGCTTTTTTAAATTTGTACCTTCCGAAGTTATTTGAATTTCCATAATCAAATAGATATATATTTTCAAATAAATCATTTGACTTCCAATTATGCCACCAATTTTAGCCCATTTTTTGGAATTATTCACAAATAAATTATTTTTTTAAAAAATTGAAATATTCCCAGTTATCGGAATCATAACAAGTACTTAAGTTGCAGTCTTTCGACTGAAAGTGACTGGGATGACAACGTTGTTTCGAAGTCTGCCAGAACTTCATCATTCAATGCCATCTATTACCTACACTTCGTCTGTCGTAATCATAAATTACTGAATGATTAGACATTCAACTTCGGACATGTAAAAGCTTTGCCCACAAGCTGAAATTGACGAATTTACTTATCCGCTGACATTTGTTTATGAATGTGAGTAAATTCATCAATTCGTCATTTCCATGCGATTTCGTTTTGGAGCTTTTACATCAGCTGATCGCCAAAGGTAAATTGTTGTTGTATCTTCTTACACGTATTCTCCGACACAAAAAACTTGGCTATACAAAAAACTTAAACAAATGGGTGTTGGAGGGTAAGAGGGACGCAAGTTGAATTTTGTGATTTTGTGATAGTATAGGCGGGAATAGGTGAGACCTGTCATATGTTAGTTTTGTTTGAAGGGTTGGAAGGCCAATACAATTGTACTGGGTCGGGTTAAGCAAAAAAATACAATTGGAGTAAAAGTAAAATGTTTTGTAAAAACTATCTTTTCTTCAAGGTAAAATGGTAATTTACTTGACCATAATATTTTTATTTCAGCAATCTGTTAATGCCACTATGCAACAATAACCATAAGATACTGTTTTAAGAATAGAAACAAATTACGTATTTAAGATTATGATTATGACTATACTGTTATGTGGCGACATGAAATAAGACAACAC
This sequence comes from Neoascia interrupta, assembly GCA_947623515.1. NCBI lineage: Eukaryota > Metazoa > Arthropoda > Insecta > Diptera > Syrphidae > Neoascia > Neoascia interrupta. The sequence continues at coordinate 86,377,782 of OX392462.1, forward strand.
GCAGATTTCGCTGAATGCACCCATCGTTTCACTCTACAAACGCACCAGCGCGATTCACTGAACGTTTACACCCAACTGTCATTCCAGTCAGCTGACATATTTCAAGTTCGAATTTCGATTTCCCCTCCATAGAATTCAGCGGAAGAATACCAATGGAAAATTACCAAAGGGGAAGTATGGACTAGAAGGTCCTTAATTTTGTATAAATACACGGGTGATACGAGCCTATAACACAGTTATATTTTAAACGTTGACTTGTGAAAATCGGTAATAAAGTGAAAAGTGATTGAATTAAAATAAAGTGTTGAATTCTAAGTAGTAAAGTTGAATAACAGTGTGATTTGAATTTAAATAAGTTTGTTTGGTAAATAAAGTGTTTCATTGTGAAGTTATAAAAGTGAAATTGAGTTTTATTCGACGAACCCCAAGCAAAACAGAACATTGGTGTCAGAAATTGGGGATATAACTCAAAAATTGTGGGGGTAAATTCTACAGTGGAATTTTCCGGAACAGTGTTTGTGACTAATACGGTTTATTTTTGCTGTTATATCCTCTAGAAATAGTGTGTGGTAACAGTGCTGGTGACCATACAGATTTGATTTTGGAAATTTCCAGATATATTTAAACTGATTGTGTGCTAAAGTTATAATTAACCAAGTTATAAGAACAGTAACGCTAACTTATTCGCGATTGAATTTTTTGGAACAGATATAGAATAGAGATAAAAAAACTGACTGTGTGTGAAAATGGGTCGAAAAATTGAACAATTGGCAACAGCTGAGTTGAAAGCAGAATTTGACTTCAGTGAATTTTTCCTCCACGCTTTTAATTCTTTGATCTACTGCCTGGAACTTTTCCTCAAAAAACGCATTCTGGGAATCAAGTTTGCTTTCTAGAGCTTTGTTCTGCTCATTGAACTTAGTATCTAGCTTTTCGTCGAGAGCGTTCTTTTGTTCTTCGAAAGCATTCTTTTGTTCTTTTTGGCCGCTCTCCAGCTTGTCGAATTTGCCCAGAAGCAACTTCATGAAAGCGGGCATTTCATCGGCAGTACTCACTGTGCTTTGTGGCTGTTCTTCTTGGACTTCAAACAGCATCGTGTTTGGGTCTCCACCTTCCACGGTAATAGCATCCTGGAGTCGGAGCAACAGTTCCCTTTTGAGCCCCGAAGTCTGGAGGTTTCTTTTCTGGAGGGAATTGTCAAAATCATTGTCAGACTTTTGTTTCGCAAACAAAATGCTGCGACAAGAGTCTGACAATGGAGTCAATCATCGCCAACAGAAAATGTGTGGCCACTATCGATACAGGTGCCAGGGCCTCCATCATCAGAAGAGACCTTGTTCAGACGTCCTGGCTACATAGCACTGGCTGCTACAGTCTGAAGACAGCTACAGGAGAAGCGGCCAAAGTATACGGGGAGGTTCTTCTTCAGATACGACCAGAGGGATTGACCTTCTCACATGCATTCTTGGACGAATATGTGACGAATGCATCATTGGAGTAGACTTCATGAAGGCACACGAGGTAATTCTAGACCTTCGAATGCAGGTGCTAATGTATCGAACCGGAAACGACAACGCTATGAATCTTCGATAATGGGCAGCGACGAACTTCTGCGGCCCTCTTCGGAGACAGTTCTTTGGAACCACCGATTCTATCTCATCGAGCCAGATTACAAAAGTGAAATCAAAAGTTACATCGTGGGAAAAATCATTGCAGAACCTAAGAACAACATGGTTCCGGTAAGATTGATAAACCTAAATAAGCGCACCGTTAAGCTCAGACAAGGAGAGGGGTTCGGAAGATTCGTACCCATTACAGCCCTAGTACCCATTACAGCCCAGAAAAAACCCTAAAAACCTTCATAGGCACTATGAGAATCGAACGCGCGTGCTCATAGTAGTTTGAGATTCTTACTCACTAAAAAAACATCTCAATCTTTGTAAGACTACGACTAAGTTTCCTTAAGAAGTAGTTCAAGCTTCTGTATAGTAATCGCGTTTGGCAGGCTACCTTCCAACGAAAGCACCTGCAACACCGTCATTATGTGCGGTTTCCTCTTACGACGCTAGATCCAACGGTCTTGTTCGTTGTAGTCGGCGTGCAAGATTTGTCTGATCCAGAGTTCGGATTATTTCGTGGTTGCAATGGCCGTGAAGGCGAGTGTGAAGTTTGCGAGCAAAGTTTCTAAGCTCGTCGGTCACGATTGCGATGCCTAGATCTCGATGTAAATCGCTATTTCTTATATACCATGGAGCATTTACGATTGCTCTTAGTGTCTTATTCTGCAAAGTTTCTTAAATAGATATGTTGCTTGGTTTGGTACAACCCCAAAGTTGTATACCGTACGTCCAAGATGGTTTTAGCACTTGCTTATACAATAGCAGTTTGTTATATACGCTTAGTTTCGAATAACGTCCGATAAGCCAATTCAGTTCTCGTAGCTTAATTTCAAGTTCATCGCGTTTCTTTTTAACGTGTGGCTTCCACCTATGTTTTGCGTGTAGGGTCATGCCTAAATATTACGCCTCGTTTGTGTACGGAATTTGTACCGCATATTTTTGTAGCGCATATTTTGTTCAAAGCGCGTTGGAGTTTTCCCCTTGATAGTTCGACTGTTTTATCCGTAGCGAGCATAGCCGTGTCGTCAGCGAACGTGGTTACAGTCGTTGTTTCTACTTGAGGCACATCTCTTGTAAAAAGTAAAAACAGTGTTGGACCGAGGACGCTACCTTGGAACTTGTATTTCTTTGAATTCTGAGTATTCGCTCCCATATCTCACCGTGTCATTGGCTGAGCTTCGTCAAACGATAAATAATCTGAAAAACAACAAAGCCCCTGGCTACGACTTAATTACTAGCGAAATTCTAAAGGAACTACCGAAAAAAGCTTTGGTCAAGCTACTCTATATCATTAACGCTTCCATGAGAGTTTTATACGTTCCAAGGCAATGGAAAGTGGCCGAGGTCATAATGGTTCCGAAACCAGGAAAATGTCCGAACGACAAAAAGTCATACAGACCTATTTCGCTACTGCCGATAATAGCTAAGGTGTTCGAGAAACTATTGCTTAAAAGGTTGCAACCAATCATTGAAGAAAGACGATTGATTCCGGATCACCAATTCGGATTTAGAAAAAAACGTTCAACAATCGACCAGGTCTATCGTATAACAAACGAAATCGAAAAAGCTCTGGAAGTGAAAAAGATATGTACTAGCGCTTTTCTCGACGTATCGCAAGCCTTCGACAAGGTATGGCACGAAGGCCTGAAGTACAAATTAAGGCTTTGCTTACCAGAAAAACTCTATAGAATCTTAGAGTCTTACCTTAAAGACAGAATCTTTCGCGTAAGGTACGAAAATGAGTACTCGGAATTCAAAGAGATAAATGCCGGTGTCCCGCAAGGAAGCGTTCTCGGCCCAATATTATTTTTGCTCTATACAAGAGACATACCCCACGATGAGGGAACAATTTTAGCTACGTTCGCAGACGACACTGCTATTCTCGCTATTGATACGACAGTTGAATTATCAACAGGGAAACTCCAGCGCGCTTTAGACAAAATATGCGACTGGACGAAAAGCTGGCGAGTTGTCCTTAACGAGACTAAGTCAACGCATGTTAACTTTACTTATAAAAAGATAAACAACAAACCTTTATTCATTAACTCGGTACAAATCCCGTACTCAAATGAAGCGAAATATCTAGGAATGACTCTAGACGCAAAACTTAAATGGAAGCCGCACGTTAAAAAGAAACGCGACGAGCTCGAAATCAAGTTAAGAGAAATAAATTGGCTTATCGGAAGATTTTCGAAACTAAGCATATATAACAAACTGCTTTTGTATAAGCAAGTGCTAAAACCATCTTGGACGTACGGTATACAACTCTGGGGTTGTACTAAACCAAGCAATATATCTATTTTAGAAACTTTTCAAAATAAGACACTGAGAGCAATCGTTAATGCTCCATGGTATATAAGAAATAGCGATCTACACCGAGATCTAGGAATCGCAACCGTGTCTGACGAGGTAACAAACTTTGCTCGCAAACTTAGTACTCGTCTTCGCGGACACTGCAACAATGAAATTATCCGAACTTTGGATCAGACAAATCTTACGCGCCGACTACAACGAATGAGACCGTTAGATCTAGCAGCATAAGATGAAACCGCATAAATTGACGGTATTGTAGGTGCCTTCGTTGGAAGGCAGCCTGTCACACGCGATTACTACAGAAGCTTGAACTACTTGTTAAGGAAACTTAGTCGTAGTCTGACGGAAAATGGGAGGTTTTCTAGTGAGTAAGAATCTCACACTATTATGAGCACGCGCGGCCGGTCCTCGTAGTGCCTATGAAGGTTTTTCCTACCCACGGAAAAAAAAAATCTCACTCGAAATAGTCGGTTGCCAAGATAAGACTCTAAGAGTTCACATACAAGAGTTCATACACTTTTCCGATACGTCAAAAAAAGCGGTAGAACATATCATTTTCGCTTCTAAGGCTTTCTCAAATTCATTAGTTATTCGATAGACCTGGTCAATTGTTGAATGTTTGACCCTTAAGCCGAATTGGTGGTCCGGAATCAATCGTCTTTCTTCAATTATTGGTTGCAGTCGTTTAAGCACAATTTTTCTCGAAGACTTTAGATATAATCGGCAGAAGCGAGACTAGTCTATAAAATTTTTTGTCGTTCGGGCATTTCCCTGGTTTCGGAACCATTATTACCTCTGCGGCTTTCCATTGCCGTGGAACGTATGAATTCTCATTGATGCGTTTATGATGTAGAGAAGCTTGACTAACGCTCTTTTTGGTAGCTCCTTGGAGCTTTGGAGCTTTGTTATTCTTCAAATTTCGGATTGTTTGACGAAGTTCAGACAGTGACACGGCTTTTATTCGATAATAGATGTTCTGCAAATACATCTGCTTTCTCTTTGTCGCCTTTTACCCATTCACCGTTATCTTTTCTTATTGGCGCCGAGTGAACTATGGGCTTTTCAATGGACTTCACGGCTTTCCAAAGTGAATAGTTTGACCCTATATCGGCAGTCAAGTTTTCGAGGTAGTTGGTAATCTCACGACTTTTAAAATCTTGAAGTTTTAGTATTTAAAGTTTATTCCCTTATTTAAGGTACAAAATTAAAATTTTATGTTTTCCACGAGGGCAAGAATGAAGCCAGCAGTCAAATCGGGAGCGAATGTCAAAAAAAAGTAAGCCGGAAGTTCTCCCTCTCTCTTTTTATAGAAGAATATCCAACCTGAAGTTAGGCCCGGTTGAGTATTCTTCACCGCGTTGAAGACTGACTTTTTGTAAGGTTGGGTTTGTTCTTTCTCGTCCCGAGGTTATTATACTAAAACTCGGGCAATCTGACAGTTTGATCGCCCACGATCGATTGACATTAGGGATTGTTTGTTTACTTAAAAAAATTCACTAACAATAAAATTTAATGTTTAAAGTGTCGCTTAGCAAGATAACTGTTACTGCGCTTCCCTCCATAAACGCATATTACTCGCTTCGATAACCCCATCATAGGGCAGTTGAGTGATTTGGCAATTTTCTATGTCGCGGATGACATATCTATCGTGGGGCAAAACCTTGTGAACGACGTATGGTCCCTTAAACTTTGGGAGTAACTTTTTATTTGTGCCGACCGTTGTGTCTATGTTCTTTATAACTACGTAGTCGCCTACTTCGTAAACACGTGCAGGCTTATTGCATTGCTCGAATCGTCTCAGATTTTCCTCTTGAACTTTTCGAATAGACTCAGACGCACACTGCCTAATTTGGTCTAGGTCTCTTTCTTGAAGACTTAAACCCTTTTCGTCTAGGAATTCAGTCATCTTATCTACTATGGTGCCGCGTTGATCAACTCCGAACAAAAGCTTACTGGGCGTCGTACGTACGGATCGGTGAACAGTATTGTTCAACGCGTATTCAACCTGTGAAATCATTCGGACCCAATCAGCGTGTTGTATTGGCTCACTAAGTTTCGCTAGAATACCTCTAAGACAACGATTGCCTCTCTCCACTTGACCGTTAGCCTGCGCTGAATGGGCTGCAACTTTTACATGCGTAATATTCAAGTCCAAAAGATTCGGTTCGGAATCGGCAAAAAATTGTAGGTCCCCTTGCATGTGAAGAAATTAAGACACGCAGCAGATGCCAATACTTTGGGATATGATTTTTGGGTTTAATTGAAGAAAAAAATCGTTCCACAGTATGGGCCTATCTCTAATATTGATATAATTTATTGGGAATTTAACAAAAAACACCTACTTTGAGGTACCTTGACCCATACTAACCAAATATCTCCGCTAATACTTACAACAGGAACTTAATTAAGTATTAAGATTTTAGAAGAGTTAGCTTTTTTTAACTGTGTAAAAATAAAATTGATGGCTTATTTAACTTTTGAGATATTTGCTCTTAAATTGGATCCTTTTTCCCTGCCCATGACATTTGTTTTTACTTTGGAGTCACATTTCCGCAAAAAATGTGTTATAAACATATCGGTAAATTTTTTTTTCTGGTGAGCCTGACAATACTTAACAAAAATTGCTGCAACAAAGTACCTGAGAAACGCACAGATTTCACGATACTTGGGAAAAGGCGTAGCAGGGAAAATTAAGAAAAATTATTTTCACGAAGCCGCGGTAGGTATCAGTTGGAAATATGATTTGTTACCTACTTTTATAATTGCAGTTGACAATAAGAATGATTTTTTGACTACGTATTTATAATTTACGTAGGTTTTTAGAGAATGCATTTTTATTAAACTACCTGATAAAACCGTAATTCCCATACCGTTTCCTGTTAAATCTTAAAAAGGAATAAGTTTGGGAATGGCGCCTAGTTCGAAAACCTACCTAATGAAAATTGTATAAAAGGTTAAAAAACAAAATTGAATCCATCAGTTTAATTTTTGATGCCGAGGTTACACAACAGTTGTTTAGAAATCCTACTTGAAATGGCATCTTTTACAAAAGAAGAATACGCGGATATTATCTACGTTTATGGGATGTGGAACGGGTGTTCTAGTAAAGCACGGCAAAGATACCATGAGCTCTATCCTAACCGAAGAATACCTAATCCCCGTGTACTTAGAAATTCGTTTCGAAGGCTTCGGGAAACAGGATCTGTTTCAACCAGACGACCTCGCGCAGGAGCTTCACCAGGAAGAGTTGCGGTTTATGAAAGAATACTGGAAGCTGTTACAAATGATCCATCAATCAGCATCAAGCGCTTATCATTGCGATTCAAAGTTTCAACACATAAAATTTTTCGTCTCCTGCATACGGAAAAGTTGTATCTACACCACCATACACCGGTGCAGGAATTGCTTCCGAATGATTTGGAGCCGAGACTTGGTTCTAACAGAGCGGAGCTTCAATGACAACGGTCTTATTAGCAGAATCCTTTGGACAGACGAATCTCAATTCACTAGGAATGGGACCACAAATTTTCACAATCTGCACACATGTGCTGAGGAAAACTCGCACTGGAGAGAGTAATCATTTCAACACAAATTTAGCATCAATTTGTGGGAAGGTGTAATTGGAAACAACTTAATCGATCCCTTCAAACTGTCACCCACACTGAATTCTACAAACTATCTGCAGTTTTTGCGCAATGGTTTAACAGATCTATTGGAGGATGTTCCACTTACTCAACGATCTTCGTATTATTTTTAACAGGATGGAGCCCCTGCCCACTAACATAAGTACCTATGTATATTAGGTTAGTATATACGAACTATTATAGCAGGGTTCGTAAAATATCGCTCACGAACCATAAAATACGGATCTTTATCGTTCTCTTTTCATATTCTCACGAACCATAACAAATATAATTCGCAAACGATACAATTTTCGATCTAAGAACGCAAAACGCAAGTTTAAATACTTTTTCATAATGTTGACATAGAATTTAGTATTGTAGGATGGCTGGTCAAAAAATAAAACTCTTAAGTTGTTGGTTATGTTGTGCTTGTTTTTTAATTCGATGTGAGCGAGTCGGATGGTCAAACGAGAGTGACCGATTCTCCTCATTGTCACTTAACATCAAGCCTACAATGCTTAATGCATTGTAAAAATCCTCTTAACCCTCTTTGTTCCACTCCGAAAAGTAACAAACTTGATGAAAGTCCCGTGCTCCTACTAACTGTATTGTTTAACGAAAAGTCGACCTTAACTAAGCTTTCATCCTAGCCTCCTGTAGATTTCCCTTCATCCTCCTTGGCTAGCATTGGTGCAAAAATACGAATAACTCGCTCTGCCTGTCCATTGGCCTGGGGTGTTAGAGTAGCAATTTTTACGTGATTAATGTTATAACTTATCAAAAAGTCTGTAAATTCCTGTGACGTAAAACACGTACCTCGAATACCAACGAGTTGGGCCTGCTATACGTTTTTTTTTTTGAATACTAGGATGGACGGAGACTAAAACTCCAAAATCTTTCAAAGATACCAATACGCCCACTATAGCAGGTACATAATACCGAAGTAGCCGATATTGGTTATGCCCGATTTCCACGTGCTAAAAAACCACCCATTTATGAGAGACACTATGAAACTGCCAGAACGCACTTCATAGTAGAAAATTTTCGCTCTCTCATAATACTTCTTGACTACAACTAAGTTAACTTAACAAGCAGTTTACGCTTCCATAGTGTTGATCGCATTGGATAGGTTGCTTTCCAGTGAATGCACCTACTAAGCCGTTCATTCGTGCGGCTTCACCCTACGTCGCTAGATCGAAGGGTCTTGTTCTTTGTAGTCGTCGCTCGTTGTTAACATCGTTAAGAGTCTCGTTTAGAGTACGGATCATTTCATTGTTGCAATGAACATGAAGGCGAGCATTTAGCTTTCGAGCGAAGTTTGTTACTTCTTCGCCCACGGTAGCTATTCCTAAATCTCTGTGAATATCGCTATTCCTAATATACCATGGAGCATTCACAATTGCTCTTAGTGTTTTGTTTTGGAAAGTCTGCAACATGGACATGTTGCTCGGCTTGGTACAACCCCAAAGTTGTATACCGTATGTCCAGGACGGCTTTAACACCTGCCTGTACAAGAGCAGTTTGTTATATGTGCTTAGTTTCGAAAATCTTCCGATAAGCCAATACATTTCCCTGAGCCTAATCTCGAGCTCGTCACGCTTCTTCTTTACGTGTGGTTTCCACCTTAGTTTAGCGTCCAGTGTCATCCCTAGATACTTCGCTTCATTTTCATAAGGTATTTGTACAGAATTTATGAACAGAGGCAAATTGTTAACCCTTCTGTAAGTGAAATTCACATGCGTAGACTTGTTCTCGTTAAGAGCGATTCGCCAAGTCTTCGTCCAGACACAAATTCTGTCCAATGCTCGTTGGAGGTTTCTCGTTGATGACTCGACTGATTCACCTGTTGCCAGGATGGCCGTATCGTCCGCAAACGTGGCCACAACTGTCTCGTCATCTTGAGGTACGTCTCTTGTGTAGAGCAGGAACAGGGTCGGACCGAGGACGCTTCCCTGGGGTACGCCAGCCCGAATTTGCTTGAAACTCGAGTATTCACTACTACACCTAACACGAAAGAGTCTGCTTTCAAGATAATTTTCCAATATTTTAAACATGTCTTCCGGCAATTTTTGCCGTAGCTTATATTTCAAGCCCTCGTGCCATACCTTGTCGAAGGCTTGCGATACGTCGAGGAAAGCACTTGAACATATTTTTTTCCCTTCTAAGGCTTTTTCAATTTCATGCGTTATTCTGTAGACTTGATCTATTGTGGAATGGTTAGGTCTGAAACCGAATTGATGATCCGGGATCAAGCGTCTTTCTACAATTATTGGTTGTAATCGTTTCAGCAGAAGTTTCTCAAATACTTTCGATATTATCGGCAGAAGCGATATGGGCCTATAAGATTTTTTATCATTTGCGCATTTCCCCGGTTTAGGAACCATAATGACTTCAGCAACTTTCCATTGTCTTGGAACGTATAGAAGTCTAAGAGAAGCGTTTATCATATAAAGTAGCTTGAATGCCTTTTTTGGTAGCTCTTTTAATATTTCGCCAGTGATCAGGTCGTAACCCGGGGCCTTATTATTTTTAAGTTTGCTCATTGTCTGTCGGAGTTCAACTAACGAAACTTTTTTCATTCTAAGGAATCCGAGGCTTGTTTCCGCTTCGTGACTGGTGTTTCTTTACGTGGCCGGGAAGTCACCCCGACGGCACGACCCCCAACCTGGAGGACCAGATCCTTTGCTTAGCTCTAAGAACGGAGAGCCAGATAGCCCGTTCCTTATAGGCCTGAGCTCCGAATACATCTTAGTAGCCCATATATGGTGTTCACTAAGTAGTTCGGCCTGAATGAAACTATGGACGCCACCGTTGATTCCATCTGGGGAATTCCATCCGGAACCTTGCATCCGCTGCCGTCCGGATGCAAGGAGAAATGCCTTAGTGGGAACACTCCTCCACCACTCCGACACCACCATTCCGACACCACCATTCCGACACCAGCGCTGAAATCAAACGAAGGATAACTCTTGCCAATCGCTGTTTCTTTGGGCTAAGAAGGCGATTGAGTAGCCAAGCCCTCTCTCGAGCAACTAAAGTGTCCATGTATAAGACCCTCATCATCCCAGTCCTGCTTTACGGTGCAGAAGCATGGACCCTGTCAAAGGCGGATGAAAACACTTTAGGCTGCTTCGAGAGGAAATTTCTTCGGACGATTTACGGTCCCGTCTGCATAGACGGAGAGTGGAGGAGGAGATATAACATCGAACTGTACGGGCTGTACAGCGATACCGACCTAGCCAAAAGAGTCAAAATACAACGTCTACAATGGCTGGGTCATATAGAGTGGATGGACACCAACGCCCCGGCCCGGAAAATCTTCGAATCCACACCGCAGGGACGACGCGGTAGAGGAGCACCGAGACTCAGGTGGCGCACGCAAGTGGAAGGGGACCTCAGCCTACTTCGCGTGCGAAACTGGAGACGGCTAGCTAGAGACAGAGCTGGCTGGCGAAGCTTGTTGGCTGAGGCCCAGGTCCACCCCGGACTGTAGCGCAACCTTAAGTAAGTAAGTAAATACTATACCATCCTCGAGGACATAAGTATTAGATGTTTCCGATTCTAGCTTGTCTCTTAATGCGGAAATAATAGGATCACGATTTTGGGTAGCTCTTAGTTGAAAGTCAATATCTTCGGAGTTTACTACTGAAACTACGTAGCACCTACTTAGCGCATCAGTGTGACGCATGGATGAACCGCTCCGATGTTTCACCTTATAATTATAGTTCTCAAGCTCTAGCGCCCACCGAGCTATCCTATGATTCACTCCCTTTTTGTTTAACGTAAGAGTGAGCGAGCTACAATCAGTAACCACTGTAACAGGAATCCCTTCCAAGTAGGTACGGAAACGGTGTAGTGCGTATATTATTGCTATTGTTTCAAGCTCAAAGCTGTGGTACCTGAACTCTTGGCTCGTTGTAGTCTTGGAGAAGTATGCAACTGGGTGAAATTTCCCATCATCCTGTCTCTGCAAAAGCACTGCACCATAACCCAAGGAGCTTGCATCACAATGTTATTCCGTTTCCCGCTTTGGATCATAGATAGCCAGAACGGGCGAAGACAAACAATCTTGTAATTGCCGGAAGCGAAAACAATCTTGTAATTGCCGGAAAGCTTTTTCGCACTCTGAGGAAAAAAACAAATTGCGTGTCCTTCTTTAACAAGTCATACAATTGCCTAACTATGCGGGAAAAAGATCTCACAAACCGCCTGAAGTAAGAACTGAGGCCCAAAAACGAATGTAACTGTCTGGTGTTCTGAGGGATGGGATATCCCCGAATAGCTCGTAGATGTGATTCACTTGGCTGGATTCCATGCTCCGTGACCGTGTATTCCAAGCACTCAATCGTAGTGAAGGCGAATCGACACTTCGACAATTTCAGTTCAAGTCCATTCTCGGCCAGACATTGCAGAACTTGTGCTAATACTTGAAGGTGATCCGCTAAACTAACACTGGCAATTAAAATATCATCTATGTATACGACAATCAGTTTGTCCTCAATAAATCTTCGTAAAACGCGAGTAATAAAACGTTGGAATAAACTAGGCGCAGTCTTCAGACTAAATGGCATTCTCAAGAACTCATATTGACCATAAGGAGTAACAAAGGAAGTGTAAGGGATGGACTCAGAAGACACCCTCACTTGGTGAAATCCACTGTTAAGGTCAAGCAATCTAAAGATTTTCTTTCCGCCAAGGTTCTCAATGCAATTTTCGATCAATGGTAGGGGATAATTATCACGAATGGTGTGTTTATTAAGCCCACGATAGTCCACACACATTCGGATTTAACCAGACTTTTTTTTAACCAGGACTATGGGCGAAGCGTAGGGTGAATCACTAGGCTGAATAATCTTGCGTGCCAAAAGATCGCTTACGATTTGACTTACTTCCTGCTTTTCCATGACAGACAATCGTCGTGGCCCACAGAAGAATGGAGTATCTGTCACTAGCCGAATATTCAATTCAAACGGTAATGGAGCTACCTTGGACCTGTCGAAATTTATATTACTTTCATTAATTACCCTACGCACCATATCTTTAGACGCCCTACCAAGTGACGGACCGACCCAAATATTGTCAAAAGGTTCTGATTCTATTTGAAAAATGTCACACTCGCTACTGAGGCACATATTGGACTGAGGAATACAAGAACCTGCACTGTTTACTGCTCCGTTGCAACTGAGTTTACCACTGAAAAGTCATCACAAGATTTATTTCCACTACACTGCACTTGTAAATCGTTTGAGCCTCTACATATCTTATTTTGATGTTGTGTATCTATCGCAACAGTTATTTTGCTATCCAAATTAGTAGGAAAAAGAGTGCACAAATACGGATAAATACTTAAAGAATTTTTATTAAAGTTTTGTTTTGAATCCATATTACTTCGTTCATGACTCATTCGGAGTGTGATACCAAAAACTTGAAGGAATTCGCGGCCAATAAGTAGCGGCATGGGTGAAGTTCCATCTGGAACAGTCAAAAAGGAAACTTTTTTTAATCGAGTCGCATATTTTAGATAACAAAATATTGTACCGTAAGTATAGAGTTTGGATCCGCCCAATCCTTTGAAATTTGAATATGTTAAATCATCAAGTCGAACATCTTTCGGTAATATGGATACGCAAACGAAACTAACCGGACTACCGGTGTCAAGAAGAGAATTACATTTGATTAACTTTGTGCACTTATTTCCACTAATGTCAAAAGCGACACTTACCCATTGTAAGGCGTTTAAAGGATCTTCATCATTACCGTCGCACTGGTCTTCATCGATGACATGTGGGTCCCTCTGGTCACTGCTCACAACACCAACTTTCTTCTTCGGGCAGTTTTTATATGTATGCCCTGGGTCAGCACAGCGGAAACAGGATCCTGGTGGTCTCTTGTCCTGCGGGTAATTGGTTGCGATGTGTCCGTATGATGAGCAATTGTAGCATCGCACTTAGTCACTCGGCACTGAGGTTTTCTTTACTGAAGTAGGCATCGTAAGGCGTAGGGTTTTAGCTGAAGTTTATTGGCGGTTTCACTATGCACCTTTTTTCATATCTCGGAATGAGCATTTTTAACTCCCTTAAGGTTTTCGCTCCAAAAAGGTCTTTGCTTCTGACTTACGTTCAGAAGGCCTTCGGACGTGACTGGAAATTTCGGCCGGTGGAGTTGCTGGCTTTGGGGGGTTCGCACTTTCAACAGAAGTGCCAGATGCGCCCTGTGTCTCCAAGTCGTCGGAAGCGTATTCCTGCTCATACAGTGAGCGTAACTGAGCCAATGTAGCTGAGGATGGCACTTGAACACAAGCCTGCTGCAGTGCCTCCGTCAATTGCGCCTTGGTTAGCCTGTTGCTATTACTCATCCCGATGCATCCACCTGACTATTTGTAGTATTTATAAATTACTGTTGTTATACTTTTTTGGGCATTTAACCCCACATCTGAGATTTAGTATTTAAAGTTTATTCCCTTATTTAAGGTACAAAATTAAAATTTTATGTTTTCCACGAGGACGAGAATGAAGCCAGCAGTCAAATCGGGGGCGAATGTCAAAAAAAAGGAAGCCGGAAGTTCTCCCTCTCTCTTTTTATAGAAGAATATCCAACCTGAAGTTAGGCCCGGTTGAGTATTCTTCACCGCGTTCACATTTGGTGACTTTTTGTAAGGTTGGGTTTGTTTTTTCTCGTCTCGAGGTTATTATACTAAAAAGTAAGTGCTTTAATTCGTTAGATAGCCCATTCAGAATGGTTTTATCAGGAGGAGCTCGTGAGGTGGCAAGGGACCCCTTTTGCGATAAAGAAGTCGACAAGGTCAGGTACTTTGTTTCTGTCGGTTGGCCAATACGTTGGCTTTCCCGTCGAAAGGAAAACCACGTCACGTTTCATGCTAGCTTTGAAGAGTACTCTACCTCTTGTTGAATTGCACCGTGATCCCCAAAAGGTGTTTTTCGCATTAAAGTCCCCGCCGATGATAAAATTTGACCCAAGTAAGTCAAAGAGGGGAGTAAGATCGCCGTCCGCTAGCCTATACTGTGGAGGAAAATAACTCGAGGCGATATTATAATCTAGGTGACTTATTTTTACACCGAGACTGAAGTTATTTTCATAGAGTTAAGTTCAATTTTTTCGTCTTTGTAATGCCTAATGCAGTCTTTGATGTAGAAAGAGGATCCGCCTCTCGAATTTTCTGATGGATGATGCGCCTGATAGTCGATGTCAGTTGAGTGTACTTCAGTGTAATGCAAACAAACTAGACGTGTTCTCTATCTGCTCCCGACACTAAGCATATATTACCTACCGCTGCTAAATTCTAATTTATCTGTCGAACTCAAGGATCTGGACGCTAATTTAACCTCGAAGGTCAAATCACTTTTAGCCGAATTCGAAAGCAGAGTAAATGATATGATAGCCGAATCAATTGCTTTATTGAAAACCCGTATGCTGCAATTTGAAGCTGAAATTTTAGAGCTAAAGCAAGAGCATTCCAAAGTCAAAGAGCAGCAAGCTGACATGCACCGTAAGGAGCGCATGTTATTGTGCGCGGTGTACCACACACTCCCAAGGAAAATGCAATCGATCTGTCAAAGAGCGTCGCCGCAACACTAAACCATCAACTAACGCCACACGTCGATGCATTTCACCTCAAAGCTCGGAATGTCGACAGTAATTACCCGCATCCACTTCTTATTCGGCTCTCCTCACACGCTGAACAGAGAGCATTACTCGCCGCTTTCCGTGCAAGCAGATCTATATCAGTCGCCCAAATCAAAAACCATCTCCATAATCCTGAATTCGCCACCACAACACAGACGTCCGCCCCCTCTGCGCGCATCTACATAAGCGAGAGTCTCGCTGCCGAAAATAGCTCCCTGTTGCGATATGCTGTTCGCCTTTGCAAAGAGGGGCTACTGCACTCCGCAAGAACTAAAAACGGACTGGTATATGTAAAGAAGAGCGCTGATGATGCTGAAATTCGCATAACATCAACAATGAATCTATCGTGAAAGTTTCTCTCACCGTACGAGTACCACAAACGAATCCACCTGCTGCTTGCGCATCACCTTCAACGTCAAACTAGGCAGATTATTATGAAATAATGTATTTAATTCGGTATTTATCTCTTTTGTTATCACATTTAGTTTTTAAAGTTCTTTTCATTTTTTTCCCTATTATTGTTTCTCACATTTCTTATTCTCAAATTTATTCCCTATCCAATTCTTTTTTTCTTGTTGCTAATGAATCTGTATCAAAGTAATTATTACTATCATGCTTATGTGAATTGTCGGGCTTGGGAAGGTATTTCTGTTTCTGCGAGCATTTTTCTTGATTATATTATTATATTATATTAATTATTTTATTAATATAATGGATTTACATGGATTATATTATCCATGATATTATATGGATAGCAATAATAGAATGAATTCTAGAACTGTAATGAGTGAAAATTTAACGCGGACGATGTTGAATGTTTTGACTAACTATCGGGATGGCTTGAAAATCGTGCACTTTAATGCTCGAAGCCTTAATGAAAGAAAGCTTGATTTCACGCGATACTTATTTACTAATTCCAGTATTGACATCATCGTTGTTGATGAGACTTGGTTCGATCCTGAGGTTGGCAATGATTTCTATCAAATCCAAGGCTATAATCTTTTTCGCAATGATAGGGTGACTAGCACAACTGGTGGTGGGGTTGCTTTGTATTGTACTGCGTCCCTTAAATGTAGAGAATTGTATAAGTCTTGTAATTCAGATGTGGAGTATCTTATCTGTGAGGTTTATGACAGCTCACAAAAGTGCTTATTAGCCTTATAATCCGAGCAGGAGATTTTCGCCAGAACCGTTTTATTCAGCTATTTCTGAATTCACACCTTCCTACGAAAATATGATAATTGCCGGTGACTTTAATGCAGATTTGACTCCGAACCAATTCCCGTGCATTCCAATTTAAGGACTTTGTTGCTTCTCTTGGGCTGGCAACAGTTAACAATTGCAGTCCTGCTTGTTTCCGGCCTAACGAAATACCTAGCCTTTTAGATCTTTTTATTGTTACCGACCCCACTTCCGTTCTGCTCTTCGATCAATTGTCTCTAGAAGCTGATTCCGAGCACGATTTGATTTTCTGCACATATGATCTCAACTTCACACGCGAAACTGTACCTATGTGCTTTAAGTTTAGGAATTTAAAGTCGATTGATCTAAGTTCGCTTCTTACTGCAGCCTCTTCTACTCCGTGGGAAAACTGTTGGCAGATTTCGGATCCCAACTTAAAGCTGGAATACTTTCAATTCCTCATTGGGTCACTTTTTAATGAGCACGTTCCAGTAAAAACAGTTGCCATCCGTAATAAGTCATGCCAATGGTTTACCTCTGATGCGATCAAAAACAGAAACAGGCTTTACAATTACTGGAAACGAAATCAGACCCAGGTCAATTGGGAAACTTATAAAGTGGCGCGTAACTTTGCATCTGCAGCCGTTCGCCAGTCGAAACGCAACTATTTTTCCGATAAACTTAGTACGAGCCTACATTCTAAAATTCTGTGGCGAAATCTTCGTCAGATTGGTGTGGGCAGCAGGAGGATTAATAGCGAATGCACCCTAGACCCGGATGTTTTAAATAAAACATTTTTGAACAGCGATGATTTACCCAATAAGTTTGACTTCGAATCCACATTAACGGAAATCAGCCTGCCAACCCAGACTGATTTCGAAGTTGTGCCTGAAATCGAAATAGTATCCATAATTGCGTCTATTAAGTCAAATTCTGTTGGTGAAGATGGTTTACCCCTCCGCTTTATACGGCTCTTGTTGCCGGAAATTATTAGGCCCCTTCACGCATGTCATTAACTTTTGCATCACAACGTCAACTTTTTCTGATGCCTGGAAGCATGCAAAAGTTATTCGAATTGCAAAGAAGGCAAATGCTCACACTGCTAATGACTTTAGGCCTATAAGCATTCTACCCTGCTTGTCAAAAGTCTTTGAGAAGGTTCTCGCTCGCCAAATTCAAGATCATCTATCTGCGAACTCTCTTCTTTACCCTTATCAGTCTGGTTTTCGGAAGGGCCACAGCCGCTCCTCCGCTCTTGTCAATATCCTTGAGGACATCCGTTCAGACTTTGATAAGGGTTTCGTAACCTTACTCTGTTTGCTCGACTTCTCAAAAGCTTTTGACAAAGTACAACATGACATACTCTGCTGGAAATTAAAGCACTTCTTCGGATTTAGCGATAGGGCCATTAAATTACTGCGTGGCTTTCTCTCTAACAGGTCGCAAAGAGTTGTATGTGGTGAGAAATGTTCTGGGTTTTTGCCACTAAAACAAGGCGTACCTCAGGGATCTATCTTAGGACCCATCTTGTTTTGTGTGTTCATAAATGATCTTCCATCGGTGTGCAAATACTCCTTTGCCTACTTTTACGCAGACGATGCCCAACTTTGCGTATCTCTTCCTATTAAAGACATTGTTCAGCTAGCGTTAAGAGTGAATGAGGACTTAAAAGCAATCAATGACTGGACAATTAAAAATGGACTTCATTTGAATGCAAATAAATGTTTGGTTTTGCCAATATCTAATTAAAGCCTTGAACTCGACACGCTTCCTGATATTTGGTTAGCCCATAGCAAATTGAAGGTTGTTGAATCCGCGACCTGCTTGGGGTTCGTTCTGAACCGCAATCTCTCGTGCTACAACAACATAAACCTTGTCATCGGTCGAATCTATGGTTGCTTGAGAAAGCTTTGGCGTGCTGCTAGTTACACTCCATCTGAAACTCGGCAAAAGCTTGTCCGCAGTCTCATTATGCCTATAATGACCTATTCTGAGGTTGTGTATCCTAACCCTGATTCGCTCTCTCTACGTAAGCTTCAGGTTGCATTCAATGATGCAGTTCGATACATCCACGGGCTTCGTAGGTATGATAGGATATATCTACATGCTAATAGCTTTCTAGAACGCACTCTAATTCAACACATTAATACAAGAAATTGCATTTTTCTGCACAAGGTCATAGTTTCCAAAACACCTCGATACCTATACGAGAAACATCAATGTTCCCATCGCCAAATATCTTGCCTCATCCCGCTTATTTTTCGCCCATGCAGTGAAGCTTTGGAACACATTACCTCCGCATATCAAAGTTATAAACAGAACTACCATCTTCAAGTCAGCAATTTACCATTATTTTACAACACCTCAATAGCAGATTTATTACAACTTATTCTACTCTTATAACTATTTATGCTCTCTAAAAACTTCTCTTTTCTATCTCTGTTTAATCTACTTTTCTCTTTTCTTTATTTCTTGGTAGTTTTAAGATTTAGTTTTGTAATTTTATATTAGTCTTTGTATTAAGAACATTCCATGTAATACATTCCTTGTCTATGTACTACAAAAGACCATGGCTTAATGTACGCCCGTTATGTTGAATAATAAATTGAAATTGAAATTGAAATTAACCTCTAATTTTGGGTCCGGATATTTCTTAAAGTGTGTTTCCGAAATCAGGCATATGTGAATATTTTTCTTCCGTAGAAATACTTCTAGTTCGTCGATTTTCTTTAAAAGACCATTTGCATTCCATGTAAGTATGTTAATGAGCTTCATATTCATGATTTGTTATTCGTTTTGCGAGGTTTAAACTCTAGCTCGATCAGTTTGTCAAATATTACTTGATTAACTTTAGTTTGTTGCTCAAGCTTTTCCAATGTCATAAATAATATTCGAGATGCCGAATCTGTTGTGGCAGGTTCTGGAGGTTTGCTTTTGTGTGACGCGACTTCAGAGTACGATCTTGGGCCGATGAGTGATGATTTTCCCTTTGTACTTGGACCGGCGACGTTTTCTTGCGGAGTTTGTATTTTTTTCCTTGTCAATCTCGTATTTCTGACCGATTTTGGAAATTTCCGTTTGTCAGCTCTACAACGTTTTGAGGTTGAGGTATGTTGCTTAACAGTTTCGTGACGTTTTAGTAGCTCTTTTGCAATTTCGCAACCTCGGTAGCTCGCCGGTGACTCCATTTAAAATTGGCGCAAGTCGTTACAATTACTGGAAACGAAATCAGACCCAGGTCAATTGGGAAACTTATAAAGTGGCGCGTAACTTTGCATCTGCAGCCGTTCGCCAGTCGAAACGCAACTATTTTTCCGATAAACTTAGTACGAGCCTACATTCTAAAATTCTGTGGCGAAATCTTCGTCAGATTGGTGTGGGCAGCAGGAGTATTAATAGCGAATGCACCCTAGACCCGGATGTTTTAAATAAAACATTTTTGAACAGCGATGATTTACCCAATAAGTTTGACTTCGAATCCACACTAACGGAAATCAGCCTGCCAACCCAGACTGATTTCGAAGTTGTGCCTGAAATCGAAATAGTATCCATAATTGCGTCTATTAAGTCAAATTCTGTTGGTGAAGATGGTTTACCCCTCCGCTTTATACGGCTCTTGTTGCCGGAAATTATTAGGCCCCTTCACGCATGTCATTAACTTTTGCATCACAACGTCAACTTTTTCTGATGCCTGGAAGCATGCAAAAGTTATTCGAATTGCAAAGAAGGCAAATGCTCACTCTGCTAATGACTTTAGGCCTATAAGCATTCTACCCTGCTTGTCAAAAGTCTTTGAGAAGGTTCTCGCTCGCCAAATTCAAGATCATCTATCTGCGAACTCTCTTCTTTACCCTTATCAGTCTGGTTTTCGGAAGGGCCACAGCCGCTCCTCCGCTCTTGTCAATATCCTTGAGGACATCCGTTCAGACTTTGATAAGGGTTTCGTAACCTTACTCTGTTTGCTCGACTTCTCAAAAGCTTTTGACAAAGTACAACATGACATACTCTGCTGGAAATTAAAGCACTTCTTCGGATTTAGCGATAGGGCCATTAAATTACTGCGTGGCTTTCTCTCTAACAGGTCGCAAAGAGTTGTATGTGGTGAGAAATGTTCTGGGTTTTTGCCACTAAAACAAGGCGTACCTCAGGGATCTATCTTAGGACCCATCTTGTTTTGTGTGTTCATAAATGATCTTCCATCGGTGTGCAAATACTCCTTTGCCTACTTTTACGCAGACGATGCCCAACTTCGCGTATCTCTTCCTATTAAAGACATTGTTCAGCTAGCGTTAAGAGTGAATGAGGACTTAAAAGCAATCAATGACTGGACAATTAAAAATGGACTTCATTTGAATGCAAATAAATGTTTGGTTTTGCCAATATCTAATTAAAGCCTTGAACTCGACACGCTTCCTGATATTTGGTTAGCCCATAGCAAATTGAAGGTTGTTGAATCCGCGACCTGCTTGGGGTTCGTTCTGAACCGCAATCTCTCGTGCTACAACAACATAAACCTTGTCATCGGTCGAATCTATGGTTGCTTGAGAAAGCTTTGGCGTGCTGCTAGTTACACTCCATCTGAAACTCGGCAAAAGCTTGTCCGCAGTCTCATTATGCCTATAATGACCTATTCTGAGGTTGTGTATCCTAACCCTGATTCGCTCTCTCTACGTAAGCTTCAGGTTGCATTCAATGATGCAGTTCGATACATCCACGGGCTTCGTAGGTATGATAGGATATATCTACATGCTAATAGCTTTCTAGAACGCACTCTAATTCAACACATTAATACAAGAAATTGCATTTTTCTGCACAAGGTCATAGTTTCCAAAACACCTCGATACCTATACGAGAAACATCAATGTTCCCATCGCCAAATATCTTGCCTCATCCCGCTTATTTTTCGCCCATGCAGTGAAGCTTTGGAACACATTACCTCCGCATATCAAAGTTATAAACAGAACTACCATCTTCAAGTCAGCAATTTACCATTATTTTACAACACCTCAATAGCAGATTTATTACAACTTATTCTACTCTTATAACTATTTATGCTCTCTAAAAACTTCTCTTTTCTATCTCTGTTTAATCTACTTTTCTCTTTTCTTTATTTCTTGGTAGTTTTAAGATTTAGTTTTGTAATTTTATATTAGTCTTTGTATTAAGAACATTCCATGTAATACATTCCTTGTCTATGTACTACAAAAGACCATGGCTTAATGTACGCCCGTTATGTTGAATAATAAATTGAAATTGAAATTGAAATTGAAATTGAAATTAACCTCTAATTTTGGGTCCGGATATTTCTTAAAGTGTGTTTCCGAAATCAGGCATATGTGAATATTTTTCTTCCGTAGAAATACTTCTAGTTCGTCGATTTTCTTTAAAAGACCATTTGCATTCCATGTAAGTATGTTAATGAGCTTCATATTCATGATTTGTTATTCGTTTTGCAAGGTTTAAACTCTAGCTCGATCAGTTTGTCAAATATTACTTGATTAACTTTAGTTTGTTGCTCAAGCTTTTCCAATGTCATAAATAATATTCGAGATACCGAATCTGTTGTGGCAGGTTCTGGAGGTTTGCTTTTGTGTGACGCGACTTCAGAGTACGATCTTGGGCCGATGAGTGATGATTTTCCCTTTGTACTTGGACCGGCGACGTTTTCTTGCGGAGTTTGGTTTTTTTTTCTTGTCAATCTCGTATTTCTGACCGATTTTGGAAACTTCCGTTTGTCAGCTCTACAACGTTTTGAGGTTGAGGTATGTTGCTTAACAGTTTCGTGACGTTTTAGTAGCTCTTTTGCGATTTCGCAACCTCGGTAGCTCGCCGGGTGACTCCATTTAAAATTGGCGCAAGTCGCTGGGGCCTGCCTGCTTACATTGCAATCTTTTGAAAGATGTCCACCGGCGCATTTGACAAATCGCGGTTCTTTTTGGCAGTACGCTTGAGTGTGTCGGAAGCCTTGACAGTGCTTACATTGAGGTACTAGTCTGTTGTCCTTTCGCTTGGGCTCAATTTTTACCCTGATATTTAGGATTTTTTTTATTTTATATATTTCGTTTATGTTTTCAATCCTATCGATCCTCAGCATGAAAATAGGAAGACCGCGCTTGACCACGGTGTCTTTTTCTCCTTCCGTACGTTGTTTTTCTTTCTTAAGTATGTTCACAGCACCAAGAATTTTAAAGCCTTGGGCTTGAACATCTTCAACAATTTCTTACTTCGTGCAGGTTGGGTGAAGTCCCCTAGCGAA
Source organism: Neoascia interrupta (assembly GCA_947623515.1). NCBI lineage: Eukaryota > Metazoa > Arthropoda > Insecta > Diptera > Syrphidae > Neoascia > Neoascia interrupta. The sequence goes on from OX392462.1 coordinate 86,400,419, forward strand.
AACCCGAAGCGGCTTCTCGAATTTGTTTTCGTAAGTATACCTTTGTACATTCTCGTTATTTAATTTTTACGAATGTGCGCGATAGGAATCAGAGTCATCGACATTGACCTTTCATACATTATTTCGAAGAGAAACTAAATTATACTTCGTCTCCAGAGTATTTTTTTGGTTTGGTTTGTATGCGCTTCGCGCTCGGCATACGGAGGGTGGATTTTAGTCGCCTCTTACGACAGGCATGACTTACCTCGGGTACATTTTAACCCCTACCCGAAGAGAGATAGCTGAGAGTGTGCCTGCGAGTCCTGTTTCTCCATCAAAATTGACCGAGGTATGTAAGACTATACTCGGAGACTGTGAGCTAAATCAGGAGCAGCAAACCATAGCGGAAAATCTCATTGGCGAGTTTGCTGATATATTTGCCCTCTTTGGATTGAGCTTTAAGTGATTGCTCGAAGTCGTGTTAACACCTCCCTTTAGTAGTCGCGATGTTCAGCGAATGTCTTTTCAAAAACGATGACGTCATCCAAGTATACCAGGCAGGTTTTCCACGTCAGACCATGTAAGACACGTTCCATAAGACGTTTAAAGGTGGCCGGAGCGTTACACAGACCAAGTGGCATTACCGCAAACTGCCATAGTCCTTTGCCAGTTGTGAAAGCGGTCTTCTCTTTGTCTTCTGGATAGATCTGTACCTGCCAGTAGCCACTTTTCAGGCCAAGGGTGAAAAACCATTTCGCTCCAGAGAGTGTGTCCAGTGTGCCATCTGGTCTTGTTGAAGCGTTCCACCATTCCATCTGATTGTGGGTGAAGAGGCGTGGTCCCGTGTCTTCTGTAGTCCGATTGCCGCGCATACTTCTTGGAATATCTTCGACTCGAAGTTTCTTCCCTGGTCGGAATGTAATTCCATTGGCACTCCAAACCTGCACACCCAGTGGTCCACTATCTGGTCGACAATGGTTTTCGCTTCTTGATTTGGGATCGCAAATGCCTCGGACCACTTGCTGAAGTAATCGGCAATAACCAGGATGTAACGATTACCGCTTTCAGTTTCCGGAAACGGTCCCGCGATGTCGACGGCGATCCTTTCAAAGGGAGCAGTTCAATGTGGGTACATTGTACTGTTGCATTTTACCCTGGTTTTGACTTTGGGTCCCATACTAGCAGCACAAGTAGTACACTTCCGACACCAGCTCTCAACGTCGCTTCTTACACTCAGCCAATAAAAACGTTCCCGTACTTTTTCCAATGTTTTGTTGATGCCCAAGTTCCCACCAGACACTTCATCGTGCATTTCCCGTAGTATCTCCTGGACTTTCGACCGTGGAATCACAAGCTGCATTTTAAAGGATTTTCCATCCGGCATTTCCCATTTCCTTCAGCCATGGCAGAACGCCATCTTATACATGGAGAAAGTCCCACTGCGCCCAATATGCCTTTAATGTGGGACTTCTGTCAGATATATCCGTTGCGCTCGGTTTCTCCATAGATTTCTTCCATGCAAGGATTGGCTCAAGGTCGGGGTCTTCTTGTTGTGCGTTGCAAAGTTCCTCAGTACCCCAGCCTTCTGCACGTTCGGCTCTTACTCTCTGGATAGTACATTCGTCCTTTTCCTCTTGTCGCACGCAATGCTTACAATTGGGCTCACATGGTCTCCAGGATAATGCGTCCGCGTTGCAGTGCAGTCTTCCTTTGCGATGTTGTATCTCGAAGTCATAAGCCTGCAATCGCTCGATCCATCTTGCAACTTGGCCCTCAGGATTTTTAAACTGCAGTAACCATTTGAGCGCGGCGTGGTCTGTACGCAAGATGAGCTTCAGATGAGCAAGATGAGCCACTCAGATACTTCTGGAAATGTTTCGTTGCCAATATTAGAGCAAGGAGTTCTCGCCTGGTGACGCAGTAATTTCTCTCTGGTCGGGTTAAAACTTTGCTGAAGTGTGAAACCACTTTCTCATGCCCATCGTGCAATTGCGACAATACTGCACCAACACCTACATTGCTAGCGTCTGCGTCCACAATAAATGTCTTGCCAGGGATGGGGTAAGCTAGTATCGGTGCTTCGCAAAGTCGCTGCTTCAGATGTTGAAAGCTTCTTTCGCACTCACTTGACCATTTAAATTGTCTTCTTTTCTCAGTGAGCTGGTGCAGACACTTCACGATGCCGGCGAAATCCTTGACGAACCTCCTGTAGTACGTAGCAAGACCAAGAAAGCTCCTTAGCTGGTGTTTGTCTTTGGGAACTGGCCAACTTTTCACAGCTTTGACTTTCGCTGGATCCGTCTTCACGCTATCCGTCGATATTACATGCCCCAGATACTTCACTTCTGCTCTGAAGAGCGCACAATTCTTTGAATTAAGCTTCAAGTGTGCTGCTCGGAGTCGTGAGAAAACCTCCCTCAAGTTGTCGCGATGTTCTGCGAACGTCTTTCCCAAAACGATGACGTCATCCAAATATACCAGGCAGGTTTTCCACGTCAGACCATTTAAGACACGTTCCATAAGAGGCACAAAGGTGGCCGGAGGGTTACACAGACCAAATGGAATTACTGTAAACTGCCATAGTCCATTGCCAGTTGTAAAAGCGGTTCTTTCTCGGTCTTCTCTTCGTCTTCTGGATGGATCTGTACCTGCCAGTAGGTACTTTTCAGGTCGAGAGTGGAAAACCATTTTGCTCCAGAGAGTGTGTCCAATGTGTCATCTATTCGAGGCAAAGGGTAGCTGCCCTTCTTTGTGACATCGTTAAGTCTCCGATAATCCACGCAGAATCAAGTGCTGCTATCCTTCCTTTTCACCAGGACCTTTCGAGCTTTCGATCAAACCTTCTTTTTCCATTGTCGATATCATATAGGCTCATTGTCATCTCATCTCAACGGGAGTCGTTTAACAGGTTGGCGGATTGGTGAAGCATCTCCGATATCTGGTGGTGTTGTACTAAGTGTGTTCGACCATAGTCTCCATCCTGTGAGGCAAATATATCAGCAATATCTCACTCGCCAATGAGAACCAACTTCTGCCCCGAAATCCTGCCAGATGCTTCTTCATTCTATCCCTTCTAGCGCAATGTGGGCAGCTCGCTTATCTAGCTGAGGCTCGGTACTGTCGCTGTGGATGTCCCAGTTTGTTACAATTCCAGCATCTCATTTGTTCCCGAGCGGTGTTCGCGTTTTGCCTTTCGATGTCGAAGCGCTGACATGAGCATTCTAGCGTAGCCATTTCCCTGATGCGATGGCTACCATGCGAAGCTTGGTCTACAGCTTGCATTGTCAGGGCGAATACTAGTGCTTCAGCAAGAGTCTTCTAACCTGCCATTCTTACAGCCATTTGTAGCCTTCCATCCGCAATGGCATTAGTAAACGCATCGGTTGCCAATTCGTTTATTATCTCGCTGCTGGTGTTCGTACTGGTGCTGGGATATGACAAATTAGCCAATCGCTCGATGTCGGCTTGCAACTGCTGAAGCGTCTCACCCCTTGTTTGAACTCTTCGTCGCAACTGGACCCGGTAAACTTGCTGCATGTGGTCGTCGCCAAATCTCATTAAAAAATGGCCTTTACCATGGCGTCACAGTCCCTTTGTTTTTCTTCATGGATGGTTTGCAGCAACTCGGCAGCTGTTCCCCTGAGCGGAAGCGTAAGAGCAATCGACTTATCTTCGTTGTCCCAGTTGTTCGTCAACGCGGCGACCTCAAACTGTCTCTTGTAAATCGGCCATGATGTCTTACCATCGAACATAGGCGGCTGCATTTCTTTGCGTCGTGGGCTGTCGATGGAATTTTCCCCAACTTTCTGCTTCTTGATGTAGTCGAGCTCTTTAGCTAGCTGTTCGTACTGTTGCTCCACTTTTTCTACTTGCACTTGAACATCGCCGACTTTTTCTTCCACCATTTCTATTTTGCTTTCAAATTTTTGGTCAATGGCTTTAAATCTTGCGTCGAAGAAAGTGCACTGTGCATCGCGTTTACCCTCAATGCCCTTCCGGGGACCTACTAATAAGTTCTTTTGCTTCTCGAGAGCATTCTTTTGTTCTTTCTGGCCGCTCCCCAGCTTCTCAAATTTCTCGTCCAGATTTCCAAACTTCTCCAAGAGCAACTTTATGAAAGCGGGCAGTTCATCGGCAGTACTTACTGTGCTTTGTTGCTGTTCAAACAGCATTGTGTCTGGGTCTCCACCTTCCTCGGTAAAAGCGTTCTGGAGTCGGAGCAACATTTCTTTTTTTAGCCCCACAAGTCTGGAGGTTTCTTTTGCCCAATTCAGCTTTCAACTCAGCTGTTGTCAATTGTTCAATTTTCCGACCCATTTTGAATTGTTTTCACACAATTTTCACAACACAATCCGATTATGTTTTATATCTGTTCTAGAAAATTCACTCACGAATAAGTTTTCGACACTGTTTTTATAACTTCGTAAATTATAGCTTTATCGCACAATCAGTTTAAATAAGTCTGGAAAATTCCACAATCAAATCTGCATGAGTAACCAATACTGTTTACACGCGCTCTAAAAAAAACTGTTCGATACACGAACACTGTTCCGGAAAACTCCACTGTAGAATTTACGCGCACAAATAAGAGTTTTATCCCCAATATCTGACACCAATGTAATTTTTTTGCCTGAGGTTCGTCGAATAAAACTCAAATTCACTTTTATAATTACACAATGAAACAGTTTATTTATCAAACAAAACTTATTAACATTCAAATCACACTGTTATTCCCCTTTACAACTTAGAATTCAACACTTTATTTCAATTGAATCACTTTTTACTTTATAACCGAGTTTCACAAGTCAACGTTTAAAATATAACTGTCCCATACGAGCCTGTCACCCGTGTATTTATATAAAATTAAGCACCTTCTAGTACGTTCCATAACCAATTTGGTAATTTTCCATTTGTACTCCTCCGCTGAATTCCAAGGAGGGGAAATCGGAACTCGAACTTCGAATATGACAGCTGCTGTCAGGTGACTAGAATGACAGTTGGGTATGTTCGTTTAGTGAATCGAGCGAGTGCGTTTGTAGAGTTTGCTAAAATAAAAATTTCTGATTTGTGCGAAAGTATTTGAAGGGTCCACAGGAAAAATTACTCAAGTCCATTTTTGTCAAAATTTAACTGGTGAAAACTTTTAGTTCTTTTATTTTTTTTAAGAACTATCCAAAATTTTGTTTCAATAAATTATTATGCTATTGGAATGGTTCAATTAAAGTTGCTTCCGTTTTGCTACAAAGTTATAACAAAAAATTTTTTTGCCTAATGTGGTTTATTTACTAGAAAAGAACTGAATGTCTTGAAATGGGTTTCAAGAAATTCATTGAAGATGTCTATATACCATACCATACCAACCCAGCTTGAAATACACTTTTTACTTTGACAAAAAATCAATCCATATTCTGCTTAGGAATTTAAAGTGCTAAAAATGCTTCTGGAGTGCACTCATTTTTCTCAAATTAGCGATAATTCGATTTTATTTGTGTAAAAACGATAAGCCTTACTAATAAATCCCATAACAAGTGGGAAAGTGCAACAGTGGGTATGCAAAAGCTTCAATCCATCTACGACGGATTGCAAAATACCCGACCAAACCAAAAAGAAAACTGCCACACCTCCAAAAAGTGGGCGGGATGTAAAAATATAACTGTTTAATGCTTTATACTAGGTGGTTGCATACATTTCGGCCTAAAACTTCGGCTTTTTAATTAAAAAAATCACTTTTTTAACGCCACACCCACAAAAGTGGGCGGAGACACATACTATACATAAAAGTTAGAAAATGTTAGTATCTACAGCTTTTGTCATATAATTTTTTGTCAAACTTCATATATATTTATTGAAAAACAGTCATTTTAAGCTAAAATCCCTTAAAAAGTGGGCGTGGTCAATGAAAAAGCTAAATTTTTTGGCTACCTTAAAGACAATTATAAGGCAATATTACATAGCTAAAATTTGCAAAAAGTATTTTTTTAAATTAGAGATGGTCGCACATACAGGGTTGTAGTGGGCGTGTCTGTGGGCGGATTCAGCTTATTTTCAAACTTGATCTGAAGGACTTCTTAGGGGTCACTTAGGGGAACACAGTGAAATAATCACCGTAGACCCCTAAGCCCTTTTAAAGATATGGTCGAGACCGACAGGCGAATCGATTAAGCTATGTCCGTCCGTCCGTCTGTCCCTCTGTCCGTACGCGTTAAGTTTTTAGGTCTTTAAAATTGAGCTAGGATGCTTAAACTTGGACCGTACCTTGGTTCTTATTTTGTTCAGACAAAGTGTGATAACTGTTAAATCCAGAGCAATAATGGCCCAAATTGTGGGGTGCCGTGGCGTAGTGGTTAGTGTGTGTGCTTACTACGCCGGAGGCCTGGGTTCGAATCCTGCCATCGTCACCTGAAAAAAAAGACTTGTTCTTTTTCACGGTCCCCACCTCCGCGAGGGTCTGACAAGCCCTCCGAGAGTATCATTTTTGTCTTGAAAAACTTCCCAAAGTGCCGTTCGGATTCGGCAAAAAATTGTAGGTCCCTTTGTATGTAAAAGAAATTAACACACCAGCATACATTGTTGAGAAGTTGGCCCTGGTTCACCTCGAGCTGTTGCGCCACTCTATTTATTTTATTTTTTTAATAATGGCCCAAAACCTCAAAGAAGGCAAAAAGTGTACCACCCACATTTTCGACCATGCCCACTTCTAACATGTTAGATCTTAAAAAACCCGATTTCTCGGAAAGTTAACTCCAAATCGAAAAAAAAAATTTTGCTAAGTTTGGTTCATACAAGGCTTTGAGCTCCGCCCACTTGTTTTAACGAATTTTGTCATGATTTTAACAAAATTATAATTAATTGTTTTTAATTTTTAGCCACGGCCTACTTTTGGGGGCTTGGCCTATACAAATAATTTATGAATTCGGCACAAAAAATTTTAAGATTTGGTGTTACATGGTACACCATTCTTAAAATGGTTCATCGGGTGTATTGAAATTTGTCACAGACCAACTCTTGCACTTACTCACTTATTTGTTCAAACAATGAATGCATTTTTTTTTTTTCAAGTCAGAAAAATGTATTAAAACGACATAAACAGTCAACTTTACTTGTGTTAAAATTTTATTAATAAGGCTGTACTTGAATTTTATTTTAAGGTTGTTGTCAAATGAAAAATACACACACGAAATTTAAGATTTTTTTTTCTACCACCTTTTTTCAATCTACCACCTATTTTCAATCCGTTTTGCGTTTCACAAGTCCCAACACCCTGGGATTGGTAAATTTGAAAATAAATCTGCGATTTCAGATTCGAGAAATGTCAGCTTTCCCCTCGCGATTTGCCCTTACTTTTGCCGCCAAAGAAACGTTTTCAAATTTAAATCTGTCAGTTTTGACATAACCATACCCACCTCACAATTTTTTTTTACTCCAAACGGAACGCACATAATCTTGACTTGAACCAATTCGAATTGAGTTTATTTCGTTCTTTAACCTATTTTTCTCTAATGAACCTAACTTAGCTCAGTGGAGAAGCTCACAAATAAATTTTTTATTTGAATAATAGTTTTTTAAGAGACAATTTTCGTTATTCAAATAAAAATTATGCATGTGTGATTGAATTTTTTATTAAAAAACAAACAAAAATTCATTTTTCTTAAAGGTGTTTGCAATCGCGTAATATTTCTTTCTTAGTGTAAGGGTCTGTAATTTGTTTCATCATTTTCGTATGCCACCTATCCTTTAAAAGGGTCGCGGAGCGAGGGTGGCTAAATGGTCCTTCCATCTTTCTCGATCCTCCGCCACCAACTCAAGAGACTCCGGCGCAATCCCCAGGCGGGACTCAGAGAGGTTCTTTACCTTGATCCCACCACCTGTTTCTTGGCCTACCAGGGGGGCGACGCGCTCGCATCTCGGCTAGCATGACCTGTCTAGGAAGTCTGTCAGGGGGCATGCGAACAACGTGCCCAAACCATCGAAGAATCGATCGCTCCACTCGGAGAAGTAGCTGCTCAACATTGAGATTCCTACGAATACTGACGTTTCTCACTCTGTCCCTTAGAGTAACACCAGCAACGCACCTCAGGAATCTCATTTCGGCAGCTTGTACCCACGATCTAATTCTTTCGGTCATTACCCAAATTTCATGACCATAGATGAGGGTCGGAACGAACACTGAATTAAAAACTGAGATCTTTGCTTTCACTCCAAGCTCAGCTTTCCTGATGACCGGCCGGCGCAGATCCTTTACTATTGCTCCAGCTTGGCCAATTCTAGAGGACAACTCAGTATCACTCCTCCCATTTTTCGTGAAAAAGACCCCGAGATACTTAAACTTCTCTACCTGTTTTAATGGAACTCCATTTATGTGCAGGGTACACTGCACAGGAGTTCGGGAAACAACCATCACTTCCGATTTGTTCACGTTTACTTTCATCCCAGCATCACCACAGATGGCTGCAAACCTATCCAGTGCTCGTTGAAGTTCCTCTTTGGATGATGCAAGGATGGCCAAATCATCTGCGAAAAGCAGATGGCTCATCCTGATGCCAGCCAATTCGAAACATTGCTCGCCAAGACTGCGCCTCACCATCCAGTCCATAGATGCGAATGAAACGTGTGAATGAAAACGTAATCCATGTCTTGACCCTACGTTTGTTTCTTTATTTTTTGTCGACTTGGGACGTCAATATATTTATTTTGATTTACTAATTTTGATTAGTAATAATTAAAACGGAACTATTGAAACTATTCATGAAATCTTTCAAAGCAAATAAATAACTAAAGCCGCGAAGTCACAAGGAACAGGAACAGAAACAGAAACAGAATTTCATACATTAGCAACGCAAAAAGCATTCAGCGAACTTGGGTTTCAGTTGCTAATGTTTGAGATTCTGTTTCTGTTCCTGTTTTACGTTGCTTGTGACAACGCGGCTTAGGCGATTTAAATCCTTATTCTTAACACTGATCTTAAAGTTAGAATCACAAGTGGTTAGTGTGTGTGCTTACTACGCCGGAGGTCGGGGTTCGAATCCTACCATCGTCACCTAAAAAAAAAGACTCGTTCTTTTTCACGGTCCCCACCTCCGCGAGCGCCTGACAAGCTCTCCGATAGTATCACTTGTCTTGAAAAACTGCTCAAAGTGCCGTTCGGATTCGGCAAAAAATTGTAGGTACCCTTGTATGTGCAGAAAATGACAATTACAGACTTTAAGCCAGACGGGCGACAGACGGGACAATCTGTTCTCAAAGCTAGTTAAAGCCGTGAAAATGTATTTGGAACACGTTGAAGTGATTGGTAGTTAAAAAACTTTGTGGCAAAGGAAACACAAATGCGAATAAGAAGAATGTATATATGAATGGATACATGTATTTACAAGAAAATATTTTACCAATTTAGAAATATTGCTTGGGTTGCTTGTTTAATTTTTGTAAGATAGACGGCTAGGAAATTAGGCTGTGATGTCTGGGTCTTCTCACCAACTTCTCATGCAAGACTGTAGACGGCTAGCTGGCGAAGCATTTCGAGCTTAAGCGCCACTTTTAATACATAAACTATACCTAATGTGCTCCTAACATAGGTTATAGGTACCTTTATCTTTAGTTTATTAAATTATTCTCATACAAATAACCGTTTGATGAACATTTGATGGGATAAGATAGGCTTAAACTAAAGGCGAACCAAATCTTCGACAACACTTGCAGTTGAGCTTTCTGTGCAACTTAATTTAACAGCCTTGCATAGACTTGAAGGTTACTGAAACGAAAAGCTTTATAGTAAAAAGTATGAGTACAAAATATGTTTGCAAGCTACTTCCTAGCAAGAGTAACAATTTGGGATCTGGTGTGAAGTTTGCAGTGCACCCGTGCATGGCAGAAACTAAATCCTTATGGACACTCGCTTGGAAGGCAGCTTTTTTCTTTCCTAAGAAGACAAATCATTATTTTTCCACACCAATGGACCATTGGTGGCAATGGAAATGGCACCATTGGTAATGGTGCTTATCTATGTGAAAAACGAATTATGATTGTTCGCGACTAATTTAACACATTATTAAATTGCAAAATAAATCAAAAACGAATGGAGGTGGGTACTTTGTTTATATTTTTTGAACGCCTGAGATGTCAAAGTAACTCACCTTCCGCCATTTTAAAGATTCACTGAACACTTCCATTGCTCACTCCAGACAGAGATCCCGTTACTTTTTTTTGCGGGTGTTTCAGGCAAGGGGATTGCAAGTCTCCTATCCAATTATATCCAGGGTTGTTGACGTATAAAAGTCGGCGTATTATACACACTTTTTTACGTGTATAAAAGTGTGTATTATACTTCTGAAAAATTTAGCTGGTGTATAAAAAGGTATAAAAGTGTATAAAAGTATTGAAAAGGTATATAACTGTAAAAAAATTTTAAAGTTGAATAAAAAAAACATAAATTTGCTTTTTAATATAGCTCTGATTTATTTGAGTCTTTTATTTTAAGAGAATAATAAATGTTAAGCAACATTTTTGAATTGTTGAATTCCAAACGGTTTCTTAAATCGCTGTGTATCATTAACCAATTGGAAAACACCCTTTCCAACTGTGCCGAAGAAGCTGGAATGCTTAAAAGTTTTTGGGCATATTCGGCAAGCTCCGTATGATGCCTTTTAGCGAAATGCCAATATGTGGCTACTTTGTAGTCGCCGTCCTCAAGCTTTTGACATAGCAAAGAAAATATTTCCGTTTTGATATCATAAGCAAAAATCGAATTCATTGCTTTTGCAGAAAGTATGGAAATGAGGTTTTCATTGACTTTCAACCTTTCTTCGGAGAACAAAAGTTGCCCAAAAAAAGTTAGCAAAAAAGTGAAGTTTTTCCAGAAAGATTACGGTATTTTACGGTTAGGCTAGCCAGGCGCAGCGCGCAGGCAGGCGCATGTTGTCGCTGTGTTTTCTGGTCTGTTTCTCTTGCTGAAAAAGGGAATATGTGCCAATACATATAAACTTTTATACACTTTTATACAGTTTAATACATTTTTATACCGTTTTATACACTTTTTTACACTTTTATACGCCTTTATACATTTTTATACACTTTTTTACGGTAAAATGTAAAAAACTCCAGAAATCTGACATTTACGCAACCCTGATTATATCTGATCAGTGATCACGATCACGAACACAGGCAGATTGCAGACTGCCTTCAGGCGTATCTACCCATACATACATGCATGTAGGTATTGATGTAGGTATTGATGGGTATTGATGGGCATGTAGGTATTGATGGGAGCCGGAAAACATTTCCATAAAAAATATCTCTTCCTGACATACCTACCTACTTAGGTTTAAACCTATTTATGTAGGTAAAACCAAAAAAGAATTGATTGATACTTTGATACAAATCACCTATTATTTTCTGCAAACAAAACTCACTCTTATGATGTCATGTGCGCCGCAAAAATAAACCTTAGTACCTAGGTGATTAGGCATTTGGCTAGGTACCTTAGTACCTAATAGGTACCTAGCCAAGGTACCTAAGTAGGTTCTAGGGTTTATTTCCTACTAAGGTAATAAACCTTAGTACCTATCTACGCGCTCCCACTTCAACCCTTCTACCAATGTCATCGTAATGTACCTACCTACAAATCACCGAACTCAAAAACCGCACGATTTTTTCTTCTTCACTGATATTCCTACCTACCTACATACATATGTACGTTCATATCTTCCTCAACTATAAATATAGATAGATACCTATCTACAGTATTTTTCGCCAAACTTGCTTGACATTCCATTCACGTCTTTGCAAATAAAGATAAATCAAATAAAATCAAATCAAATAAAATCAAATAAAAAAAAAACACACCCACACTGATGCCCATTATTCAGTTAAGACTAAAGAAATAGAAAACATAGAGTCAAGAGCAAAAGAGAAGAAGGAACAAAGAACAAGCTAAAGCAAATTGAGAAAAAGATATGGTAGTACCATCTAGGAAAATTCGTTTGATACAAGCTTTCCTTGTGTGTGATGGAAGTGTTTTTTTCGCTAGAAAAGCAAAATAGCCTACTTTTCCGAAATTAAAATTTAAAAAACGGTTTGTAAAACAGAGATATTGATGTTGAATTCAATTGACAAAATATTGAAAAAAAAATACAAAAAACTATGCGGAAGTATTACTGGCTGTATTTCGCTTACAAAAGGCTTGTAAATATTGACATATTGAAGTGCATTTTTTAATAGATTGTGTGAGAAAAAAAAAGAAAAAACCAGTGAGTAAGTGCTACAGTGTGTACGCAGAAGTTACAGTCCGTAAAACGGACCGTTGAATACCTCATCCTATCCCACATTGTAAAATGCTGATGGCGTAGTTACTTTTTGACATTTTAGAAGTAATGCAATCAAGGTCCAATCGCCCCTAATTACAAACTATTAATTATAAGATATTTCCACAGATATTTCCAAGTTACACCTAATTGTACGTAAAAATGCAACTTTTTGGTTCAAATTCAATATTTTTGAAAAATCGAGCCCTAAAAGGGGGCGTGGCTAAAAACTTTATATGAACGAAATCTGGACGAAAGTATTGTTTAACTAACCTGCTACTTTTTTTGTTTCATGCTTTCCTAAATTAGGCTCAAGGGCAGTCGAAGTTAAGTTTTTCTGGAAAATTTTAGGTTTTTCTGCCTCCAAATGTGGGCGGGGCCCAAAGTCTTGTATGAACAAAATGTGGAACTAAGCGTTTTCTACATAAAATATTAAGCAATTTTTTTTCAATTTCGAGCATTAATTTTGATTAAACTGCATTTGAAAATTTACCCTTAAAATAGATGCCACGCCCACTAGAGGAGGTTTACCAATTAAATTTGTCTTTTTTGTTTCTTATATTTACCAAGAGATGCTAAATGTCAAATTTCAGCCTTTTAGAACGTCTCACAGTTTTGAAAAATCCGGAGGTAGTTGCATATTTAGACCGATTGTGGGCGTGTCTTTAGGCGGATTTCAAAAATGTTTGTACTGCTTCGCATGACGCGCACCTGACGTACGAAGTTTCAGCATCCTAGCTCAAAATTTGAGGCCTAAAAACATGTGACATACGGACGGACGGACGGACGGGCATGGCTCATTCGATTCAGAATTCGGTCTCGATCATATGCCCTTAAGGTCTTGGGGTCTACAATTATTATTTCACCGTGTTAGAAACTATGTGACAAACTTAAAATACCTCCTATCCTATGGGATGGGGTTAAAAAAAAAAAACCGAGAATTACTAGCACACATATTCACCTTTTATATAAAATGTATTTAAAAAAATTAGAAAATATAAATATCAATTTCCAGGGCAAAGGCGTAAAATATTTTATAAAAAAAAGTATTTTTTTGGTCTTCATTTAACTAAAAAGTTATAATAGAGATTTAAAAAAAACACCGTAGTGAGAGCACGTATATATTGGCTGTGTTAAAATGGTAAAATGACTTCGGTAGCTTTTACAGTGTAGAATCTGCACTCAATAGTAGATTCACACCTTTCATTGAATTTCCACTATTTTTCACAGTTTTGTACAATTTTTTTCGGGAATGCAGCATAAACAAATCAAAAAAAGCAAACCGAGAGTTGCTAGTGTGGTATATTGAATCTAATACAATATAATAACGCATTTCCCGGCGTTTTCCGCAAACGTCGTACGATTTTTTTAATTTTTCAAACTCTGGCGCTTCTGAGGTACAAAACATTTTTAATTTTTTTTTTTTGATAAGACAGTTGTTTGACTTGACATATTTCCAATCGAAGGCTTTTTCTTTGGTTCAAATATTCGCAAAATTACGAAATATATAACGTTCGGCGCAAAAGTAAACTAAAAAGTAATCTAATTTTTCATGGGACACCCACCCTTAAGAAACAAGGAAGACAATGACGAAAGCATTTTATGAAAAATTATAATGAAATTACAATTAATTGATTTCAATTTTTAGCCCAGGTCCACTTTTGGGGGCGTGGCCTATACAAATAATATATGAATTCGGGCCAAAAAATTTTAAGATTTGGTGTTACACGGTATAAAGGGACGAGTATATAGAAGTTTGTCAAAGACGAACTCTGGCACTTACTCACTTCTGTTTGTAGATATTATGATTCTTTTGTATTAAAGCATAAGTAGCACATTTTGACTGAAGCAGTACCGTAAAGGTGATTTCGTAAAGAGCTAGTCAAAGCTCTTGAGATGAATGTGTTGGGCTTAACATCTTGTTCTAGAACAGCACCAATTACATAATTGGATGCATCTGTTGTGAGGTGAAATCCATTTTTATACCCCATCCGATAGGATAGGAGGTGTATTAAGTTTCTCACAGAGTTTGTAACACGGTGAAATAATAATGGTGGACCCCCAAGATCTTAAGGGCATATGATCGGGACCGAATTCTGAATCGAACGAGCCATGTCCGTACGTCCGTCCGTCTGTCCGTCTGTATGTCACATGTTTTTAGGCCTTAAATTTTGAACTAGGGTGCTGAAACTCCGTACGTAAGGTCAACGTTATACGAAGCAGTACAAGTGTAAAAATTTTTGAAATTAGCCCAAAGACACGCCCACAATCGGTCTAAATGTGCAACTACCTCTTTTCAAAACTGTAAGACGTTCCAAAAGGCTGAAATTTGACATTTAGCATCTCCTAATGAATGTAAGGCACAAAAAGGGCAAATTTAATTGGTAAACCTCCTCTAGGGGCGTGGCATCTATTTTAAGGGTAAATTTTCAAATGCATTTTACTCAATATTTTTGCTCGAAATTGGAAAAAATTTGTTTAATATTTTATGTAGAAAACGCTTAGTTCCACATTTTGTTTATACAAGACTGGGCCACGCCAACATTTGGAGGCAGAATTGAAGAAAAACCTAAAATTTTCCAGAAAAACTTAATTTCGACTGGCCTTGAGCCTAATTTAGGAAAGCATGAATCAAAAAAAAGTAGCAGGTTAGGTAAACGAGACTTCAGTCCAGATTTCGCTCATATAAAGTTTTTAGCCACGCCCCCTATTAGGGGTCGATTTTTAAAAATATTGAATTTGA
The DNA here is from genome assembly GCA_947623515.1 of Neoascia interrupta. Lineage (NCBI taxonomy): Eukaryota > Metazoa > Arthropoda > Insecta > Diptera > Syrphidae > Neoascia > Neoascia interrupta. The sequence goes on from OX392462.1 coordinate 86,415,437, forward strand.
ACCAAAAAAATTGCATTTTTACGTACATTTAAGTGTAACTTGGAAATATCTGTGGAAATATCTTATAATTCATAGTTTGTAATTAGGGGCGATTGGACCACACCCCTTTTCGAAGTTTGCATTACTTAAAAAATGTCAAAAAATAACTATGCCATCAGCATTTTACAATGTGGGATAGGATGGGGTTTAGATGGGATTTACGGACTGTAACTTCTGCGTACACACTGTAGCACTAACTCACTGGTTGTGATTTGGTTTGTGTAGAACTATATCTCTGGATGATGGGGAATTTTTCAATATGTTTGAAAGCTTAAAACAAAAATCATTTATCAAAATTAAAATTAATAAATTTTTTTGCTGAGAGGTGCTTGGACAGCCGTTCGTCATCACCTCTTAAAATTGATGTCAGGGGTTTTGCTTTTCTCGCGTTATCCTTTATGAAGCAATGATAGTAACCTAACAGATCTTGGGGGTCTACCATTATATTTTCACCGTATAACAAACTATGTGACAAACTTAATATACCAACTATCCTATGGGATTGGGGTCCACATCTGATAAAAAATATGTTAAAAAAAAATTATTTTATTGAAAAGGGGTGGAGGCCATGCCCTTTTTTCAAGGAAGAAGATTCTTAACTGACAATTTCTTAACACAATTAAAGTTAATAGAAACTGAAATTTATCAACCAAGATTTTTGACCCATTTTGGAGCTTGACAAGAGATGGCATCAATTGGGATGGGATCAATTGGAATGAGATATCCAACGATTCGCCTGGGCGGATTGTAACCCTCCCACTAGTCATATTAAAAATTTGGTTTACACTTTAAAACGCCCCCAAAAGTTGGCGTGACATAAGTTTATTCATTTCAGTTGATAGCTTTCACACATATCTGAACATTTTATATCGCAAGTTTTTCGGATTCAAAGAAAATATATCGAATAAAATTTTTTTATTAAAATGCAAATGAAATAAGACCACGCCCAAAAGGGTATGTTTTTGCCTTTTTTTGAAAAGCCAATCACAATACACTTAAGCGAGGAAAACATGTACCAAATTTCAGCTTCCTACGACAACTTTGACTTTTCATGCTAATATGTAAAGTGGTGCTTATTTCGTGAATGGTAAGACTTAGCTTATGTCTGGTTTGACAGATAATTAGTTTTATTCTTCCCCTGAACGAATATGGTTTTGTATATGCTTGAACAACGCTGGGAAATATTGCGACATTGCTTTGAAAATCATGGTAATGTTGCAGAATGGTAATTTGGTAATTTAGCCAAAAAAAAAAATCATCTTTTCAGATGAAGTTCATTTAGATCTTGGCGGGTATGTAAACAAGCGAAATTGTCGCATTTGAAGCACAGAAAACCCGTACGCATGGTGAAATACAGCTGCACACAATCCATTTTGTGCTTAAAAATAGGGCCGAACGTGTAGGCCAGCCGACGCAGCCATTTGAATGAAATTATCTTCCATTATTTACCGGAAGGATTGTACTTTAAAAAAAAAAGAAATTTGAGAAAATATTCAGCAGTTTTTTTTTAATAGCATTTCTAAAAAAAAAGTTAGCTATTTGGCGGTCTCTTTACAATAAAAGTTAATAGAAACTGAAATTCAACAACCTAGATTTATGACGCAATTCGGAGCTTGAGAGTGGTCAATTGGGATGTGGTATCCAACGATTCGCCTAAGCGGATTGTAACCCTCACTAGTCTTACTAATCTTAATTTAAACCTATAGAATACTACGGTATTCTACTTATAGACTACTGCCTTTACAATGTTTTAATACCGCTTACAATTCACCGATAGCTGAATATCAACTACGGGTGAAGACAATCGCAGTGTTGCCAGTGGTGAAGTCTTGTTAGGTTATAACCAGACTCAGTTATAAGATAACCTAATAAAATAAAGGTAAGACACGCACAGTGTTGCAACTGGAGAAGTCTTTCTAGGTTACATATAACCTAATCAGACTCAGTTATAACCTGCTGAAGGAAGGGTAAGACATGCGCAGTGTTGCCACCGGTAAAATCAGACTCAGTTATAACCTGCTGAAGGGAGGGTAAAGCAAGCACCAGTCTTGCCACTGCATAAGTCTGACTAGATTATAAGCAGACTCAGTTATAATCCGCTGATAGGAGGGTTAGACAAACGCAATGTTGCCACCGGTAAAATCGGCCTTGATTATAACCAGACTCAACACTCAGCTATAATCCCCTGAAAGGAGCAAATGAGAGCCTCGTGTCACGATGTGTTTGTCAGCTCTCTTTGAATGTTACCGCACTAACAAGGGTGGGACGGTCAGTCTGTCGGTTTGATGAGAAAGTGATTTACGTTCGTCAATTGTCCTATTGTCTGGGGGTCAGGAAAAACCGCCACGCCGGTGGGTTCGCCAAGGCCCTCCCGTGGCAAAAATTATTTTTCTGGACCTGATTATACCCCAAGGAGACACCGATACTCATAACATGTACCAACAACGGGTGTAGCTGTAGCCTAGAGATGGAAAAAACCAGCCGGCTTAAAGAAAAAAACAGAAAAAAATCAAAATCATTCAATTCTCTCAGCATACGCAACCAGCTCACGAAACCGTAGCCGTTAACGTACCGATAGCAGACACAAGGCAGCCTCAGGCTTCGGCTTCGCCCCGTTATTATACGTGGGCTTTGAACCGGCTTTTCAATGACATTTCGCTGATGGAGAGAGAACTTTTATTATGCAGTCACTACGTTCTCCAATAATAATAATATATAAATATAAATATATTATATAATTATAATAATATATTATATTTATATAATTATTCGGATGTGTGTGCGATAAATTAAAAAATACGCACACACATCCGAAAGCCCTAGAAGCTAGTGCTGTGTACATAATTATGTGGAACATTCATATCTAACTAATAAATAAATATTACGCAATTTGGCCCAAAATGTAGTAACACTCAGATATTCTGCGTCATATCCGTGGATGACCAACACACTTATAGAAATATAACCAAAGGCAGACTGATTGGCTTCGTCTGTGCAATCGAAATCAACCCCCATTTGCTTCACACCAAGCAAAAGTTCAGTACATCTGAACTCAAGCTGGGCTTCGGCACTCTTTCTCTTTGCAACCAACATTTTGAAGCCGAGCTTCATTGTGTTAGGAAACACTGAAATCGTATTGCTGAACTTGTAAATGTCAAGCCGAAGCCATGCCCAGGCTGCCTTGTGGTTCCCGCATTATCTTGTTCTTGCCTGGTGCAAAAAATCACTCCACTTCTGAAAAAAGGGTGGAGCACACCACATACCGTGGTGGGGTGGTCATACAAATAGCACACATTTTTCTTAATTCTTATCTTTTATTAAATTGAACTGTTAGTAACCTTCAACGTTTACATACATACATAAGGGTGTTTACACCCGACCCAGGGTATATTAAGTTTGTTGTATAGTTTATAACGCAGTGAAATAATCACCGTAGACCCCTAAGACCTTTTAGAGACATGAATGGGACCGACAGGAGAATCGATACAGCCATGTCCGTCCATCCGTCCGTATGTAAACAACTTTTAGGCCTTAAATTTGGTGGGTTGACTGGAAGTCCATTCCTTCAGATCAAGTTTGAAAATAAGCTGAATCGGCCCTCAGACACGACCATCTCTAACATAAAAAAAATACTTTTTTCTAATTTTAGTTATGTTATAATGGCGCTAGCGCATTTATTTTTGGTATGTAACATTGCCTTGTAATTGTCTTTGAAGAAGCCAAAACAGTTGGCCTTTTCAATAACCACGCCCAATTTTTGAGGAATTTTAGCTTGAAATGACTGTTTTTCAATAAATATATATGAAATTTGACATAAAATTATATGACAAAAGTTGATGTAGATATTAGCATTTTCTAACTTTTATGTATATATTAGATGTGCCCCGCTCACTTTTGTGGGCGGAGTAAAAAAACGCGGAGTTTTAGGCCGAAATGTATGCAACCACCTAGTATAAAGCAATCAACAGTTATATTTTTATATCCCGCCTACTTTTTGGAGGCGTGGCGGTTTTCTTTTTGGTATGGTTGGATATTTTCAAATCCGTTGTAGATGGAGTGAAGCTTTTGCATACGAACTGTTGCACTTTCCCACTTGTTTTCTTTAGATTAACTTGCTTGGTTTTCCTTATTTCCAGTTATTTCCGTACAAAATAGAATAAATAACCACAGTCAGTAAACTTTCTTTATTCTAGCGTGCCATAGAATTTAATTTATCTTAAAATTTTAAGTATTTAGTTGGAAAACCATTGCTGTCGATTTCCTGGATTTTTTCCTTCCAATTTGTGTTTGATGGCATTCTACAGATTCTCAATCGGGTTGAGATCAGGAGACTGAGCCAGTAACTTCAAAATATTGACACAATTATCCTCTAAGCACGATTTAACCAGTCGAGAAGTATGTTTCGGATCGTTGTCGTGCATAGAACGCCATGTCAAAGGCAATTTGTCATCAGCGTAGTAGATCATAATGGTCTAATAAAATGTTTTTATAAATGTCTCAAATAATATGTTTTTGATTTTACTTTGAAAATTGGGCCAACGCCGTGTCAGGAGAAAGCTTCCCACACCATAACATTTCCTCCTCCGTGTTTCATTGTTTTCAATGTGTACTTTGGGTTGTATGTATTGCTAGTTAGGTAAACGCCATGTAGAAGCTGCCTAGGTGAGGAAGAGGAAGAAAGTGTACAACACTTTCTCTGTAGCTGCCCGGCACTCGCGTCGTACAGGAAATCTGTACTAGGCTCCTACTTCTACGACTTCCTAAACGACCTTAGTAAAACACCGGTCAAAAAGCTACTAAAATTCATCGAAAAATCTGGCTGGCTGTAATAGAATTCATACCAACCTACTCCCTTGGTAATATACCCACGTGACTTGGGGTTACTTTTTGGCCTAAGTGCATGTAATACCTACCTACTAGGTAAACGCCAAACATATTTTTTTACCCCATACCATAGGATAGGAGGTACATCAAGTTTGTCACATAGTTTTTAACACGGTGAAATAATTAGACACATAATTAGACACTTCCACAACCGGTCTAAATGTGCAACCACCTCCATAGATTTCAAAACTGACGTTCTAAAAGGCTGAAATTTAAATAAATAAAAATAAATAGTAATATAGTAAAATAAAATAAATAATAAATAAAAATAAATAGAAATAATCACCGTAGACCCCCAAGACCTCAACGGCATATGCTCGAGACCGAATTGTAAGTCGAATGAGCCATGTCGAAAAATCAAGTAAGAAGCTGAAATTTAGTATGCGATATACTCGCTTAAGTGCCTTGTGAATGGCATTTCAAAAAAAGGCAATAACAGCCCCCATGTGGCCGTGGTCTTTATTTAATTTCAATTCTAATATTATTATTATTATTATTATCATTGTTATTATTATTATTTATTAGCAGGTAATTAAAATTACAAGTTAACATTAATATGAACGAGGCTAGCTGCGGAGTCTTTTTGCTCTGAATTCTAATAAACGGTTTTTATTCCATATATTTTCTTTAAATCCAAAAAACTTGCACGATAAAATGCTCAGATATGTGTGAGTATTATCAAATGAAAATGAATAAATTTATGTCACGCCCACTTTTGGGGGCGTTTTTAAGCATAAACCAAATTTTTAATATGAAAATGCAATCAAAACGTGTATACCAATTCTGATAAAAATTATAAATAAAGAAAACGATGTTATTGAAAAGGGGTTCATGCCAGCCCCTTTTTTAAGAAAGAAGATTCTTAACTGACAAATTTTTAACGCAATTAAGTTAATAGAAATTGAAACTTAACAAACAAGATTTTTGGCGCATTTTAGAGCTTGACAATGGTCAATTGTGATGGGGTATCCAACAATTCGCTTATGCAGATTGTATCCCTCACACTAGTTATACCCCATCCCATAGGATAGGAGGTATATTAAGTTTGCTTCATAGTTTGTAACATAGAGAAATAATCACCGTAGACCCCCAAGACCTTTAGGGCATATCATCGAGACCGAATTATAAGTCGAATGAGCCATGTCCGTCCGTCTGTCGGTAGTTTTTAGGCCATAAATTTTGAGCTAGGAACTTGAAACTTGATACCTGTTCTTTCTCGATCCCGAAGCAGTACAAGTGTAAAATTTTTGAAATCCGCCCTCTGACACGCCCACTTTGGCATGACAAATTTAGCATGAAAAATCAAAGTCGTCGTAGGAAGCTAAAATTTGGTATGCGATATCCTCGCTTAAATGTTTTGTGATTGGCATTCAAAAAAAAAAAGCGAAAACCGCCCCCTTGTTGGCGTGGTCATATTTAATATGCATTCCAATGAACGGTTTTTATTTGATATCTTTGCTTTAAATCCTAAAAACTTGCACCACAGGATGTTCGGATATGTGCGTAAGCTATCAATTCAATTAAATAAATGTTTGCCACGTCCACCTTTGGGGGCGTTTTGAAGTAAAAAACACATTTTTTACATTTTTTATATAAAACTACAATCAACAAATGTGTACAACATCTGATAAAAAAATATGATAAAAAAAATTATTTCATTGAAAATGGCTGGATGGCACGCCCCTTTTTCAAGGAAGCAGATACTTAACTCGCAAATTTTTAACACAATTAAAGTAAATAGAAACTGAAATTTAACAACCAAGATTTTTGACGCATGTTGGAGCTTGGCAAGGGTCAATTGGGATGGGATATCCAACGATTCGCCTAGGCGGATTGTAACCCTCCCACTAGTTTTTATTTAAATATATATTATATATTATGTATATTTATATTATATATATATATTTTATATATATATTATAGGATTAGTGAATCCTCAAATTTTTTTCTCTGAGCTGTTCTAGCAGAAAATAGATTTTTTGTGTTTACTATTGGAAATTGAGGTGCAAAAAGAAAATATTTTTTGGAATTTTGCCATGCATTTTCAAGCGCTGCTACCAAAATCCTAAACCGAATTTAATGAAATATTTATTTTTAAGTAGGTAAAGATAGATGTTTTTCGTGGTATAATATCGATATTTTTTTGATAATTTTTTTCTTGGTGCATAAGGATTTAACACGAAAAAGCCGTATTTTCCAAAGCCGACCAGGGGGCAAGCTCAGTTTTAAAAATTGATTTTTGGGGTTTCTTTAAGCCAATACACTGTTTATTTTTACAATTTGTGGTTGAAGCAAAAATTTAATTTTTTTTGGTTCATGTGCTTAAAATTGCAATTTTCGGTGACAACATTCTTATCCGATTATTGAGGTAGCTATTGAAATACCTTTGTATTAATCAATTTCTATTTTTGTTTTTTTTTTTTTCGTTTGCATCTAAAAACTCAAAGTTGTAACTATCGTAGACACTTTACTATGTAATTTTTAAAAAGTATTTTTTTTCGTATTTTTTGGAAATATAATTCGTTGTAAACGCACACGATCCAATATGAAGTTTCCGGAAAAACCGTGGCGCTGGCAAATGCGTTCTCTTCGTTTGCAAGAGAAATGTGGCTGGGATCTTAGTTGGGCTTTGCACTGCGACCTGTTGGTCTATTATACCCCCTACTAAGCCTTGGAGAGGTTAATTCCCTCAAAGGAGCTCCCCTTACACTATAATTCATTACTAAATTATACCGAGGGTATGTGCTCCTTATAGCACATTCTCTAGTCCAGTTTCACGTAGGAATGAGTTTACAATGTCCCGTTAGGAAACCAGTAAGAATGCGCAGATTGTTTTTACTAAGGCCGATGCATGCTTTCAATCTTCTCTGGTTGTAGTTCCCTAGAAGTTTCTTTGCTTGCCTAATACCTTAAAGGCTTTTCCACATCTTAGCTCGGCTTACCTTCTCTGCTTTCCTAAATTCTTCCTTGAGGGTGTGTTCTCCTATCCCGCAAAAAGGTTCAGGTTCTATGAAGGGTTCAGCGTCGATGGTATTTATAAGCCCCGTGTTCATTAGAGCAATTCTCCCTTACCAATACAATCCTGACCACGGCGAATTCCATAAGAAATGGAAGTTAGCAAAAGTCATTCCTTTGCCAAAAGGCTCTGGCGGTGGCGACTTTAGGCCACTCTCTATATTACCATTCCTTTCGAAAGTTATTGAACAAACAAAAATCAATACTTATCTGAACAGGTCAAAGTTATTTCCTTCAAATCGGTCTGGGTTTAGGCCTAAGCTCTTCTAAAGGTGGTGGATGAAATAAGGTAATCGATCGATGAGAATATACTTACTTTTCTTATTCTGCTGCATTTCTCCAAGGCTTTTGATAATATAATTCACGAAATTCTTTTAGCCAAATTATTTATCGTCAGCGGTCAAAATGTTAACGTCATATCTAAGTGATCGAATGCAGTCCGTGTTTGTCAGTGGTTAGATGTCAGATTTCCTGACTTTATTAAAGTCAGGAAATCTGACTTTAACCGCGGCTACCACACGGCTCTATCCTGGATCCTCTGTTGTTCTCTCTTTATATTAATGATCTTACCACAGTTCTTGGTCATTCAAAAGTAGGTATGCAGATGTTCTGCAGGTGTACAAGAGTTGTACTGTTGATTTTACTGAGCACTGTGCACAATGCTTAAATGAGGAACTGAAGCGGCTTTTGGCGTGGTCAAAACTTAATGGGCTAGTACTTAACCCTGAGAAGTGCATAGTGCACAAGAGCATAGTAATACATAAGAAAGCCTTGACTTGTCTAGCTTTCCCAGCCTTTTTCTTAACGATATGTACCTATTAGCTATGTTGACTTAGCAAAAAACCTCGGTGGCATTTTTAATAGGACGGTAAGTTGGAATGATCACATAAACTCCATCGTTAATAAAAGCTTTGGTGTAATACAAAGGCTTTGGAAGTCGCATCGTTCTACACCAATGCAAACTTCATCCCATCCTTACTTATGGAGGCGAGATTTTCTGTCATTGTGAAGCAAACAGTCGTAGGAAATTGAATGTGGCTTTTAACAACACGGTCCGCTAAGTATTCGGTTTGAGACGATTTGATCATATTTCAAATTTCTCAAGGCGTATATTTGGCATGTCGTTTGATAATTTCAAATTTAGAACTTTAGATACCTACTCCTTCTATTTCGTATAATTCATTCGCAAGAGCCCTCTTATTTAATGAACGATTGTTCGTCACGCCTTCCAACCGTACTAATATGATAAATAACTAACGTTTCACCTGCCTTGCATCTGAACGTCAGTTTTTCATCAATGCTATTTGCTTGTGTAATTCGATGCCTAGAAACTTGCGCGGAATAAATAATATTAACGCTTTCCAACGGAGCTTGTCGCTTTATTATTGCAACATTTAAAACAGATTTTTGCTTTTCAAATAGAATAATTTCCCTTGTTTGAATTTATAAATGTAGACGTGTTAGTTTCCTACCAGCTTTTGATTTACTAAAGATTCATAGTACCTTAGATTAAATAAAAATCAGCTAAAATAAAATTAAATTTCAATACTTAAATCAAAAATTATTAATAACCAGTGAGTAAGTGCAACAGTGCGTATGTAATAGCTTCGGTCCGTCTGTAACGGACCGCGGTATACCCAATTCCTTTCTTATTCTCCTTTCCATTACCACATTTTCTTGTTATCGATCCCCGTCCTGTTACCATTTTTTGGGAGGAGCGTGGCATGTCCAACTCCTTTAACCAAAAACCAATATTAGCATAAAAATATCCAAGCTTGCGGCTAAAACGTACGCCAAAATGTAATTTTTTGGCTCTAATTCAATAATTTTGTGGAATCGATCTCACGAAATCTGAAATAGTGTCCGCTGTACTTTATGTGCTAAATTTTATTGCTTATTCTTAAGCTTAAAAGCAGTCGAAATCCATGTTTTTCTGGAAAATTATAGGTTTTCTTTAAATTCTGCCTTTAAACGTGGGCGTGGCCTAAGACTTTGTATGAATCAAATGCTTAACCAGGTATTTGCTACATAATATATTATTAAAAAATTTTCCGATTTGGAACAAAAATAAAAATATTGAATAAATTGCATTTGAAGGTCTACTTTTTAAATCGATGCCACGCCCACTAGGGGCATTATGCCGATTTCGTTTTTACTTTTAATATCTTATTAGGAGATGCTTAATGTCAAATTTCAGCTTTTCACGACGTTTTACAGTTCTGAAAGCACAAGAGGTAGTTGCACATTTAGAAAGAGTGTGGGCGTGTGTGTTGGCGGATTTTGAAAAATTTTAACACTTGTATTGCTTCGGATGAGAGAAAGCCTACGTATAAAATTTCAGCTTTCTAGCCCAAAATGTAAGGCCTAAAAATTGGTGACATACAGACAGACGGACGGACATAGCTCATTCAACTCAGAATTTGGTCTCAATCATATGCGCTTAAGGGCTTGGGGGGTCTATCGTTATTATTTCTATATGTTACATTTTCGCCTGTACTAAATTTAATATTTTCCATTCCTGTGGAATAGGGAACAATAATTTTAATAATCAAGTTTTCATGTAAAACTTGTCTTATTGCCTGAGCCCTTGAAAGTAGCATTTGAGCTATATTGTCCTATTGTGTAAAGGTTTTATATGAACAAAAATACAAAATCCTTAATGTATTTTTTATGTTAAATGTTGTAGATAGGTAGGAGTACATACATGTCATACATGTACCTATTTACCTTTTGCGAAACTATTTGAAGCCAACCTGAATAATTGAAAATAATTTGGTCATTGAAAACTATTTTTTATCCGTTTGTGCCTACCTACCTGTACAATTAGAAATAAAACATGTCCTAAGGATAGGTAAGTACCTATGTACCTTACCTACATGATTCTGTTTTGCACTACATGCACCAAAATTATGCATTTTATGCAAACTACATCTAGGTACCTTACTTCCTTAAGGTGGCGCTACGGTCCGGGGTGGACCTAGACCTCAGCCAACAAGCTTCGCCGGCCAGCTCTGTCTCTAGCTAGCCGTCTCCAGTTTCGCACGCGAAGTTGGCTGAGGTCCCCTTCCACTTGCGTGCGCCACCAGAGTCTCGGTGCTCCTCTACCGCGCCGTCCCTGCGGTGTGGATTCGAAAATTTTCCGGGCCGGGGCGTTGGTCTCCATCCGCTCTAGATGACCCAGCCATCGTGGACGTTGTGTTTTGACTGTTGTATGGCTAGGTCGGTATCGCTGTACAGCCCGTACAGTTCGATGTTATATCTCCTCCTCCACTCTGCGTCTATGCAGACGGGACCGTAAATCGTCCGAAAATATTCCCTCTTGAAGCAGCCTAAAGTGTTTAGGCTGCTTCGAGAGAAAATTGTTGTTGTTCGAGAGTTTCCTCGAGATCTAGGTTTCTACATTATCTAATAAGTAGTTGGCTAAAGGTCCCGAAATGGTTTTTGATAAAGAAATATCCTATTTAGGCAGATATACCTCCATCTACTAAAGGGTCCGCCAAATAACTTTTTATACCCGACCCAGGGTATATTAAGTTTGATGTATAGTTTGTAACGCAGTGAAATAATCACCGTAGACCCCTAAGACCTTTTAGAGATATGAATGGGACCGAAAGGAGAATCGATTAAGCCATGCCCGTTTGTCCGTCCGCCCGTATGTAAACAACTTTTAGGCCTTAAATTTTAATGTAGAGAGCTGATTTGGTGGGTTGGATGGAAGTACAGTCCATCAGATCAAGTTTGAATATTAGCGGAATCCGCCCACAGACACGCCCACTACAACCTGTATGTGCGAACATCTCTAATTTTAAAAAAGACTTGTTCCAAATTTTAGCTACGTTACAATGGCGCCAGCACATTCATTTTTGGTATGTTACATCGCCTTTAATTGTCTTTGAAGTAACCAAAAAAATTTAGCCTTTTCATTGACCACGCCCACTTTTTTAGGGATTTTAGCTTAAAATGACTGCTTTTCAATAAATATATATGAAATTTGGCAAAGAATTGTATGACAAAAGTTGTAGATACTAGCATTTTCTATATTTAATGTATATATTGTATGTGCCCCCGCCCAATTTTGTGGGCGTGGCGTTAAAAAAAGCGATTTTTTTAGTTTAAAAGGTGGAGTCTTAGGCCGAAATGTATGCAACCACCTAGTATAAAGCATTCAACAGTTATATTTTTGTATCCTGCCCACTTTTTTTAGGCGTGGCATTTTTTTTGGTTTGGTCGGGTATTTTGCAATGCGTCGTAGATGGACTGAAGCTTTTGCATACGCACAGTTGCCCTTCCCCACTTATTTTCTTACAGAATTTTATTTCAAATCCGTAACTAAATACTTAGCGGTCAATTGATGACACTTAAAATGAAACTGTTGATAAAAAATCAAGGAAAATATGGATTATTCTGAATAAAACCTTAACTGTGCTAATTAAATGACCAGCCTAAAACAATGATCTTTAAAACAATCACTCATATAACCTAGCTATCAATAAAAAGCTTTAAAAATCTAACGGGTCTATGCCCTCTAGCCTTCATTAGCGCAAAGCAAAGAGAAACCAAACTGGACCACGTCAACTTTGATATTAGTGTGTGTATTGTAGTGTTTTTGCTTGGGGTTTGTCGAATAAAACTCAATTTCACTTTTATAATTTCACAATGAAACACTTTATTTATCAAACAAAACTTATTCAAATTCAAATCACACTGTTACTTTACTACTTAAAATTCAACACTTTATTTCAATTCAATCACTTTTTAATTTATTACCGATTTTTACAAGTCAACGTTTAAAATAAAACTGTCCCGTACGAGCTTGTCACCCATGTATTTATACAAAATTATGCAACTTCTAGTATGTTCCATACTTCCCCTTTGGTAATCCATTGGTACTCTTCGATTCCAAGGAGAGGAAATCGAGATTCGAACTTCGAATATGCCAGCTGCTCTCAGATGACTGGAGTGACAGTTGGGTACATTCGTTCAGTGAATCGAGCGGGTGTGTTCGTAGAGTGAATCGATGGGTGCATTCAGCGACTCCTGCATGTTGTTTTATTTCTTGTCGCCACATAGCATTGGCCTCGCTCTTAGTTTTCTTCGTCCCAAACAAGTAAGTCATCATTGCTTCCGTGGTAGCGATGAAGGCGATCAACATGTACAACTTTCATCTTCGCTCTTGGTCCTCGTTGGATTCGGAAGATGACATCATTAATTCGCGTTACAAGTTAATAGAAATCTTCCCAGTCCTTTTTTATTTTTTTATTCGTTTGTTGGAGGTTGCAACTATCCGAAGGAGCACTCAGACACAACTACTGGTCCATTGTACTACGACGCGGACACCTTATTTTAATGTATTTAGTTTACCCGTCTTTCGAAGAAAAACGAGAAGGAGCTTCAATGATGAAGAGCTTAGGTGTTCGGCACTCACCACGTCAGCCCCAAAGATCCGCCACCTGATGCGAGCAAAGGCAGGACAACTCCACAGGCAGGACAGGTGGTGGTTTCGCTCAAGCCCAGCACATTCAAGTTCTCGGCGAAAGCGTGGTGGCCCGCAAGGACGCCTACAAGAAGTATGCAATCGATTCTCCTGAGAGATAGAAGAAAAGACGCTGACCCCTCGCAGATATCCGGGCGTAGTCGTTTAGTCTATCTGCACCCACCGCAGTCACGCCAACGAGCCCTGTGCTCACGAGAAACCCAAGAATCAAAGGCAGACGAAACAACAGATACAGGCAGGCCTAAAGCAGGTTCGGGTCCTGAGAAACCTCTTCTGAGCCTAGTCTGGCAAGCTCATCAGAGATCTCATTTCCCTGGATACCAATGTGACCTGGTACCCAAACAATATTCACTGCATTTAGCCTTCCGACTAAGTTCAACGAATACTTGAGTTCGAGTTGAGATGAGCATCTTGGACGAGGTAAAAGGGGTTGAGCAACGCATTTAGAGTGGCTTGGCTGTCACTGCAAACGCATATGCTTCTTGCCCTCCACATGTTAGTCACAATATAGTGCATAGCGATTAGGATAGCGAAAATCTCCGCTTGGAAGACAGACGCATATTTACCTAAGGGGTAGTGAAGTCTAATGTTCTCGCTTTCCACAAAGACTCCAGCACCAGACCCCTGTCCGGTTTGGGAGCCATCCGGGAAAATACGATGGCATTCTTTCCCTGGCTCAGAGTCTGGCCGAAGCCAGCTTCCCAGTCCTGAATCTTTAACGATCTTCCCTTTTTACGATGTGGGTTGTAGAGCCATAACAGGTATCCCTCATTAAACTCGGATGCTGTTGCTCGCGCATCGTACCTGGTCTTCATGCGTCCGCTTGCAACTTTTATATTGCTTCTGGTCCTCTGCTGTATGTCGTTGATTCTTTCTCTAAGGTCCACCACGTAGTCCTCCTCGCATGTTGGGTCTTCAATGGGAAATCCTGGGTAGCCTGGACGAACTGCCGTCCAAACGAAACTTCAGATAGGGTGTATCCAGTTGCACTATGAATGGCGTTTCGGTAGGCCATGAGGAATAAAAGTATTCGCCGATCCCAATCCCATTGATTCTCGTCCACTGCTTTGGAAAGATGTTCCTTTAGTGTCTTTTTGAAGCGTTCGATCATTCCATCTGATTGTGGGTGAAGAGGTGTGGTCCATGTCTTTTGTAGTCTGATAGCTGCGCATACTTCCTGGTATATCTACGACTTCAAGTTTCTTCCCTGGTCGGAATGCGATTCTATTGGCACTCCGAACCTGCACACCCAGTGGTCGACAACGGTTTTCGCCGTTGAAGTAATCGGCAATCACAAGGATGTAACGATTTCCGTTTTCAGTTTCCAGAAATGGTACTGCGATGTCGATGGCGATCCTTTCAAAGGGAGCTACCAAATTGTACTGGTTAATTTGACCTCTGGTTTTGACTTTGGGTCCCTTACTAGCAGCACAAGTAGTGCACTTGCGACACCAGCTCTCAACTTCGCTTGTTGCACTCAGGCAATAAAAACGTTCCCGTTCCTTTTCCAAGGTTTTGTTGATTCCCAAGTGCTCAACATTGAATCTCAGAGACACTCCATCGTGCATTTCCCGTAAAATCTCCTGGACTTTCGACAGTGGAACCACAAGCTGCATTTGAAAGGATTTTCCATCCGGCTTTTATTATTTTCTTCGCAGAACGCTCTTATTCCCTGGACAGAAACCCTTTATCCTTTTCTTCTTTTTGCACGCAAGGCTTACAATTGGGCTCACATGGTCTCCGGGATAACGCGTCCGCGTTGCAGTGCAGTCTTCGGGTTAAACTGGATAAACGCCTAACTGTGAACACACAAGCCATCCCTCCCTCACATGGAAGCTCTATGTGGGTGATTGAGCACCTACAAGAGCGCCAAATTTTCCCCACCACACCTCCCCAAGGTTTTCCCAACAGGACCCGCCTGGGAAGGGCTCATACCGATTCGGTTGCCCTCACCTCTCCGCTCTTGTGGGAACACTGGTACACATTCCCCCTGGTACGGGTACATACCGCTTCGGTTACCCATACCTCTCCCATTCCCCGGTTCGGGTTCATACCTCTTCAGTTACCCCTACCACCCCAAATCCCCCCCCAACGTTCACTCTGACTTGATTCACCTGAGGTATGGGTTGGCATCGAAACGGTTACCCCAATTCAGCGTCTGAACGAAGAATCATGCTCCCGCAACGGTCTTTACCGGAATCGGTTACTCGACCTACACTTTCCAATCCTTAAGGCTAACTCTCATTTAGAGGCAACAGTAAGCCAAAGATTTAAATCTCGTTCAACTCGGTGCAAGGGAAAGATACCCTATTTGCGACGTAATTAGAAGTACTCCACAGTAATTGCCATTCCTCGTCTCTCCCCTCCCCACCATATCCCAGTGTTCTACCCAGGGCTGGATTGGTGTGGGCTTATAGCGCTTCGGTTAACCTCACCTCTCCACCCCAACGGGATCACGAGGACATAATTCTCACTGGTACGGGTTTATACTGCTTCGGTTACCCCTACCTTCCCCCCAATTCTAACGCGGGTTGCCTGTAGTACGGGATTGCACCAAAGCCGGTTACCCTACATAAGCTTCTTGCCTGAGAATTCCCCCCTGCCAGGGTTCACACCGAACCGGTTACCCCTGCACCTTCACACCCCCGGAGATAATTCTTAGCAGAGCAGCAACAGGTTCGGACTTATACCGAAATCGATTGCCCGGCTGGGCTCTACTATAGAAACTATTCCTCACTGACCCACCCACCTCCTCCTCGACTTGTTAACGGTTGCCTAAACCCCTCCCTCCTAAACCAGTAGTCATCACTTAGGTCCCGGGCTGGTAACTCCGGTCCTACAAGTGGTTTTACAATGGACCTCCTTTGGTCTAAGTGTGTCCAGCGTGGACAGCCACCCAACCTAACCTAACCTAACCACTTGAGAGCGGCGTAGTCTGTATGCAAGATGAACTTCTGGCCACTCAGGTACTTCTGGAAGTGTTTTGTCACCAGTATTAGAGCAAGGAGTTCTCGACTGGTAGCACAGTTATTTCTCTCTGGTCGGATTAGAACTTTGCTTAAGTATGCTACCACTTTTCCTGCCCATCGCGTGCGCCAACACCTACATTGCTAGCGTCTGCGTCCACAATAAATGTCTTGCCAGGGATGGGGTAAGGTAGTATCGGTGCCTCTCAAAGTTGCTGCTTCAGATGATGAAAGCTTCCTTCGCACTCACCTGGCCATTTAAATTGCCTTCCTTTCTCAGTCAGCTGGTGCAGACACTTTGCGATGCCGGCGAAATCCTTAAAGAACTCCTGTGCTTCGAAGCAAGACCAAGAAAGCTTCTTAGCTGGTGTTTGCCTTTGGGAACTGACCAACTTCTCACAGCTTCGATTTTCTCTGGATCCATCTTTACTCCATTAGTCGATATCACAGGCCCCAGATACTTAATTTCTGTTCTGAAGAGCGCACACTTCTTTGGATTGAGCTTCGAGGGAGCTGCTCGAAGTATTGAGAACACCTCCCTCAACTTGTCGCGATACTCAGCGAAAGTCTTTCCCAAAACGATGACGTCAAAATATACCAAGTAGGTTTTCCACGTCAGACCATGTAAGACACGTTCCATAAGACGCTCAAAAGTGGCCGAAGCGTTACACAGACCAAATGGCATTACTGTAAACTGCCATAATCCACTGCCAGTTGTGAAAGCGGTCTTCTCTTTGTCTTCTGGATGGATCTGTACCTGCCAGTAGCCATTTTTCAGGTCAAGAGTGGAAAACCATTTTGCTCCAGAGAGTGTGTCCAATGTGTCATCTATTCAAGGTAGAGGGTAGTTGTCCCTCTTCCGCCAACGGAAGTCGTCTAGCAGCTTGGTGGGTTGGTCAAGCATCTCCGGTGTCCATGCGATGTTGTACTAAGTGTGTTCGACCATAGTGGCCATCCTGTGATGCAAATATATCAGCAAACTCGCCAATGAGATTTTCCGCTATGGTTTGCTGCTCCTGATTTAGCTCACAGTTTCCGAGTATAGTCTTACAAACCTCGGTCAATTTTGTTGGAGAGACAGGACTCGCAGGCTCACTCTCAGCTAGTGGCAAAATGGCTGCAACGGGTTCGCATCTTCCGATCACCTCTCCTTATCTGAGCTTAACGGTGCGCTTATTTGGGTTCATCAGTCTTACCGGCAGCATGCTGTTCTTAGGATCTGCAAGAATTTTTCCCACGACGTAACTTTTAAATTCATTTTTGTAATCTGGCTCGATGAGATAGAATCGGTGGATCCCAGGATCACCCTCCATATGTGTCCAAAGAACTGTCTCTGAAGAGGGCCGCAGATATTCATTGCTTATAATTATCGCCCTAAGATTCCCCGCGTTGTCGTTTCCGGGATTTCCAGCCATTCTTACAGCCATTTGTAGCTTTCCATACGCAATGGCATTAGTAAACGCATCGGTTGCCAACTCTTTTATTATCTCCCTGCTGGTGTTGGGATAGGACAACCGATGTCGGCTTGCAACTGTTGAAGCGTCTCACCCCTTGTCTAAACTCTCTGGCGCAACTGGACCCGGTAAACTTGCTGCATGTGGTCGTCGCCAAACCTCATTCCGGTGGCCTTTACCATGGCATAAACTTTTGTTTTTCTTCAAGAATGGTCTGAAGCAATTTGGCAGCGGTTTCTCTAAGCGCGAGCGTGAGAGCATTTGACTTGTCTTCATTGTCCCAGTTGTTCATCAAAGCAGCAGCTTCAAACTGCCTCTTGTCTTATAAATCGGCCATTATGTTTGGCCATCGAACACAGGTGGCTGCATTTCTTTGCGTCGTGGGCTGTCGATGGAATATTCCCCATCTTTCTGCTTCTTGACGAAATCGAGCTCCTTAGCCAGCTGTTCACACTGCGGTTCCACTTTTTCTACTTGCACTTTGACATCGCCGACTTCTTCTTCCACCATTTCTATTTTGCTTTCAAATATTTGGTCAATGGCTTTGAATCTTTGGTCAAAGAAAGTGCACTGTGGATCGATTTTACTCTCAATACCCTTCTAATGAGTTCTTTCATTCTTTGTTTCTTCGAACTTTCTTTCAAGAGCATTCTCTTGTTCTTCGAACTTTTCCAGAACTTTTCCAACAGCAACTTGATGAAAGCGTGCATTTCATCTGCATTTTCATCTCTGTTGCTGTCGTTCTTGAACTTCGTGGAGACTCTGATGCCTATCGGTCAATTTCACAATAGTTGAATTTAGAGAAAATCCAATGGCTTACAAAAGAAAATCACCTCGAAAAGCCGCTGCGGGTTATCGCGAGGGGACTTCACCCATCATGTACCAAGGAGGAAATAATCCAAGAAGTTCAAGCCCAAGGCATTAAAATTCTTGACGCTGTGAACATAATAAAGAAAGAGAAGCATTGTACGGACGAAGGCAAAGATTCCGCTGTTATCCGACGCGGCCTGCAAATGTGTATGCTTTCTTTTGATAGAACTGAAAATATTAACGAAATCTACAAAATTAAAGCAACCCTTAACATCAAGGTAAAAATCGAGCTCACAAGCTCCACATGCCACTGCTCATCGGGTGCGACGCAAATGCGCATAACACTATCTGGCGGAGCACGGACACTAATAATAGAGGTAAGTGTTTCCTAGAACTCATACTTAGCTCTTCCCTAAACATATACAACGTAGGAAACATGCCCACTTTTGTGATTAGAGTAGGGCAGGAAGTTCTTGGCCTCACGCTTGGTAGTCCGAGCATAAGTAGTTTGATGGTAGGAAAATGGAAAGTATAGAATAAACCATCGCTGTCGGATCATAGAATAATCCTATTAGATCTCGACAGCACAGGTTCCATTCAAAATCTGGTAAGGAATCCAAGAAAGACTAACTGGGAAGCTTTCAAAGAAAGTCTTAAAAGCAATCTGGAGCAAATTGACGTAAAACAAGCTCCATCCCTCTGTCTAAGTCTAGAAAACGCAGTAGAGGGCATCACAAGAGCCATCACTAACGTGTTTGAAAGTAGCTGTCCTTTTAGTATGAATCGGAGAGCCAAGGAAGTGCCATGGTGGAGCAATAACCTGTCAAACCTAAGATCTGAGACGCGGAAGCTGTTTAATTTGGCTAAGCGAAACGGAGACTGGCAGAGCTACAGAGAGGCACTTACCAACTACAATAAAGAAATAAGGAAAGCTAAAAGAAATAGCTTCAGGGAATTCTGTGAGACAATAAAAAGCAAGACTACACAAGGCTCTTGTGAAATCGGGTGGAGCGCCTACGTCTCTAAAGAAAGTGGATGCAAGCTATACAGAGAATGAGGAACAGAGAGCACTGCTGCTCTTAAAAACTCATTTCCCCGGAAACTCTCATGACACCTATGTCTAGAGCAGGACCAACACGTCAAGACATCGGAGGAAAGACTGGCATATAGCGAAGGCCATTTGCTCTAGAGGCCGACTAGAGTGGGTATAAGCTCCTTTCAACCTTTCAAGTCACCAGTTGTAGACGGCATCTCACTAGCACTATTACAAAATGGGCAAGAAATGGTTCTCCCACACTTGGCAAGATAAGTAAAAAGTAGTCTTGCCCTGGGACACATACCGAACCAGTGAGTCGGGTAAAGGTTGTGTTTATTCCCAAAGTGGGGAAAAAAGATCCAACGCAATTTAAGTCCTATAGACCGATCAGCTTAACATCGTTTCTTTTAAAAACAATGGAAAAAGCAGTGGGCATTTACCTAAGAGAAGAAGTGCTAAACAACTTCCCTCTTCACC
Organism: Neoascia interrupta; assembly: GCA_947623515.1. Lineage (NCBI taxonomy): Eukaryota > Metazoa > Arthropoda > Insecta > Diptera > Syrphidae > Neoascia > Neoascia interrupta. The sequence continues at coordinate 86,435,612 of OX392462.1, forward strand.
ACCGCCAACATGCGTACAGAGCAGGCAGATCTACCGAGACCGCTCTATATCAGTTGACGGAAATTATCCGAAATACTCTTCACACCAAAGAGACAGTAATCTGTGCCTTCCTAGGTATCGAAGGGGCATTTGACAATACGTCACACGAAGCCATCAGACGAGCCCTAGATAGGAAGGGAGTAAATAGCACAGTTGCCAGATGGATGCAGGAACTGCTGAGCACAAGATCAGTGGAGACGCATACATCGCAGGAAATTATCAAGTTCAGCACAACAAAGGGGGTGCCCAGAAGGGGGAGTTTTGTCACCACTCATGTGGAGCCAAGTTGTGGATGAACTAGTTGATACATTAACCAACCTAGGCATCAGCTGTCAGGCATTATGTTGATGTTATAGTATTAATTGCCAGGGGAGAGTTTGAACGAACGGTCTGTGAAATTATTCAAGGAGCACTCAAAACCGTCCAAGAATGGTGCAACACAGCCGGGCTTAATCTTAGCCCGGCTAAGAGAACTGTTTGGGACTATACACACGACATACATTATTGTTATTATCTTCATTTAATTCAATCAATTAATTTGCATTCAATTGCTAATCAATGATAATTATTATTTATTATTATTATTTATACACCATATTGTTTTGATATTTGTTACATGTAAAAACATAACGTAGTTTACCCTATGTTTTGCCACTTATGTACATAGCATACATACTTACATTTTTTGGTTTCAAGTTCAACATGCTTTAACAGTAATCATAGGTTCTCTCTGCATAATGTTAGATAAGCGATAAGCCTAATGCAGTTGTACAATACCTTCAATACATTTTTTATGTAAAGCAAAGCAAATTGTAAAACCGTTCATCGCCAGTGGTCGAACTCTCGCTCAATCAGTTTCTCTGCCACTTGGATTTTGGACACCATACGGGTAACACCTAAAATAAAATCACTTAGCTGAAACTTGGATTATTTCTTTTTCGCTGTGGATTTTTTCTATTCATTTTCCTCGTGTTACCTCTCGCATATTTAACTTGTCTTGCATTTCGTGCAATTTAAAGCTTCGTCGGAATAATTGTATTCCGTGGTCTTTCAGCCATTTCGTTTATTCTCAACCAATTTTGTGGTCCAGATTCGAGCCGGATATTTGAAAAAAAAACTCGTTAATTGGATAATTCTGTTTTCGTCTAACTCGTCGAATAAAATTTAGTTTCGTTGCTAGAAAAATCATTCGTTTCGTTGCAACTTCGTTTCTTTGGATTCTCGCCTAGGATATCGGAAAAATCTTCGTTTTTATCATCTTTCCACCGACGACGTACATTGGATAATTCTTGTCGTACACATTTAGAGATTCTCGCTAAAACCTACAATCAAATCTCGCTTCGTTCCCTATATCATTTCATCGTTCGCTATTAAATCCAAATTATTATCATCGTCAGCAAATCATCGTGGGATATTTAGCTCGGTCTCCTTTGATTAATTTGAGACAAAATTATAATCAAAAATCTCGTGGTACTAAGGCGTGTGTTAGTGTGAGCTATAAAATAATTTGCATACGACCTAATCATTCTCTGTTGCACTCCACGTGGACAATTAAGCATCTCATTAAAATAGTGTGGTAACTTCCTACGTCTTTAGTTCGCTTTCAACTTCGCTAGGGTCGTCATACGCATTTTGGGTTCATTTGGCAAAAATGGCTTCGACATTAACTCTTTCTACTCTTCGCTTGACACGTGGTCATATTAAGGGATGTATTACTAAGCTTATCACCTACATAGAAAACATCAGCGATTCTACCGCGTTAGTTGAGTTAGAGGTTAAGCTGAACCGCGCTGAGGATCTTTGGAATGAGTTTAATGCTTCTCAAAAATCATATTTTGACTTCGCGGAGGTAGAAGGTTATACAGATCCCACTCCAGACTTCGAGGAAGTTGAGTCGAAGTTCCTTAATATTAAATCGGTTCTTATCACAGCGATTAGGCAACGGCAGCAGGATGAAAGGTCGAAGGATGTAGTCAGTCGGTTAGCAGACCAGCAGCAAATCTTAATTGACACGCTGAATAAATCAACCATCTCTAATTGCTCGGATCATTTTCTACCCTCGATTCGTATAGAACCATTTTCTGGAAACTATCAAGAATGGCCGGCATTTCGAGATATGTATGAAGGAGCGGTTCACAATAAAACTAACCTGTCTTCAGTTCAAAAATTTCGTTTTCTAAAATCATGCCTTCGAAATGAAGCTCTCAGTCTCTTAAACCACCTACCTGTTTGCGATGCCACGTATGAGCAAGCTTGGGAGAGGCTTGAGAAACGGTATGATAGGCCGCGCTATGTAATCAACAATTACATTAAGTCATTCATGGATCTTCCATCGGCACACAATTCCAATGTCGTGAATCTTCGCAAAATATCAGACGGTGCTGATGAAATTATCAGGGGTTTGAATGCGATCAATTCACAAAACAGGGATCCGTGGCTTATTTACATTTTAATGAATAAGGTGGACCCTGAAACTCGACAGTCGTGGTCTAAAGAAAGCGTATCTGAAGACTATCCGACCACCGCGCAGTTCATAAATTTTCTGGAGCGTCGATGTGAGGCCTTAGAAAGCTGCAAGGTTAACATTCGAGAACACAAACCTAGGATCCAAGCAGCTAGAACCTTGCATGTCTCATCTGCTCTCGTGTGCCCTAAATGTAAATCGTCACACAGTCTCTCCAATTGTCCTGATTTCCAAGCCATGACACTCAACACCAGAAGAGATTTCGTTAAAGCAAATAAACTGTGCTTTAACTGCTTGCGATCTGGTCATGCTTCTGCTCGTTGTCAATCGAAATATCGGTGCAGATCTTGCAACACTCGTCATCACACCCTCGTTCATGACGAAAGTATTAAAAGCAGCCTTAACCCATCAGCTCAACCATTTACCAACCACTAGCTCGTTATTAATCCTACCATCGAATCATCTCATCAAAATATTTCGGAAGGTTCCAACGTTGCCTCAACTTCGGGAACAACAGACTTCGTTGTTAATAACCACTCGCTTAACATCGCTCATCACATACCACAAATTCTACTTCCTACAGCTATTGGAAAGGTGTTAGATAGAGACGGCAATTACCAGCAGGTTCGCATCCTCCTTGACTCGGGCTCACAGGTTTCTTTCGTTTCGGAGTCCTGTGTCCAAAGACTCGGACTCAAACGGAGAAACGCTCGTATACCTATAAATGGTATTGGGTCAACCAGCGCTGGTCGATCCAGAGGCCTTATTTCTTTAACTGTATCGTCACGCTGTGATTTATTTAGTATCTTCGTTGATACATATATATTATCGAGCGTCACAACCAACCTGCCAACAAATTCGTTTTCGATCGAAGATTGGGATCATCTGCAGCATTTAGAACTCGCTGATCCTACATTCAACCAATCCAAATCCGTTGACATCTTACTTGGAGCAGACAAGGTGTGGGAAATCCTACAGGGAAGCTCTGTTCGTAGCACAAAGGGTCTTCCAATAGCTCAAAAAACCATTTTCGGTTCGGTCTTAGCTGGTAACCTGACATCCCAACAAGAGCCCAACATTCTATCCCACCACTCCACTGTTAACATGGACGCTATACTGCAATCGTTTTGGGCGATTGAAGAAGTTTCTACATCAAATCTGTCTCCCGAAAATATACAAATTGAGGACCATTTCGCTAAAACACATCGCCGCGATTCGAGCGGAAAATACATCGTCAACTTGCCATTTAAACAACCACCGCAGTTTTCTGACACGCTGAGCGGCGCCATTTCACGTCTGAGAGGAATGGAGAAAAGGTTCGCCAAAGACCCCTCACTTTACCAAAGCTACTCGAAATTCCTCGAAGAGTATCTTTCGTTAGGCCATATGACCCGTATCCCAGCTTCAGAGATAGCAACTACAAACGTGTTCTATCTACCTCACCATGCCGTGTTAATGCCAGACAGCGCAACCACGAAATTGCGGGTCGTTTTCGACGGGTCTTTTAAGGACACCAACGGCAATTCGTTAAATGATTCGTTGATGATAGGTCCACCCATCCAAAGAAACCTATTTTCGGTCTGTCTTCGATTTCGCCGACATCAAATCGTGTTCACGGCAGACATAGTTAAAATGTTTCGCCAAATCCTTGTCGCGAACCAAGACTCTGACTTCCAGCGAATCGTTTGGCGAACGTCTCCATCAGAGCCGTTACAACATTTTCGACTCCGCACCGTGACTTACGGAACGTCCTGTGCACCATTCCTGTCGGTTCGGGCTTTAGAACAACTCGCCAGAGACTACCAGGAGCATCCAATCGCGTCAGAGATTGTGCTTAATGACTTTTATGTCGATGACGTTGTCTCGGGCGGTAACACGTTATCGGACGCCATTGTGAAGAAAAATTCGTTAGTTGAACTCTTAGCAAAATGTGGAATGAAACTGAGCAAATGGCAAAGTAACTGTGCGCAACTTCTCGATAGTCCGGAAACTATCTCGGATAAAACTACGTCGTTAGATACCGACGCGGATTCGTGGACAAAGGTCCTTGGTCTCCATTGGAACAGCGAACTCGATGTTTTTAGTTTTCGCATAGAAACTCCACCCAACGAACCCCTCACAAAACAACAGATTCTTCGGGATGTGGCTCGTATTTTTGACCCCCTCGGTTTCTTAGCTCCCTCGGTTGTCCCATTAAAAATTATCTTTCAAGAGCTTTGGCACCTAAAACTCGACTGGAAGGACGAGATTCCAGCTCCTGTTGCAGCCAAATGGATCAAATTTCGTGAAGAACTTCAACTGCTCACCAAAATCGAAATACCACGTATCATAGGTCTATCACAATTGTCTTTCCAAATCCACGGGTTTTCCGATGCATCGGCGTCAGCGTACGCCGCGGTCATATACTCGCGTTATGAACTCCCAAATGGCACATTCAAAACAACTATCGTTGCAGCTAAATCTCGCGTCTCACCCTTAAAACAACTTAGCATCCCTCGTTTAGAGCTCTGTGCAGCGCTCTTACTCGCCAGGCTACTCGACGCTGTTCAAAAGTCGCTTAAACTCACCTTCGCCAACGTCTTCGCATGGTTCGATTCAAAGGTAGTCCTTTCGTGGCTATCCTCTCCCCCCCGACGTTGGAACATCTTCATTGGGAACCGTACATCGGAGATTCTTAGCACTATCCCTAGAGACAGGTGGTTTCACGTGAGGTCGGAAAACAACCCCGCTGACTGTGCCTCTCGCGGTATTCTCCCTTCGCAGCTTCTCTCACATCCTATTTGGTGGACAGGTCCAACTTGGTTGCAACAAAGTGCAGATAACTGGCCGATCGTTCATCAGTTTGAGGAGGATCCTGGCTGCTCGCTTGAAGCAAGGAAACTTACGCCGCAAGTGTTGCTTGTGACGCATGATGAACATCCGTTCGAACTGATGGCATCTCGCATTTCATCATGGTACATTCTCATCAGGGCAGTCGCTAGGATCTACCGATGCGTACCTCGATCTCGAAAGAACCCACATGCTTCACCTTCTTACCTTCATTCACAGGAGATATACCAAGCCAAAACCAGGATAATCAAATGGCTTCAATCTCGCTACTTCGGTGACTACATCACAGCTCTAAACAGATCGCGTCCTCTCAATAAGAATTGCAATATACTTAGTTTATCTCCCTTTCTAGATGACGAAGGCATACTTCGGGTTGGTGGACGGATACAGAATGCTGACATCGGATTCAATGTCAAACATCCCATAATCATCCCAAAGGGGCATGCCATTACAAAGCTAATTGTACGAGACGCCCACTATCGGTTTTTGCATCCAGGAATTTCAACACTCTTTGCGCTAATCCGGCAAGAATACTGGATAATGGGTTGTCGCAACACAATTCGCCAGGTAACTCATAATTGCATTCGCTGTTTTAAGCAACGTAAGGCTACGATCACCCAGCTGATGGGTGAACTTCCTCACAAACGAGTTAATCCAACCATCAGGCCCTTTCAAAACAGTGGATGTGATTATGCCGGACCAATTACGCTTAAGGTTAAATCGGGTCGGAAATCAACCTTCTCTAAGGGATATATCGCGCTTTTTGTGTGTTTGGCTACCAAAGCCATTCATCTCGAACTTGTGAGTGATTTGACCACAGACTCATTTCTCGCTGCTCTCCGAAGATTTGTCGCACGCCGTGGCAAACCGTCTAATATGTATTCTGACAACGGCACGAACTTTCGCGGAGCTGCCCGCAAAATCTCGGAAATGCATACGATCGTTCAATCCGAAACTCACAACGCTTTAGTTGCAGAATCATTGGCGCGTGACGGAATTTCGTGGCACTTCATCCCTCCTGCCGCACCACATTTCGGCGGTTTGTGGGAGGCAGGTGTGAAATCTGTTAAACAACATCTTCGTCGCGTAATCGGAACAGATATTTTGACTTTCGAGCAATATTATACCTTGCTGACACAGATAGAAGCTATCTTGAACTCGCGCCCACTGTGTCCAATATCTGACCACGACTTAGACCCATTAACACCTGCCCATTTCTTTTTAGGCACCTCCTTCGCTGCTGTCCCAGAGCCAACACCAGACGTTCCAATCAATCGGCTGTCTTGCTGGCAACAACTACAAGCCAAGATCCAAGGGTACTGGAAACGCTGGCAGATGGAGTACCTGACGTCGTTGCAACATCGGCCACTCTGGCAACAAGCACAACCGAACATCAAGGTCAACGATCTAGTTGTACTAAAGGAGACTGACCTTCCACCAGGCAAATGGGCAATGGGACGGGTCATAGATACACATCCGGGAAAAGATGGTCACGTTCGAGTCGTCACTTTGAAAACTGCAACTGGGAACTTAATTCGACCGATCCACAAGCTGGCTGTACTGCCTTTATCCTGAAACGTTGTTCAGGGGCGGCGGTATGTTTGGGACTATACACACGACATACATTATTGTTATTATCTTCATTTAATTCAATCAATTAATTTGCATTCAATTGCTAATCAATGATAATTATTATTTATTATTATTATTTATACACCATATTGTTTTGATATTTGTTACATGTAAAAACATAACGTAGTTTACCCTATGTTTTGCCACTTATGTACATAGCATACATACTTACATTTTTTGGTTTCAAGTTCAACATGCTTTAACAGTAATCATAGGTTCTCTCTGCATAATGTTAGATAAGCGATAAGCCTAATGCAGTTGTACAATACCTTCAATACATTTTTTATGTAAAGCAAAGCAAATTGTAAAACCGTTCATCGCCAGTGGTCGAACTCTCGCTCAATCAGTTTCTCTGCCACTTGGATTTTGGACACCATACGGGTAACACCTAAAATAAAATCACTTAGCTGAAACTTGGATTATTTCTTTTTCGCTGTGGATTTTTTCTATTCATTTTCCTCGTGTTACCTCTCGCATATTTAACTTGTCTTGCAATTTCGTGCAATTTAAAGCTTCGTCGGAATAATTGTATTCCGTGGTCCTTCAGCCATTTCGTTTATTCTCAACCAAGAACCATAGTACCATTCGAACCATAGCACTCAAATGAAACCTATAAGACTATCGGGCATGACACTGATACCAGTCAAAGAGGTAAAATATCTAGGTTTAACCCTAGACAGTAAACTCATCTGAAAAACGCACACAGAAGGGATCTCCAGAAAAACTACTCGTGCTCTTATGATATGCAGGAGCCTTGCGGGTAAGTCCTGGGGATGCAGCCCGAACATCATATGATGGATGTACACTGCCATTGTGAGGCCGATGATCACTTACGGAGCAGTAGCATGGGCAAAACAAACAAGCCTAAGCACAACGAGAGAAACACTTAACAGAGTGCAAAGACTGGCATGCCTCTGCATAGCCGGGGCTATGCGAACGTGTCCGACCCAGCCATTGAAGTGCTTTTGGAACTGACACCACTACACATCGTGGTTGAGGAAACGGCTAGGAAAACGATCCTCAGGATGGCTAGAGAGGGGACTGGGAGGGAGAAATGCATTGGGTCGAAGGAATTTGACGCACTTTTCGATAAACTCCCCCTTCTGGCTATCTAAGGATGATAGTTTGAGGAAGTTTAGCTTCGAAAAGATGAAGCTCAGCACATCGTGAAGCTCAGCACCAAAAAGAGCTGGAGCAATGAATCCACAACATATAGACTGACTATCAAATGGTATACAGATGGGTCAAAAACTGATGATGGAACTGGTGCAGGAGTATTTGGACCAAGAACAAAATACTTCGAATCCATGGGTAAATACACCAGCATTTTCCAAGCGGAAATGTACGCTATAGACAGATGTGTTCAATTCAGTTTTTACAGAAATTAGAGGAACTGCGACATAGCAATAATGTCCGACAGCCAGGCAGCCATTAAGGCGCAGATAGTCAGGACCAAACTTGTATGGAACTGCCCACGCAAGCTTAATGATCTGTTTAAGGTCAATGAAGTGACACTGTACTGGGTACCTGGTCATGTTTAAATAGAGGGGAACAAAGCAGCGGACACCTTGACAAGGCGAGGAGCAGCGGAACCCTAATAAGACCTGAACCTGAACCTTTCTGTGGGATAGGGGAAGAATTCAGGAAAACAGAGGAGGCAGGGAAAGCCTAAGATGTGGGAAAGCCTTCAAGGTCTTACGCAAGCAAAAAAACTTCTAGGTAACTATAACCAGAGAAGATTCAAAGCATGCATCTTCCTTAGTTAAAATAATCTACGCATTCTAACAGGGTTCCTAACGGGGCATTGTAAACTCAGGAAACACTTAAGGAGAATTTGTGTAACCGAGGAACATTCTTGCAGATTTTGTGATGAGGCTAGCGAAACTCCGAAACACACTTTGCAATCCTGTGGGGCTCTGAACCACAAGAGAATGAAATGTCTGGGCCAGTACCAGATACCAGACAGAGAGATACCCACCTTGGACCCACTTCTCGTTCTCAGATTCCTACGTGAAACTGGACTAGAGAATGTGCTATAAGGATGAGTTCTTTCAGCCAAGGCCAAACAGGAGCACATGCCCTCGGTATAATTTAGTAATGAATTATAGTATTAGGGGAGCTTCTTTGAGGGAATTAACCTCTCCTAGGCTAAGAAAAGGGTACAATAGACCAACAGGTCGCAGAGCGAAACCCAACTTATATAATAATAACTACCCCTAAATTGTAAATAATAATAATAATAACCCCTAAATCGACAAGGGGTACGGGTTTGTTTAAAGGCAAAGCTCAAAATGCGCAAAAAAACGTCGCTGGTCCTTGTTCCCACCGGAGGCAAAAAGGAGAATCCACACTTGTTGGTTCGATCGTACGCTCAAGTCGCGTCACGTAAAAGTAAGCCACAATCGGCCGCATCAGATTCGGTCTCTCAAATTCTAGGCATGATTTTAGAAAAGCTTGAGCAACAGACGAAACTTAATCAAGTAATATTCAACAAAATGAGCGAGCTCGAGCTTAAACCTCGAAAAGCAAATAATAACAAACCATGAATATGGGAAAGTCAATCATAATAATTACATGGAATGCAAACAGCCTTTTGCAAAAAAATTACAAACTAGAAGTATTCCTACGGAAGAATAATGTAGACATATGCCTGATTTCGGAAACTCACTTTAAAAACGGTTCGGCACGCAAAAAAGAAGGTTACATCGACTGTCATGCGCATCATCCTTCAGAAAATTGTAGAGATGGATCCTCTCTCTACATTAAAGACTGCATTAAGCACTCCAAAAACGAATAAATAGAACTTGACTATATGCAAACAACCTCAGTCTCATTCATTCCTCCGCAGTATCGGCTGGCAGATGAAGATCTTGCTCTGCTTTTTGATTTTTTTGATTCACTTGGGTCAAACTTTATCACCGGTGGGGACTTTAACGCGAAAAATACCTTTTGGGGCTCACGGTGAAATTCTTATCGACGGAAAAGCCAACATATTGCCCAACCGATAGAAATAAAATACCTGATCTTGTCGACTTCTTTATCGCCAAGGGGGTACCTCGTTACCTAACGAACGTAGAAGAACGCTTTGATCTCTGTTCAGATCACTCGGCAGTTCTTTTGAAAATCAGTTGAAGCTTAGCGAAAACGAAAAGGCGCCTTGATTAACCAACAACAACACCGACTGGGGCGGCTTTAGAAAATACTGCAAAGAAAACATAGCTTTAAATGTACCACTCAAAACGCCACTTGAAATAGAAGACGAATAAGATAAACTCCTGAGAGTTATTCAGAGCGCTGCGTGGAATAACACTTTTTTCCGGAGGTCCGAATTATCGAACAATGGAACAATATATCCGCGAGAAATAGAAGAGCTAATATGCGAAAAAAGGAGAGTGCGCAAGAGATGGCAACGTTCGTGAGCACCCCCGGATAGGACCATCTTGAACCACCTTTCCAACAAACTGAAGCACGAAGTTCAAGATTTCAAAAGTCGCGAGACTACTGCTTACCTCGAAAGTTTGACTGCTGATAAAGGTTCGAACTACTCTCTTTGGAAAGCAGTCAAGTCCGTTAAGAAGCCTATAACACACTCCGCGCCATTAAGAAAAGCCAACGGCGAATGGACAAGAGAAGACAAAGAAAAAGCGGATTTATTTACAGATTACCTTGGAAAAACATTCAAACCGTTTGACGGGGAACCGTTGGTCGAGGAGCTCAATCCTTATGCGGTACAAGATAATTATAGAATAAAAACCGTGTCATTGGCTGAACTTCGTCAAACGATAAATAATCTGAAAAACAACAAAGCCCCTGGCTACGACTTAATTACTAGCGAAATTCTAAAGGAGCTACCGAAAAAAGCTTTGGTCAAACTACTCTATATCATTAACGCCTCCATGAGAATTTTATATGTTCCAAGGAATGGAAAGTGGCCGAGGTCATAATGGTTCCAAAACCAGGAAAATACAGACCTATTTGCCGATAATATCTAAAGTATTCGAGAAACTGTTGCTTAAAAGGTTGCAACCAATCATTGAAAAAAGACGATTGATTCCGGATCACCAATACGGATTTAGGAAAAAGCATTCAACAATCGACCAGGTCTATCGAATAACAAACGAAATCGAAAAAGCTCTGGAAGCGAAAAAGATATGTACTAGCGCTTTTCTCGACGTATCGCAAGCCTTCGACAAGGTGTGGCACGAAGGCCTGAAGTACAAGTTAAGGCTTAGCCTACCAGAAAAACTCTATTATAGAATCTTAGAGTCTTATTCAAAGACAGAATTCAAAGAGATAAATGCCGGTGTTTGTCTACGACACTGCTATTCTCGCTATTGATGCGACAGTTGAATTATCAACAGGGAAACTTCAGCGCGCTTTAGACAAAATATGCGACTGGACGAAGATCTGGCTATTTTTTTTGTATATTTTATAGAGCAATAACAAAAATTGCTCTATAGCAACTTGGAAAACTCCCAGTAAATACTAGACAAAAAAAGTATTTACTAGGTTTTTATGCATATCAATATAAGTATTTACTAGCAAAATTCATCCGAAGCCAGTAAATACTATGCCTTGTATTAAATACTTCTTTTCAAAGCAACTACTTTGATTTTATGCGTACGAAAACAAATAAACACTTGAAATTTTTCTCGTAAAAGCATTTACTACAGTTTATGCATTTGCCTCAATATCTAGATAAGATATTGTATATATATATATACTATCTATTAAGTTATTTATGCCAAATGAAATAAAGTCTGATTCCTTCTTTTTTGTGTTATTAATTGTGTTTTTTTAATGTTATTCTTAAAAAAAAAAATCAAAAAATATCTAAGTGCTTTTCTCCAGTAAAAAAAAGATAGGTGTGCGACTTTGTTTTCATTTCAATTAAGACTTTTTGCTAAAAAAGAATGCGACTTTTTTCAAAAAAATTGAATTTGCGACTTTTTTTTGGAAATGCGAACTTTTTTTGCGACTTTTCGAGAAACCCCGTAGGTAACCCTGCTAGAAATCGCAACCGTGACTGACGAGGTAACAAACTTTGCTCGCAGACTTAGTACCCGACTTCGCGGACATTGCAACAATGAAATTATCCGAACTTTGGATCAGACAAATTATTTTATTATATTTGTTTTTATTTTGTTATATTGTCATTGTCGTCTTTCAGAAGTACGTTGTTTCTATTTTCTATGTTTATGACCTTAAATGGTCCCTTATAACGGGTGATTTTTTAGTTGGTTTGGTTTTGGCAACACTGGTTTTGACAGCTGACGTGTGTTTAGTACCTTGTGTCACTGTCAAGCAGCTTCAGTTTGGTTTGCAATTTAACCATGGATCGTCTTACAAATGAACAACGCTTGCAAATTATTGAATTTTACTATCAAAATCCGTGCTCGGTTCGAAATGTTCATCGCGCGCTGCTTCCATTTAATGGTCGGCATTCTCGACCTTCTGAGCAGTCTATTCGGAAGATTGTGACCAAATTTCGCACCAAATTTACTTTGTTGGACATTAAACCACCAACAAGTTTACGTACTGTGCGTAGTGAAGAAAATATTGCGGCCGTATCAGCTAGTGTGACAGAAGACCGCGAAATATCGATTCGGCGCCGTTCCCAGCAGTTAGGCCTTTGTTACAGCACTACGTGGAAAATTTTGCGGAAGGATTTGGGCGTAAAGCGATTTAAGATACAGCTGGTGCAAGAACTACCACAACGCCGAATTTTTGGTGAATGGGCTCTTGGAAAGCTGGTCGAGGATCCGCTTTTTTATCGAAAAATTGTGTTCAGCGATGAGGCTCATTTTTGGTTGAATGGGTACGTAAATAAGCAAAATTGCCGCATTTGGAGTGAAGATCAGCCAGAAGCATTGCAACAGCTACCAATGCATCCCGAAAAAGCCACTGACTCGATAGATGAGTCAGTGATCTATCTAGCCACTATGCGAGTCATGTCCTGTGGTTTCTTTCCACCGTTCCTAAGGTTTGGTGATGATATGCAGTTGAGGTAACATTTTCCACCTTAAGCAGTTTTAAGCAGATTTCGCTAAATATTTGGTTTTTGTACTCGGTACCCATGTCTGTGATTATTTTTTTCATGGGTCCATAAATTAATATAGAATGGTCTAAGATCGCCTTCGCAATGGTTTCTGCACTTTTTTCAGAGATTGGCACTGATATTAGATATTTAGTTAAATCACAAATGATTGTAACAGCATACGCATTACCATTTTCTGATCTTGGTAATGGTCCAATGGTATCTATAAGCATTATAACAAATGCAGTTGGTGGAGTATCAGTTATAACTAGTGGTTCTTTTACGTTTCTCTGCGATTTGTTTCTTTGACACTTGTCGCAACTTTTAACGTATTTTATGACATCTTTCGTCATGTATTTCCAATGATATTTCTGTCGTATCTTTTTAAGTGTACGTGTAATCCCTGAGTAGCCACCCCAGATTGGATCATCATGGTACTTTTGTATAATCTGTGTTTTTTCGTCATTTTTTGCAATTTTTGTTATTAAAGGCGTCAGTGCAATTTGTATTTTTTTTAGAGCACTATTTCCAATTTCCTTATACTCACTGATCTCACCGGATCTTCTCGAATATATTGTCTCCCAGAGACTGCTGCAGCTTTGTTAAACCATTATCACTTGCTATTTTTTCAAGCAGTGGAAATAATTGAAACAAGTCAATTTTTTTTCCCATTAGTGATTAGGTATTCAATTTCTTCAGTGATCACTTTTTTATTCATTATTACTTTTTAACAAACGTCATTAATAGCTAGCCTGGCGCTGTTTTTCTTATTCCTGCTACTGAACGCTTTGTAGATATTAATTTTATCTAATGACTTTTCTATACTTTCGGTTGTCAGTTTTTCTTTCTTTTTATTTGATTGCAATCTAGTTGTTACTTTTAATATTTTGATGGATGACTCTCTTATATTCTGGATATCTTTAAAATCTATGCGCGACAATGCGTCAGCTACATAATTTTCTTTTCCCCTCAAGTACTCTACAGTAAAATCGTATTCTTCTAGATCTAGTCTCATGCGAGTTAATTTAGACGACGGATTCTTCATTGCAAACAGATAAGAAGGCGGTCTGTGATCACTTTTGACCAAGAATTTAGTGCCGTATACGTAAGGCTTAAAATAATTAATTGCCCAATGAATGGCAGTAAGTTCTTGTTCAATTGTGGATTTATTGCTTTCGCCTTTCATGAATGATTTTGATGCGTATGCTACCGGCAGTTGGTATCCATTGTGCTCTTGGCTTAGCACAGCACCGCAGGCGTATTTGCTAGCACCAGTCGTTATACAAAATTGCTTCTGGAAATCGGGATATTGTAGTATGTTCGGGCTTAAAATTGCTCTTTTTAAGTATTCAAATGCATTGCCACCTTCTATGGTCCATTCAAAGGGGGTATTTTTCTTACATAGTTTCGTTAAGAGCCTTGAATGTTCAGCGAAGTTTGGAACAAATCGTCTGTAATAGTTGCAGAATGCAACGAATTGCTCGACCTCATCTGCATTTTTGGGAATTGGATAATCTAATATAATCTGAAATTTGCTATCATCTGGAAGAATGCCTTGGCGTATGCATTTATGACCAAAGTATGTCACTTCGTGACTGAAAAATGTGCACTTGTCTGGATGTAATTTTAGATTGTATTTTCGACACGTTTTGAATACATCTGTCAAATTTTTAAGCATATCAGCTTCTGAACGGCCCAACACAACTAAATCATCCATATACAAGAATGTTTGCGTTGGCGCTAAACCGGAAAAAGCAATTGTCATCATTCTTTGGAATGAATTTGGGGCTATTTTTAGGCCATAGGGCAGTCGCTTGAATCGAAATGAACCCTTGTCAGTTGAAAACGATGTAATGTCCCTGGAGTTTTCATCGAACTCGATTTGATGAAAACCGGGCGTTAAGTCCAGGCAAGAAAAATATTTGGTTTTACCTAATTGGTCAAGGATGTCATCTATTCTGGGCAGTGGGAACTTGTCTGCAACGAGTTTTTTGTTTATGTTTCTATAATCAACTACTAACCTCCATCGCTTTTGACTATTACCTGGTAATGATTTTTTAGGTACCAGGAGTATTGGGCTATTATATTCTGATGCGGAGGGTTCAACAACATCGTCTCGTATTAATTTGTCAACTTGTTTGGATATTTCACTTTCATGGGTTTGCGGGATTCTGTAATTCTTAATATATGTAGGTTCGTCGGTTTTCAAACGAAGTTTTTGTTTATAAAAATTATTGACGGTTATTTTATCTGTTTCAAGTGCGAATATATCTATGTACTCAGAGCAAAGTTTTTGTAAATCAGACTTTATGAACTCTGGGAAATTTTTGGAAAGTTTTTGTAATTTTAGGTCTTTGGATTGGCTGTCTTGTATTGATACTCCTACATAGTCGTTTAGACTTTCTGTTTTTAGTAAAACATTTTGTATCAGTGCATTCTCATTTGTTGTGTTTAAAATACGAACAAATGCTGTGGTGCCTTTTGTGATAGTATTTGCGACAAATATTCCGTCTTGGAGTTGTTGTTGTGGAACGAGCACACTAACGACTTCAGACCTTGCCGGTATCGCAATTGCATAACCTTGAGGTGCGCATGACATTGGTATTGCAATGTCATAAAAATCATCTGACCTTAATACCAACCAGTCCTTGTCCCTGCTGTAGTCAAGTAAACAATGATATTTCTTGACGAAGTCGAGACCAATTATTCCATCGGATGGAATTGAAAAATTGTCACTTACTACATGAAATTCGTGGGCTATTAGCGTATTTTTAAATATTAAATCGAAATGGACCGTTCCCAATGTATATGTTGTTCCATTACCTATGCCGTTTAGGCTTTCTATTTTGTTAGCGTTAACGTTATCAAAATTTTGAATCTGCCCTTTCTTTATTATAGAAATATCCGCTCCTTTGTCGACTATGAATGATGTCACATCATTATTTAGTGACGTGCTAAATGTTATGAATGATATGAGATTCAAATTAATATTATAGATCTTACTGCTTGTTCTTACACTACCTACTGAGTACTTGAGGTGTCTTCGTTTTCCGTTTCTTGTTGTGTCAATCTAATGTTTCTATTGCTATTATTTGTATGCCCTTGTCCCCTATTGTCCCTTGTTTGATTAAGATAATTTCTATGGTTTGAATTATTATTGTAATTTCCACGTCTATGTCCACGACCTTGGCCACGTCCAAATTCACGCCCGCAAAAAAAAATTGTTTCGGTTATTAAAATTTTGAGCAAAGCTTCTACCACGATTATTTCTGAAATGTAAAATTGGATTTGGCTGGCCATACTTTTTAGTTAGCAGTTTACGAATTTGGCGACTGCTTCGTTCATGTTGTTGAATTGGCCGGACTCCATAATAAGTTTTACCTTATCATGGCTGGAGTTCTTGATAATGGCTTTAATGGCAGTTTTGGTGGAATAGGTCTCTGACAATTGGGGTGTAAGGCCATCTGAAATGTATGCACTATGCCATCTGAAATGTAAGCTCCTCGACCACTTGGTCATAAGTAGTTGCAGTCTTATAGTTTTGACGGACGTTCATCAGCTTTGCAGTGATGACGTCTACAGATTCGCCTTTAACAGTTTTTAATTTTTAAATTACTTCCGTTATTGTTGTTTCTGAACCAGATATCAGATTTATTGCAGTTCCTTTAAACTTTGTTATTATTAGATTGATAGCAACATTATCGTTGCCATCATTTACGCTATTTAGCAATTCTAACGCGGCTAAGAAGCTTTGGAGGTCGGCTGCGTTACCAAAGAAATCCGGAAGGATTTTCGATGCAATATTAAGAAATTCCACAGGTGTTTGCGACATTTTGTTCGAACTTGAAATACTTGCTTTGCTACTAGTAGTTTGTTGGTTCTTATCACTTATATTCTTAGTTTTGGTGTCTATTTGGATTGATACTTGTTCATGGAGTGAAACGGTTAATTTGAGGTGTACTCCCTGTCTAGATGCCGCTCTTAAAACTTTATCTCTAGACTCACTGTACAGTTCATGGGCTCTAGCCTTGTGTTTTTTCGTTAGCTTTGAAAAATTTACGTATAGTATGACCCTGATGCTTTTTAAGTTATCTATTAATATTTTAAGGTGCCTGTCCAAAGTTTCCTGACCTACAGATCTATTGACGTTTATACATTTACTTGATTTATCGATAACTTCCCTATTTTCGTGAATTTTTTCTAGGATTTTTAGCCATTCCTACTAAATTTGTGCGAGAGACGCAGCTCTCGCCATATAAGTTTTTTTAAGTGATTTCTTATGCCAAGAGTATATTTTAGTTAATAAGTTGAGGGCCAAAAGAACTATTATAATTATGAAATAGGCTTTGTAATTTATGTCTTTTTCATTTATTTCCACCTCGTTAATCACGTTGGCGTTTGGTTTCTCTAATTTTGAATTAGTTTTGCCCATATTGTTGCCAAGAGAAAAATATACTTAATTAACTTATAACTTAATTTCTAATTTGAATAGTTGCTGCTTGATGCTCCTGGTGTGCGCTTCTGTCTGATAATTCTTCTTGCTCTTTGTCTTTTTACGTTTACGTAAATTTAGGAGCTCGCGAGCAATCATTGTGTGTACACTTCACTAGCACTGGTGTGGTGAGTTGAATTCATAAATGTAGAGGTATTTTTTTTTTTGCTTTTATAGTTATCATGGAATGATATTGTAGCGTTCGGGAAGCACTGAATAAAATTATAGATGTTTTTTTATTTTTCACGGCCGACGGTGAAGCACTGGTTATGGTCAGATTTCTTCACATGCACTTTGGTCTATTTGAATTCATAAGTGATATGAACTGAATATGTTAACTAATCTTCATACGCACAAGACCGATGGGTGTACAATCGCGGCGAATGCAGAGCGGTCATTACTCAGGACGCTAATGGTACTCTGTTGGATGTAAATGGATCGCGATGTAGTGAATATGTAAAGACATTACCGTTTTGACCGTTCGGTTTGAAAGTCAGTTCTTTATTAATTATTAAATCTTATGCGACCATGTCGCTACCTTATCTATCTTATGCGATTTTCGCTAACTTAATCATTCCCACGCGCCTGAGAGTGGTTTCCGATTCCAGACGATCGGTAACCAGGAATTCGCTTGGTCAACAGCATCTCAGGTGAGTGGGGTTTCAAGAGACGAGCAGCTAGACTGCTCGTGTGCATTTATTAACTTATACTACAGCCGACTAAAATGAATGAGACCGTTAGATCTAGCGGAGGTGCCTTCGTTGGAAGGCAGCCTGCCACACGCGATTACTACAGAAGCTTGAACTACTTGTTAAGGAAACTTAGTCGTAGTCTGACAGAAAATGGGAGCTTTTTTAGTGAGTAAGAATCTCACACTACTATGAGCACGCGCGGCCGTCCTCGTAGTGCCTATGAAGGTTTTTCCTACCCACAAGAAAAAATAAAAAAAAAAATCTGCTTTCAACTCAGCTGTTGTCAATTGATCAATTTTTCGACCCATTTTGAATTGTCTTCACACAATTTAAACAACACAATCAGTTTATGTTTTATATCTGTTCCAGAAAATTCACTCGAGAAAAAACAAATTACTGACACTGTTTTTATAACTTAGTTAATTTTAGCTTTATCGCACAATCAATTTTAATATATCTGGAATATTCCACAATCAAATTTATATCAGTCACCGACACTGTTTACACACAGGATATCTCTGAAAAAATTCCACTGCGAAAATAAACCGTTTAAGTCACCGACGCTATTTACGCGCACTTTCTCTAAAAAAAGCTTCACTTAAAACTGTGACACACTAACACTGTTCCGGAAAATTCCGTAGAATTTACCCGCACAATTATGAGTTTTATCCCCAATATCTGACACCAATGTAGTGTTTGTCCCAGTTTGCCTGGGGTTCGTCGAATAAAATTCAATTTCACTTTTAAAATTTCACAATGAAACACTTTATTTTTCAAACAAACTTATTTAAATTCAAATCACATCGTTATTCAACTTTACTACTCAAAATTCAACACTTCATTTTAATTCAATCACTTTTTACTTTATTACCGATTCTTACAAGTCAACGTTTAAAATAAAACTATTCCGTACGAGCCTGTCACTCGTGTATTTATACAAAATTAAGCACCTTCTAGTACGTTCCTTACTTCCCCTTTGGTAATTTTCCATTGGTACTCTTCCGCTGAATTCCAAGGAGGGGAAATCGAAGTTCGCACTTCGAATATGCCAGCTGCTGTCAGATGACTGAAATGACAGTTGGGTATGTTCGTTCAGTGAATCGAGCGGGCTGTTCGTAGAATGAATCGATGGGTGCCTTCAGCGACTCCTGCCTGTTGTTTTATTTCTTGTCGCCACATAACAGTATGTAGGTATGTTGTCTGGGTCGGGTACACTGATTATTTTCAGGTGGCGATTGATTGTAGGATTATTAGAATTAATTGATTTTAATTTCCAGCCCACGATAATTTTAAGGGGCGTGGCCAATACAAATGGTTGACATACAACACATGAATTCAGGCAAAAAAAATCACATTTGTTTCTAGAGGGTAAATAAGGTTCGGTATTTAGAAGTTCGTTTTATACGAAAGCTTGCACTGCACTTACTCACTTGTTATACCCGACTCAGGGTATATTAAGTTTGATGTAAAGTTTTTAACGCAGTAAAATAATCACCGTAGACCCCTAAGACCTCTTAGAGATATGAATGGGACCGACAGGAGAATCGATTAAGCCATGTCCGTCCGTATGTAAACAACTTTTAGGCCTTAAATTTTAAGGTACAGAGCTGAAATTTAGTGCGTTTACGGGAAGTTCATTGGACCAGATTTGATTTGAAAATTAGCCGAATCGGCCCACAGACTCGCCCACTACAGGCCCGTATCTGCGACCATCTTTAATTTAAAAAAATACTTTTTCTAAATTTTAGCTATGTTAGAATAAGTAGTGCTAGCGCATTCATTTTTGGTATGTAACATTGCCTTGTAATTGTCTTTGAAGTGGGCAAAAAATTTTAGCCTTTTCATTGACCACGCTCACTTTTTTAAGGGATTTTAAAAAAGTGGGTTTTAAAAAAGTGGGCGTACAAATTTTTTTTTTTGTTTTTCAATAAATATATATGAAATTTGACTAAAAATTTTATGACAAAAGCTATAGATATTAGCATTTTCTAACTTTCATGTACAAGAACTATGTGCCTCGTCCCACTTTTGTGGGTGTGGCGTTAAAAAAAGTGATTTTTTAAGTTAAAAAGCGGAGTTTTAGACCGAAATGTATGTAACCAACTAGTATAAAGCATTCAAAAGCTATATTTTTGTATCCCGCCCACTTTTTGGAGGCGCGGCAGTTTTTTCTGGTAAGGTCGGGTCAAAATATGGCCAAAAGGTTATAAAAAAATAAACTTTTCAAAAGGTTAGGAATATGTATTTTTGGGCAAAAATGAAAACTGACCCAGTTTCCAGAGGTTTCTTCTTTCCTTCATTGAAAAACCCAAAAATCGGCTATATAAAACAATTTTTGCTTTAAAATATGAGAGAGCCTTTTTTAAACTAATAAGGTAGCTATAAAGAAAATACCAAAAACCGGTTTTTCGGAAAAACCATTTGTTGCAAAACGGTATAGGATTGGTAAAACCGACTAGGGCTCCGTGCGTTGTCGTTTTACATTTGGGTCTTATGACGCACAAATTCCCTTTGATGTCGCTCTGTTCTGTTCCGATGCATGCACAGACACACTGTTGTTGTTGTTTGTTGCACTGTACGGCGCAAGTGTCACAAGCATACCTTAATGTGATAAGCACATAATGTTGTTGTTGTTACACAGCCACTACATGCATACAGTGAGTGAGCAACTGGTTTATCATGGGCAAGACGAATCAGCGTTTTATAGTTTTTATTGTTATACTGCATTGGGAAAAACACATAATTAGCGCAGCATTTGCATGGTAAATATGTTGTGAAAGGAAACAAGCAGTGGGGTATATCATATCTTACGTTTAAAGACATTGGGTAAGGATAACTCCTGGCGTAAATGGGGTCATCTGTTTTTGTTAGAA
Organism: Neoascia interrupta; assembly: GCA_947623515.1. NCBI lineage: Eukaryota > Metazoa > Arthropoda > Insecta > Diptera > Syrphidae > Neoascia > Neoascia interrupta. The sequence continues at coordinate 86,456,670 of OX392462.1, forward strand.
CTTGCGCTTTGACTACGGTAGTACCTAAAAGTTAGTTTTTTGTCGGGCTCATCAAAAAGTCTTGGAAACTATTTTAAGAGTAAATACTTGAAAGGTTTCTTATTGATCAATAGTCTTATGATGATCGATCGGTTCATTTCATTCACGTTGTTTGTAATAAATTGCCTTCAATTTAATATTAATACTTCCCCTAAAAAGCATGAATTTTCTTTCGTATGAATTACAGCAGATAATTCTATTAAACTATCGGTTTATAAAATACTATAAAATGACTTTAAATTTGACATCAGGAACAATTTAATTTTAAGGTCTTCTAGTCTAAATATATTTAGAAAGTTGGGATGCGATACTGGAATTTTTCCTGCAATGGGGTCGGCAAACAATGTCTTTTCATTTGAGTATGTAAGGTTGAATATAAGTTTTACTGGAGCCCGTATCAACTAAAAAATTTTAAAATTTATCCGCTCTTCATTTTGGCTTGAAAATATGCCAAGGTGGTTAAACTTAAACATTGAGATCACTGAACTCTGATGATTCAATGTTCTGGTGATCAATCTATGGATTCTGTTCAGTTTAATATTCGAACAGACTTTGTCCTTTCGGATTATACCTACTCTGAAGCAATAGCCTCTTCATACTGGTCCTCTTGATGAGTGGGTATGACCCACTCTGTTCGAACATACGTCGTCGTTTGTTTGGCGACGAGGTGTCAATATGAACATTTCTTTGAATTTTATTTAAAGGGGCGTTTCCTTGAGAAACGTCATTGGTCCTTTGGTGGTCAGTTCTTTTGAATCGGTGGTCTGTTAACGTAGTGAGCTCCAGATGGCAGATGTCTCCATAGCATCTTGCATATGTTGAGGGCGAGACTATTGAAATTGTGGAGTTGGTCTCTTATTATTTGGTGGATTTGCCTTGAATTGATTCCAAGGGTTCGGATTACTATTAATATTTGGATGAGCATGTTGTCTTTGTTGCATGTTATATTGTTCTTGTATTGTGCTCTGATTACTGGTTATAAACTGAGGAGACATTTATCAATGTGGACAACAAAATGGTGGCTTTTTATACCGTACCCAGGGTATATTAAGTTTGATGTATAGTTTGTTACGCAGTTACAACGAAAATATCACCGTAGACCTTGGCTAAGTAGGTTCCGAAAAACTATGCACTCTCTTATTTAAAATAGAATGCCTTTTGAATTTACGTCCTGTGTAGCAAAAAACTCCGACAGAGAACCAGCAGCACTATCCCCCTCTCACTTCATGGTAGGAGAATCTTACTCCACAATCCCACAACTAGATTTTGATAATACTTATTGTTCGATAAATCCATGATCCTGGCAAATTTTATTGATCGTTCTTACCTAAGTAAGGCTAAAAAACGTAGGTAAGAACGAGCAATAAAATTTAGCACATTAGCTACACCAGACTAAATAAAATAAATAAATAGAGTGGCGCAACGGCTCGAGGTGAGCCAGGGCCAACTTCTCAACAATGTATGCTGGTGTGTTAATTTCTTTACATACAAATAGACCTACAATTTTTTGCCGAATCCGAACGGCACTTTGAGAAGTTTTTCAAGACAAATGATACTCTCGGAAGGCTTGTCAAACCCTCGCGGAGGTGGGGCCGTGAAAAAGAGCAAGTCTTTTTTCTCAGGTGACGATGGCAGGATACGCAGAAGTTACAGTCCGTAAAACGGACCGTTGGATACCCCATTCTATCCCACATTTTAAAATGCTGATGGCATAGTTATTTTTTGACTTTTTATAAGTAATGTAAGCTTTGAAAAGGGGTGTGGTCCAACCGCCCCTTATGACAAACTATTAAATATAAGATATTTCCACAGATAATTCCAAATTACACTTAAATGTACGTAAAAATGCAATTTTTTGGTTCAAATTCAATATTTTTGAAAAATCGACCCTTAAAAGGGGGCGTGGCTAAAAACTTTATATAAACGAAGTCTGGACTGAAGTCTTATTTACCTAACCTGCTACTTTTTTTGTTTAATGCCTTCCTAAATTAGGCTCATGGCTAGTCGAAACTAAGTTTTTCAGGCAAATTTTAGGTTTTTCTTCAATTCTGCCTCCAAATGTGGGCGCGGCCCATAGTCTTGTAATAAACAAAATGTAGAACTAAGCGTTTTCTACATAAAATACTAAGCAAATTTTTTTCAATTTTGAGCAAAAATATTGAGTAAACTGCATTTGAAAATTTACCCTTAAAATAGATGCCACGCCCCCTAAAGGAGCTTTACCAATTAATTTTTTCCGTTTCGTGTCTTACATTTATTAGGAGATGCTAAATGTTAAATTTCAGCCTTTTAGAACGTCTTACAGTTTTGAAAATTCTGGAGGTAGTTGCACATTTAGACCGATTGCGGGCGTGTTCGTTCTTTAAAAAGCGGAGTGGCATCAACTCCTCTTTAATAACATAATTTTTTTTATTATATTTTTATCAGATGTTCCACGCTGGCAAAACCATTGTGTAAGCTTTTCCATCGGTCCTACTCCTCAGGTCTCTTTCCGAGTAGATGGAAAACAGCATTTGTCCAACCCGTCCCTAAAAAAGGCGATTCTTCTTCTCCCTCTAACTATCGTCAAATTGCACTAACTTCCCTTCTTTCTAAGGTCATGGAAACGCTGATTAATTATCAGCTTATGAAATATCTTGAATCACGAAAACTCCTTAATGACCGGCAATACGGTTTTCGTAGCAAAAGGTCCACTGGTGATTTGATGGCATATCTCACTGAAAAGTGGAACCATTCCTTGCATGTTCATGGTGAAAGCAAGATTGTTGCGCTTGATATTTCAAAAGCATTTGACAGAGTTTGGCATCAACCTCTTTTGTCGAAAATGCGTGCATTTGGAATCGACGAATCTCTTATTCAATGGATTAGTAATAACCTTTCGGACTGTTCAATTCAAGTTGTTTTGGATGGGTTCAAGTCTGTAATTCACAAAATAAACGCTGGGGTTCCCCAGGGCTCTGTTTTGTCTCCGACTCTCTTTTTAATATTCATAAATGATCTTTTGTCTGCTACTACTAATCCAATTCATTCCTTTGCCGATGACAGCAACCTCAGTTTTTCATATTCGTTCTCAGCTCCTCGACCCTGCTCTTCGGACGTTGAACTGGAACGGCAGCGTATGTCAAACTCATTAAACTCTGACCTTAACAGCATTGCATCATGGGGATCTCAAAATAGAGTAGAGTTTAATGCTTCTAAAACTCAATGCTGTCTTCTGTCATTGAAGCAAAACCGAAACACCCAGCCATTGTCCATGAATGGCACTTGCATCGACGAAACCGAAACGCTTTCCATTCTCGGTATGTGTGTCAATAACAACCTTAGTTGGAATGACCACATATTCGACGTCGCCAAGAACGCTGCGAAATGCCTAGGTTTCCTTAAAAGATGCAAGAAATATTTCACCCCTTCTGATATTTTATATAAGGCCTATATCCGCCCTAAAATGGAATATAACTCCCATGTCTGGGCTGGTGCGCCTAAAACAACACTCCACCTGCTCGAAAGGATCCAGAAACGCGCGATAAAACTCATAGGTGACAGAAATATAGCAAAGTCTATCGACTCACTCGAACATCGACGCAATGTCTCTTGCTTGTCACTGTTTTATCGTTTTTTTTACAAACAGTGTTCCAACGAAATAGCCATTTGCATTCCACCCCTCAAATTATTCAACCGTAATACTCGCCAACGATCGAATGCTCATCAGTTCACCCTTGAGCCGACTTTCGGGCGTACTGTAAAGTTTAGAGGTTCTTTCATAAGCCGTACAACGCGAATGGTGAATGTCCTACCACGACAACTCTTTCCTACGCAATATAACCCACAACTGTTCAAAACAAGAGTGCACCGGTACCTCTCATCCCTTTCCCCTTCTTCTAATCCTTTCCGCTCGTGAGATGCTAAACATTAAAAGGGTAGCCAATCCCTTGTTCGCGAGTACATTATAAAAAAAAAAAGCTGTGGTATATACGTGTCGATCGCAGTTTAATATTAAAAAATTGTTTTTTTTTTACTTAAAAACGCCCCCAAAGGTGGGCGTGGCAAAAACTAATTAATTTGAGTTGATAGCTTGCGCACATATCTGCACATTTTATAGTGCAAGTATTTTGGATTTAAAGCAAATATGTCAAATAAAAACCGTTTATTAGAATGCACATTATATATGACCACGCCTACAAGGGCGGTTTTCGCCTTTTTTTTAAATGCCAATTACAATACACTTAAGCGAGGATATCGCATACCAAATTTTAGCTTCCTTCGACAACTTTGATTTTTCATGCTATCAAATCAAGTGGTCGTGTCAGTGGGCGGATGTCAAACATTTTTACACTTGTACTGCTTCGGGAGCTAGAAGGAACAGATAACAAGTTTCAAGTTCCTAGCTCAAAATTAAAGACCTTAAAACTACCGGCAGACGGACGGACGGACATGCCTCATTCGACTTACCATTCGGTCTCGATCATATGCCCTTAAGGTCTTTGGGGTCTACGGTGACTATTTCTATACGTTACAAACTATGAATCAAACTTAATATACCTCCTATCTTATGGGATGGGGTATAAAAAAGATGCAATCGAAAGTTTGAATTATCGTTAGCTAAATGTTTAGTAATAATATCACAGGAAAAAAAAACAAAAAATTAATAATTAAATAAGAAAATAAATAATGAAAAAAAAATAGTAAATAAATAAATAAGTAAATACATGAATAAATAAATAAAAAAATAGATAAATAAATAAAATAAATAAATAAATAGAGTGGCGCAACAGCTCGAGGTGAACCAGGGCCAACTTCTCAACAATGTATGCTGGTGTGCTAATTTCTTTACATACAAGGGGACCTACAATTTTTTGCCGAATCTGAACGGCACTTTGAGAAGTTTTTCAAGACAAATTATACTCTCGGAGGGCTTGTCAGACCCTCGCGGAGGTGGGGACCGTGAAAAATAACAAGCCTTTTTTTTCAGGTGACGATGGCAGAATTTGAACCCAGACCTCCGGCGTAGTAAGCACACACACTAACCACTACGCCACGGCACCCCAGATAAATAAATAAATGACATAAATAAATAAATAATTTAATAAATAAATAAATAGATACCTAAACAGTTAATTAATAAAATAGTTACTTTAAATAAATAGTTGAAAAATAGATAGTTAAATGCTTTAACAATCAATTTAATTATCAATTAATTCTTGGATAAATATATTTTTGGAAGCAGCACATTTTGACATATATCTTGTGAATTTCAGTTTTTTTTGCAATGTACTTGATGTAGACCAGTCTGATTGTGTAATAGTTCTGTTGAAAAGAGGTAAGGTAAATAAGTCATCATTTTTAAAGTTTTGTTTTGCGAAATGTGTAACTTCTTGATGTGCGATTTCGCACAACATTCCGGTAGGACATGCATAGAAAATTATGGCTTGAAAATTTGATTTTTAAATGATAAGCTTATTAGATTTACTCAGGGGTGATTTCCTCCACACAAGAGGGTACACAACATTTAAGTAGCGATACTTATTTTGTTAAGGGTGTTTGCAATGTGATCCCTAAAGGTTAATGTCTTATCTTAACACATATATATTTAGATATTTAGCTGAATCAACCAATGGAATAACGCAGTTATTTATCTTTAGCTGACCCTGTGCTTAACGCACAGGCTTTCCTTTTCCGTGAGAAAAAAATGTCAGCGTTAATTTTTTCTTTTCACGTTGTTAAATAATCGTACGTTTTGTTAAGGGCATATTGTAGGTTGTAACGAAGTGATTTCGTTACAAAGGAAAAATACTTTTCGCTGTTTACCAAAATCAGTTTTGCCACCAATATGCCTCACTGTTATTTATAGTAGCCAACAGCATAAACTACGATACCCGTGCAACTGCTAATTTGTATTTTTCCCATTGCAGTATTACACTAACAACAATTAGAGCGTACGCTCATATCGCCCATGATGAACTAGTTGCTCACGCACTGTAGGCATGCAGTGGCTGTGTAACAACAACAAACTGTTAGTACCCATGGTCTGCCTGTGCACATCGTACAGTGTATCGTGGCTGTACACAGCATATCGTGGCTGGTCGAACAACAACAACAGTGTGTATGCATCACAACAGAGTGACATCAAAGGGAATTGGTGCGCCATAAGATCACAATGTAAAACGACAATGCACGAAGCCATAGTCGATTTTACCAACCCTTTACCATTGTGCCACGACCACAACAAATATTTCTATTGGAATATTTCCATTCATTCATAGAATTCACATTTTGTGATTGCACGAAAGTTATTGAGTAGGAGAGCGGAAGTCTAAGCGACTCGGGACACCAGTTGTTAGGTACCAATTCTGTGTATCTGTGTCGCCTTGGACCAGAAAACAATTTTTTTTGCCACGGAACGCCTCGGCGAACCCACCGGCTAAAAATTTACGGTGACGAACAGTGGAAATCTTCTCTACCGACCAACCGACCACTGCGGTGACCCTAAAGAGAAGACACTAAGCTCTCACCTGATCCACTCTGCCGGGCATAACCGAGTCTGGTTATATTCGTAGTAACAGCCTCTGCCAGTAGATCACTACTCCACTTTGCCGGGTATAACTGAGTCTGGTTATATTCGTTGTCACAGCCTCTGCCTGTGATTATGTGTTAATGTGTAGTGATAATGTGTTGCTGATTCACTCTGCCGTGTATAACTGAGTCTGGTTACATTCGTTGTAACAGCCTCTGCCAGTAGCGATACTGTGTTGCTGATCCACTCTGCCGGGTATAACTGAATCTGGTTATATTCGTTGTAACAGCCTCTGCCAGTAGCAATACTGTGTTGCTGACCTATTCTGCCGGATAGAACTGAGTCTGGTTATATCCTTCGTACCAAGCCTCTGCCAGTAGCAATACTGTGCGCTTGCCCCTTACTTTAAGTTATTGATAAATTGTTAAGCGTTATTAAAGCCGTAGTCTCTAAGTAGAACCGTAGTATTGTATAGAGTTAAGTAAGATTAATAAAAATACTGGCAGACGACCTCGAAAAAAAAAGTTACGTCTTCTTTGTTCTCAACTCTGGATCCGGCGAGCAACACCCTAGCTCTGAACCATGAAAAGATCCTTACATTTTGGCACCCGAGCAGGGACCTCAACAGAGGTCCACCACCAGTCCGTACTCGACCGACCGATACCGAGAAGTCTTCAGTAAAAGGACAGTCAACAAATCCAGTAGAAGCGACTTATACGAAACGAGAAAAGCAATTCTTCCGATATCAAGACAGGTCTACCAAATCGTACCTAAAACAGGAGCAGAAGCGATTTTTTTTTATACCTACCAAACCTTACCATACCGATGAGCCAACGACAGAAAACAATACGTCTCAAGGAGATGTCTGCATGTCCTTATTTAAGAGAAAAGGGAGCCGTTGCTGATTTCCGAGCCTACAGCGACCGAACCGAAAAGGACGCCACAGCATAATTAGCAGATCTTACCGACCGACCGAATCAAGTCCCCCGTTCCAGAATATTTGTCAGCCTTCAAGATGACAGATACTGATACCGGGAATGATCCCCCAAAAACCGTACCGACAGAACCGATTTTGAAAAAGAATTTGAAAAAGAAGAGAAACCGTACCGACAGAACATTGATGATGGAAAAAGGACTTGACAACACTGGAAAAATTGGCGAGCTAAGACGGAAGCTATGCCAACACTTGGAATAAATGGCCAAGTAACATTTCTCTTGCGGTAAGATTCTAAACAGGCTGTTTCCCCTCCCGCTAAAAAGTGCGTGAAAGGCCTTACAGAAGCCCATTTGGAGAACTTTACCGAAACTGTTAAGTCCTAACAGGCTTGTATAAAGTTTCCTGTTAGACTTTACCGAAACTGTTGTTTGTTCTGTAAAGACCTAACAGACTTGTATAAATCCTCCTGTTAGGCTTTATCGAAACTGTTACTTGTATAAAGCTTCCTGTTGCAGGCTTTATACAGGCTATTATTTGTATAAGACTTCCTGTTGCAGGCTTTATGGCGGCTATTACTTGTATAAGGCTTCCAGTTGCAGGCTTTAAAGAGGCTATTGCTTGTATAAGGCTTCCTGCTGGAGTCTTAATAGAGGCTATTGCTTGTAAAAGACTTCCTGTTGCAGGCCCTATAGAGGCTATTGCTTGTATAAGGTTTCCTACTGTAGGTTTTATAGAGGCTATTGCTTGTATAAAACTTCCTGTCGCAAGCTTTATACAGGCTATTACTTGTATAAGGCTTCCTAATGCAGGCTTTTTAGGGGCTATTGCTTGTACAAGGCTTCCGGTTGCAGGTACAATAGAGGCTATTACTTGTATAAGGCTTCCTGCTGCAGGCTTTTTAGAGAATATTGCTTGTATAAGACTTCCTGTTGCAGGCTTTATAGAGGCTCTTGCTTGTATACGGCTTCCTCCTGCAGGCTTTATAGAGGCTATAACTTGTATAAGGCTTCCTGTTGCAGGCTTTATAGAATCTATTACTTGTATAAGGCTTCCTGCTGCAGGCTTTATAGAGGCTATTGCTTGTATAAGACTTCCTGTTGCAGACTTTATACAGGCTATTGCTTGTATAAGACTTCCTGTTGCAGGCTTTATAGAGGCTCTTGCTTGTATACGGCTTCCTCCTGCAGGCTTTATAGAGGCTATTACTTGTATAAGGCTTCCTGTTGCAGGCTTTATAGAGGCTATTCCTTGTATAAGACTTCCTGTTGCAGGCCTTGTAGAGGCTATTACTTGTATAAGGCTTCCGGTAGCGGGCTTTATAGAAGCTATTGCTTGTATAAGGCTTCCTGCTGCAGGCTTTATAGAGTCTATTGCTTGTATAAAACGTCCTGTTGCAGGCCTTATAGAGGCTATTGCTTGTATAAGACTTCCTGTTGCAAGCTTTATGCAGGCTTTTACTTGGATAAGGCTTCCTGTTGCAGTTCTTATAGAGGTTATTACTTGTATAAGGCTTCCTGCTGCAGGCTTTATAGAGGCTATTGCTTGTATAAGACTTCCTGTTGCAGGCTTTATAGAGGCTATTACTTTTATAAGGCCTCCTGTTGCAGGATTTATAAAAGCTATTACTTGTATAAAGCTTCTCGTTGCAGGCCTTATAGAGGCTATTGCTTGTGTAAGACTTCCTCTTGCAGGCTTTAAAGAGGCCATTACTTCTATAAGCCTTCTTGTTGTAGGCCTTATTGAGGCTATTACCTTGCGGGGATCGATCTTGGCAAATTTATTGGCGGGGATCGATCCTGGGTACTCTGGCGTGGCAGTCGTGACACTTTCCACTAGGCTATCGTCTTAAACGAATAGTGGAAGCGAAAGCGACATTAGTTGATACGTAAAGTAAAATGGTTTCGGTAGGACTTCTTTTCAGCTTGTATAAGGCCTTACCGAAGCTTGGCAGAGATGTGGATTAACAACCACAGTGCTATCTCGCTCTTTAAGCAAAACATTTCATTAACAGTCTCGGTAAGACTTCGCATCAACTTCTTTTAGGCCTAACAGAAACTCTGAGAAAACTGAAATTGTTGAAACTGAGAAATTGTTTCTCATACTAAAATGATGCACAAACGCCAATAAACAAAACAGTTCATCTCTCTCGCGCTCTAACGAAGATATTCCTAACAGTTTCGGTAAGACTTCGTTTAAATTTCTATAAGGCCTAACAGAAACTCGGTTGTGTTTTTGTCGTTTGCTTAAATGGTGCACAAATACCAATAAAAAACAGTGCGCTCTCGCCCATTTCCACGAAGTTACGTGTAAAAGGAATACACGGTAGTATAGACCTTTTAACAGTTCGACGTCTACTGGTATTTTCAACGCGGGATGCCAAACAAAGTTCATTTTTTTATGGATAACAAGATAAAAATTACACATAAACATATATTTAACAAATGCAACCGTGTGTTTGGATGAACGAGAAAGTTGTAGAATTAATCTGCCTTTCTAAGTTAGGCCATTTTATTTATAGAACACGGATAGGATGAAACGACCACAAAAGGGTGCACGGATTCAAGGAGATCACATATTCGGAACACCTTTTCGATACCTTCCACTTATTTTTTTTTAATTATTTTTGAGTCAATTTAAGGAACACAATAACTACAAAAACTTCATTCACTATCGGCACACTCTAGGTTTGATAGTTTATTAATAATTGGGACTTCTACAGAAGCTATTGAATTTTTTCATATAAAAACGGGATTTGCTTGGCATCCCCTGGTCGGAAATTGTGAAAGACGTCAGATTTTGACAGCCGTGGTAAAAGGTCTATGGAGCGAAAAGCAAATAGAGATGTTTGTTCTCTTGTCAAAATCAATGACGTTCAAGCAGTCAATAGTTTTGGGGGGGGGGGGGGTATAAATGTGCGATTTGGGTATGGATTCACTGCGGTTTCTTAATTAATAATAACTTTTAAGTTAAAATTTTATCAACACAGAAAATCGTTGTACTAGGTACTATGCTCTGTTTGACCCCCTTTCGGTCCACATACGACAAATTATCAAACACTGCTGCACGTCATACCTTTTGGTCCTTTATATCTAGGGAAGTCGTGGACAGGTCTGTGAATAATACGTTTGGCAACTGTTTTGTGTAATTGTTTGCATGAAAATTGCACTTTTGTAAATTGAAACATAAGGTTTATTCGAAAAAAGCCCTAGTGCGCCATATGGCGCCACAGTGCGCACTTTTTTATCAGTTCTGTATTCGATGAAGCTAAGACAACAACCCAGTCCACTTTGCACTTTATTCGATGAAAGCACCTTGGCGCACTATTGCAGCGCTAAAGTGCCCTGAGGATTTTGTCGGGGCAGAAATTTCAGCGCTTTTTAAATTTGACATTTCAGTTATTTGTCAGTCAGCCTCATTTGTCAAATGAGAATGACAGGATCCGATGTGCAATTTTGCGTTCGATGAACAGCGCACCTTTCAGGGTTGTATTGAATTTTTGACAATCAGCTGATTGCACTGAAAAGTGTGAGTGCGATTTCAGGGCGCACTGGGGCAAGTTTAATCGAATGAACCTATATTTTTCCATATTATAGTTATGCAAACAATCACCAGATATCACACATTAATTAAAAATAAATTAAATTATCTTCCAATGTTTTGTCTTTGTTAAGGTTGGACTTTTTTAGTACATCCAAATGAGTTTAACATTTTTTCGCGCATGGATTATAGAGACCTTATCAACCCACATTCCTATTTAAAAAAAAAATATTTTTTTTAGCACAAAAACAAAATTAAATTAAACAAACAACCGAGCCAAAACCGTGAGCATAAATTACTGAATAACAAGACATAAAGTAACGATTTTTTTTTTTAGTATTTATCAATAACTTTTATTATAACATTTAAATAAAAACAATAAACAACAATTTTTATAATAACATAATTTAAACGAAACAATAATGGGGATTAGCACTCAACTGTTTTGTATATACAATAGCTTTAAATATTATAAATAAGTTTTAACATCTAGAAATTTTTATTTTTAATTGAATTATACATTCTTTATATTCTTTATATACATTCTTTTTCTATGATAACATGTTTTTTAAAATATATGAAATTATTCCTTATAAGATTTTTTTGAAAATAATTTTGCTTAAAACTAACAATAACTATACATAAAAAAATAGCCTAAGCCTACAAACCTAAAACTTAAAATTAATTTGTGAAAAAAATGTGAAGAAAAACAAACATTTCATTAGTTAGGTAAGCCAATAGTATTTGTCTGAATCAACTTGAATTTGGAAATCTTTTTGTGAAATAGCCGTACTGTGTCTCCAGATGTTGTTTGGTATGTTTGAATTTAAGTTAGCACTGTAAACTATTTTCTTATCTGTGGCCCTGCGATATGGGTGATAAATCACAGGAACGTTATGTTCATCTTGGATATGTCCCATTTTGTCAAGAAACATAAACGCTTCTGGAGGAATATGTCCTGTTTCAAGTGATTTTTTGTAAAACTCAAAATTTCCATACAAAGCTGGGCCATAAACTAGGTTATTTTCCAAAACGATTGCCGAACGAGCAAAATGGTTTCTAATTAATTTTATAATAAATACATCTATCCTTAAAATTTCTGCTTCGTCGTACATGTTTTTGTTGGAAATATAGTGCAAGTAGTCACTTTCGGCGGATCTCTATTTACCTATACATGCGCGAATGCATTTTCTTTCAAAAATCTTAAGTTTTTCCATAACCGAAGGGCTTATATTAAACCAAATAGGACAGCCGTAGGTTAATATTGGTCTTATTAAAGTTAAATAACAAATAATTTTGATATCAGAAGTAATATTTCCACTGTAAAATAATCTTTTTAAACTCATAAAAGCTGCCCTTGCTTTTTTTAGTTGAATTTTAATATGACCATTATAATACAAATACTGATCCAAGTTTACGCCTAAATATTTTACACACAAAGAAATTTTAAGTTGTAAATTATTATTTACATAAAGTAACGATTTCCATGATAGGATGGCTACAATTTCAATGGATGGAAAAATGTCAACTTTCAAGGGTTTCTGATGACATAAGTATGAAAATCCCAAAATATTGTTCGTCTGGATTTTATCACGACATAAAGTAACGATATCCATAAAAGGATGGCTGCGATGTCAATAGATGGAAAAATGCCAACTTTTACGGCTTTCTGGTGACATTATTATGAAAGTCCCAAAATATACTTCGTTTCGATTTTATCAAGACATAAAGTAACGATTTCCATCAAAGGATGGCTACGATGTCAATGGATGGGAAAATGCGAACTTTCAAGGCTTTCTGATGACATTATTATGAAAATCCCAAAATGTACTTCGCCCCGATTTTATCAAGACAGAAAGTAACGATTTCCATGAAAGGATGGCTACGATGTCAATGGATGTTAAAATTGCAACTTTCAAGGCTTTCCGCTGACATTAGTATGAAAATTCGAAAATATAGTTCGTCTCGCCTTTATCAAGACATAAAGTAACGATTTCCATCAAAGGATGGCTACGATGTCAACGGATGAAAAAATACCGATTCTTAATGTTTCCCGATAACATTCAAAACTATATAAGTGAATATCCCAAAATATTTTATCAAGACATAAAGTAACGATTTCCATTAAAGGATGGCTACGATGTCAATGGATAAAAAAATGCCAACTTTCAAGGCTTTCTGATGACATTAGTATGAAAATCCCAAAATATAGTTCGTCTAGATTTTATCAAGACATAAAGTAACGGTTTCCATGAAAGCATGGATACGATGTCAATGGATGGAAAAATGCCAACTTTCAAGGCTTTATGACGACATTAGTATGAAAATCCCAAAATATACTTCGTCTCGATTGTATCAAGACATAAAGTAACGATTTCCATGAAAGGATGGCTACGATGTCAATGGATGTTAAAATGGCAACTTTCAAGGCTTTCCGCTGGCATTAGTATGAAAATCCGAATATGTAGTTCGTCTCGCTTTTATCAAGACATAAAGTAACGATTTCCATCAAAGGATGGCTACGAAGTCAATGGATGAAAAAATACCGATTCTTAATGTTTCCCGATGGCATTTAAAACTATATAAGTGAATATCCCAACATATTTTATCAAGACATTTTAGTATAATAACCTCGGGACGAGAAAGAACAAACCCAACCTTACAAAAAGTCACCAAATGTGAACGCGGTGAAGAATACTCAACCGGGCCTAACTTCAGGTTGGATATTCTTCTATAAAAAGAGAGAGGGAGAACTTCCGGCTTCCTTTTTTTTTGACATTCGCTCCCGATTTGACTGCTGGCTTCATTCTCGTCCTCTTGGAAAGCATAAAATTTTAATTTTGTACCTTAAATAAGGGAATAAACTTTAAATACTAAATCTCAGATGTGAGGTTAAATGCCCAAAAAAGTATAACAACAGTAATTTATAAATACTACAAATAGTCAAGTGGATGCATCGGGATGAATAATAGCAACAGGCTAACCAAGGCGCAATTGACGGAGGCACTGCAGCAGGCTTGTGTGCAAGTGCCATCCTCAGCTACATTGGCTCAGTTACGCTCACTGTATGAGCAGGAATACGCTTCCGACGACTTGGAGACACAGGGCGCATCTGGCACTTCTGGTGAAAGTGCGAACCCCCAAAGCCAGCAACTCCACCGGCCGAAATTTCCAGTCACGTCCGAAGGCCTTCTGAAAATACAGCCCTTAATGAAGAGGATGAACTGGAACTGGCGCGGCTGGAAAGGCGCAAACGGATAGTGGAGCTGCAACGAGAGCTCGCTGGTCTTGAACTTAGCACGCCGTCTCCGTCAACAGGACGTAACGTAGATTTCTCGGATTTTGAGAACGCCGTCTCAGCATTCACCGGTGATGACAATTATGGCATCAAAAAGAGGCTGAGTGACTTCGAGGATGTAGCCGATTCGCTGGGATGTGACACGAGGTGCAAGTATATTTGCGCACGCCGTTTGCTAAGGGGCACGGCACAGATTTTGTTGCGCACCGTTCGGGTGGATTCCTGGAGTGCTCTTAAAGAGCTTCTTCTGTCCGAGTTCGAAAAGCGGCTCACCCAACAAGAAATATACAAGCAGCTGAGTCGTCGCAAACGCAACGGGGGAGAAAGCCTTCTACACTATGTGCTAAGCATGCAAAAAATTGCAAACTGTGTCGATATGGACCTCATTGAATTCATAATTGACGGTCTAGGGGACACTTCAGCCAGTGTGTCCATTCTTTATGGAGCGAAAACCTTAAGGGAGTTAAAAATGCTCATTCCGAGACATGAAAAAAGGTGATTCACGCCACCAACTTCAGCTAAAACCCTACGCCTTACGATGCCTACTTCAGTAAAGAAAACCACAGTGCCGAGTGACCAAGTGCGATGCTACAATTGTTCATCATACGGACACATCGCAACCAATTATCCGCAGGACAAGAGACCACCAGGATCCTGTTTCCGCTGTGCTGACCCAGGGCATACATATAAAAACTGCCCGAAGAAGAAAGTTGGTGTTGTGAGCAGTGACCAGAGGGACCCACATGTCATCGATGAAGACCAGTGCGACGGTGATGATGAAGATCCTTTAAACGCCTTACAATGGGTAAGTGTCGCTTTTGACATTAGTGGAAATAAGTGCACAAAGTTAATCAAATGCAATTCTCTTCTTGACACCGGTAGTCCGGTTAGTTTCGTTTGCGTATCCAAATTACCGAAAGATGTTCGACTTGATGATTTAACATATTCAAATTTCAAAGGATTGGGCGGATCCAAACTATACTTACGGTACAATATTTTGTTATCTAAAAATTGCGACTCGATTAAAAAAGTTTCCTTTTTGATTGTTCCAGATGGAACTTCACCCATGCCGCTACTTATTGGCCGCGACGTCCTTCAAGTTTTTGGTATCACACTCCGAATGAGTCATGAACGAAGTAATATGGATTCAAAACAAAACTTAAATAAAAATTCTTTAAGTATTTATCCGTATTTGTGCACTCTTTTTCCTACTAATTTGGATAGCAAAATAACTGTTGCGATAGATACACAACATCAAAATAAGATATGTAGAGGCTCAAATGATTTACAAGTGCAGTGTAGTGGAAATAAATCTTGTGATGACTTATCAGTGGTAAACTCCAAACAATTGCCTTATGATCGGTGCAACGGAGCAGTAAACAGTGCAGGTTCTTGTATTCCTCAGTCCAATATGTGCCTCAGTAGCGAGTGTGACATTTTTCAAATAGAATCAGAACCTTTAGACAATATTTGGGTCGGTCCGTCACTTGGTAGGGCGTCTAAAGATATGGTGCGTAGGGTAATTAATGAAAGTTATATAAATTCCGACAGGTCCAAGGTAGCTCCATTAGATTTTGAAATGAATATCCGGCTAGTGACAGATACTCCATTCTTCTGTGGGCCACGACGATTGTCTGTCATGGAAAAGCAGAAAGTAAGTCAAATCGTAAGCGATCTTTTGGCACGCAAGATTATTCAGCCTAGTGATTCACCCTACGCTTCGCCCATAGCCCTGGTTAAAAAAAGTCTGGTTAAATCCGAATGTGTGGGTTTGCTTAAATCTGACTATCGTGGGCCTAATAAACACACCATTCGTGATAATTATCCCCTACCATTGATCGAAAATTTGCATTGAGAACCTAGGCGGAAAGAAAATCTTTAGATTGCTTGACCTTAAGAGTGGATTTCACCAAGTGAGGGTGTCTTCTGAGTCCATCCCTTACACTTCCTTTGTTACTCCTAATGGTCAATATGAGTTCTTGAGAATGCCATTTGGTCTGAAGAATGCGCCTAGTGTATTCCAACGTTTTATTACTCGCGTTTTACGAAGATTTATTGAGGACAAACTGATTGCCGTATACATAGATGATATTTTAATTGCCAGTGTTAGTTTAGCGGATCACCTTCAAGTATTAGCACAAGTTCTGCAATGTCTGGCAGAGAATGGACTTGAACTGAAATTGTCGAAGTGTCGATTTGCCTACACTACGATTGAGTGCTTGGGATACACGGTCACGGAGCATGGAATCCAGCCAAGTGAATCACATCTACGAGCTATTCGGGGATATCCCATCCCTCAGCACACCAGACAGTTACATTCGTTTTTGGGCCTCAGTTCTTACTTCAGGCGGTTTGTGAGATCTTTTTCCCGCATAGTTAGGCAATTGTATGACTTGTTAAAGAAGGACACGCAATTTGTTTTTTTCCTCAGAGTGCGAAAAAGCTTTCCGGCAATTACAAGATTGTTTTCGCTTCCGGCAATTACAAGATTGTTTGTCTTCGCCCGTTCTGGCTATCTATGATCCAAAGCGGGAAACGGAATAACATTGTGATGCAAGCTCCTTGGGTTATGGTGCAGTGCTTTTGCAGAGACAGGATGATGGGAAATTTCACCCAGTTGCATACTTCTCCAAGACTACAACGAGCCAAGAGTTCAGGTACCACAGCTTTGAGCTTGAAACAATAGCAATAATATACGCACTACACCGTTTCCGTACCTACTTGGAAGGGATTCCTTTTACAGTGGTTACTGATTGTAGCTCGCTCACTCTTACGTTAAACAAAAAGGGAGTGAATCATAGGATAGCTCGGTGGGCGTTAGAGCTTGAGAGCTATAATTATAAGGTGAAACATCGGAGCGGTTCATCCATGCGTCACACTGATGCGCTAAGTAGGTGCTACGTAGTTTCAGTAGTAAACTCCGAAGATATTGACTTTCAACTAAGAGCTACCCAAAATCGTGATCCTATTATTTCCGCATTAAGAGACAAGCTAGAATCGGAAACATCTAATACTTATGTCCTCGAGGATGGTATAGTATTTACTTACTTACTTAAGGTGGCGCTACAGTCCGGGGTGGACCTGGGCCTCAGCCAACAAGCTTCGCCAGCCAGCTCTGTCTCTAGCTAGCCGTCTCCAGTTTCACACGCGAAGTTGGCTGAGGTCCCCTTCCACTTGCGTGCGCCACCTGAGTCTCGGTGCTCCTCTACCGCGTCGTCCCTGCGGTGTGGATTCGAAGATTTTCCGGGCCGGGGCGTTGGTGTCCATCCGCTCTAGATAACCCAGCCATCGTAGACGTTGTGTTTTGACTCTTTTGGCTAGGTCGGTATCGCTGTACAGCCCGTACAGTTCGATTTTATATCTCCTCCTCCACTCTCCGTCTATGCAGACGGGACCGTAAATCGTCCGAAGAATTTTCCTCTCGAAGCAGCCTAAAGTGTTTTCATCCGCCTTTGACAGGTTCCATGCTTCTGCACCGTAAAGCAGGACTGGGATGATGAGGGTCTTATACATGGACACTTTAGTTGCTCGAGAGAGGGCTTTGCTACTCAATTGCCTTCTTAGCCCAAAGAAACAGCGATTGGCAAGAGTTATCCTTCGTTTGATTTCAGCGCTGGTGTCGGAATGGTGGTGTCGGAGTGGTGGAGGAGTGTTCCCATTAAGGCACTTCTCCTTGCATCCGGAAGGCAGCGGAAGAATTCCCCAGATGGAATCAACGGTGGCGTCCATAGTTCCAGTCAGGCCGAACTACTTAGTGAACACCTTATATGGGCTACTACGACGTATTCGGAGCTCAGGCCTGTAAGGAGCGGGCTATCCGGCTCTCCGTCCTTAGAGCTAAGCAAAGGATCTGGTCCTCCAGGTTGGGGTCGTGCCGTCGGGGTGACTTCCCGGCCACGTAAAGAAACACCAGTCATGAAGCGGAAACAAGCCTCGGATTCGGACGGATCTACTGTTGACGACCAATGGTATAGTATTAAGAAAAGATAAAAATAATAGGCTTTGTTTTTTTGTTCCTCGCGAAATGGAAGATAGCCTCATAAGACACATTCACGAAAAGATTGGACACTTGGGCTCAACGAAGTGCTACGAGCAGCTTCGAATGCATTACTGGTTTCCAGACATGCTTGTTGAGGTGAATAAATTCATTAAAAACTGTATTCGTTGTATAATGTATTCATCACCTGTACATTCGCGCGAACATAACTTATTTAATATTCCTAAGGAGCCACTTCCGTTTCATACGATTCATTTAGACCACTTCGGTCCGCTTCCGTCCGTTAGTTCTAAGCGGAAACATATACTGGCAGTGGTCGATGCATTCACCAAGTTAGTTAAGCTCTATCCGGTGGTTTCAACAAGTACAAAAGAGGTTAGTGCTTGCCTATCCAGGTATTTTGAGTGTTACAGTAGGCCTTCGAGGATAATTAGAGATAGAGGTCCTTGTTTTACGTCGTTAGAGTTCAGTTCCTATCTTTTGGACTTGAATATTACGCATGTAAAAGTTGCAGCCCATTCAGCGCAGGCTAACGGTCAAGTGGAGAGAGGCAATCGTTGTCTTAGAGGTATTCTAGCGAAACTTAGTGAGCCAATACAACACGCTGATTGGGTCCGAATTGAACAATACTGTTCACCGATCCGTACGTACGACGCCCAGTAAGCTTTTGTTCGCAGTTGATCAACGCGGCACCATAGTAGATAAGATGACTGAATTCTTAGACGAAAAGGGTTTAAGTCTTCAAGAAAGAGACCTGGACCAAATTAGGCAGTGTGCGTCTGAATCTATTCAAAAAGTTCAAGAGGAAAATCTGAGACGATTCGAGCAATGCAATAAGCCTGCACGTGTTTACGAAGTAGGCGACTACGTAGTTATAAAGAACATAGACACAACGGTCGGCACAAATAAAAAGTTACTCCCAAAGTTTAAGGGACCATACGTCGTTCACAAGGTTTTGCCCCACGATAGATATGTCATCCGCGACATAGAAAATTGCCAAATCACTCAACTGCCCTATGATGGGGCTATCAAAGCGAGTAATATGCGTTTATGGAGCACATTATTATAAAAATCCCAAAATATACTTGGTCCCGATTTTGTCAAGACATAAAGTAACGATTTCCATGAAAGGATGACTACGATGTCAATGGATGTTAAAATTGCAACTTTCAAGGCTTTCCGCTGACATTAGTATGAAAATTCGAAAATATAGTTCGTCTCGCCTTTATCAAGACATAAAGTAACGATTTCCATCAAAGGATGGCTACGATGCAATGGATGAAAAAATACCGATTCTTAATGTTTCCCGATGACATTCAAAACTATATAATTGAATATCCCAAAATATTTTATCAAGACATAAAGTAACGATTTCCATCAAAGGATGGCTACGATGTCAATGGATGGAAAAATGCCAACTTTCAAGGCTTTCTAATGACATTAGTATGAAAATCCCAAAATATAGTTCGTCTGGATTTTATCAAGACATAAGGTAAAGATTTCCATGAAAAGATGGCTACGATGTCAATGGATGTTAAAATGGCAACTTTCAAGGCTTTCCGCTGACATTAGTATGAAAATCCGAAAATATAGTTCGTCTCGCTTTTATCAAGACATAAAGTAACGATTTCAATCAAAGGATGGCTACGATGTCAATGGATGAAAAAATACCGATTCTTAATGTTTCCCGATGACATTTAAAACTATATAAGTGAATATTCCAAAATATTTTATCAAGACATAAAGTAACGATTTCCATCAAAGGATGGCTGAAGATGTCAATAGATGGAAAAATGCCAACTTTCAAGGCTTTCTGATGACATTAGTATGAAAATCCCAAAATATAGTTCGTCTCGCTTTTATCAAGACATAAAGTAACGAAAAGGATGGCTACGATGTCAATGGATGAAATAATACCGATTCTTAATGTTTCCCGATGACATTTAAAACTATATAAGTGAATATCCCAAAATATTTTATCAAGACATAAAGTAACGATTTCCATCAAAGGATGGCTACGATGTCAATAGATGGAAAAATGCCAACTTTCAAGGCTTTCTGATGACATTAGTATGAAAATCCCAAAATATAGTTCGTCTCGCTTTTATCAAGACATAAAGTAACGATTTAAATCAAAGGATGGCTACGATGTCAATGGATGAAAAAATACCGATTCTTAATGTTTCCCGATGACATTTAAAACTATATAAGTGAATATTCCAAAATATTTTATCAAGACATAAAGTAACGATTTCCATCAAAGGATGGCTGAAGATGTCAATAGATGGAAAAATGCCAACTTTCAAGGCTTTCTGATGACATTAGTATGAAAATCCCAAAATATAGTACGTCTGGATTTTATCAAGACATAAAGTAACGAAAAGGATGGCTACGATGTCAATGGATGAAATAATACCGATTCTTAATGTTTCCCGATGACATTTAAAACTATATAAGTGAATATCCCAAAATATTTTATCAAGACATAAAGTAACGATTTCCATCAAAGGATGGCTACGATGTCAATAGATGGAAAAATGCCAACTTTCAAGGCTTTCTGATGACATTAGTATGAAAATCCCAAAATATAGTTCGTCTCGCTTTTATCAAGACATAAAGTAACGATTTCCATCAAAGGATGGCTACGATGTCAATGGATGGAAAAATACCGATTCTTAATGTTTCCCGATGACATTTAAAACTATATAAATGAATATCCCAAAATATTTTATCAAGACATAAAGTAACGATTTTTATCAAAGGATGGCTACGATGTCAATGGATGGAAAAATGCAAACTTTCAAGGCTTTCTGATGACATTAGTATGAAAATCCCAAAATATAGTTCGTCTGGATTTTATCAAGACATAAAGTAAAGATTTCCATGAAAGGATGGCTACGATGTCAATGGATGTTAAAATGGCAACTTTCAAGGCTTTCCGCTGACATAAGTATGAAAATCCGAAAATATAGTTCGTCTCGCTTTTATCAAGACATAAAGTAACGATTTCCATCAAAGGATGGCTACGATGTCAATGGATGAAAAAACACCGACTCTTAATGTTTCCCGATGACTTTTAAAACTATATAAGTGAATATCCAAAAATATTTTATCAAGACATAAAGTAACGATTTCCATCAAAGGATGGCTACGATGTCAATAGATGGAAAAATGCCAACTTTCAAGGCTTTCTGATGAAATTAGTATGAAAATCCCAAAATATAGTTCGTCTGGACTTTATCAAGACATAAAGTAACGAAAAGGATGGCTACGATGTCAATGGATCAAATAATACCGATTCTTAATGTTTCCCGATGACATTCAAAACTATATAATTGAATATCCCAAAATATTTTATCAAGACATAAAGTAACGATTTCCATCAAAGGATGGCTACGATGTCAATGGATGGAAAAATGCCAACTTTCAAGGCTTTCTAATGACATTAGTATGAAAATCCCAAAATATAGTTCGTCTGGATTTTATCAAGACATAAGGTAAAGATTTCCATGAAAAGATGGCTACGATGTCAATGGATGTTAAAATGGCAACTTTCAAGGCTTTCCGCTGACATTAGTATGAAAATCCCAAAATATAGTTCGTCTCGCTTTTATCAAGACATAAAGTAACGATTTAAATCAAAGGATGGCTACGATGTCAATGGATGAAAAAATACCGATTCTTAATGTTTCCCGATGACATTCAAAACTATATAATTGAATATCCCAAAATATTTTATCAAGACATAAAGTAACGATTTCCATCAAAGGATGGCTACGATGTCAATGGATGGAAAAATGCCAACTTTCAAGGCTTTCTAATGACATTAGTATGAAAATCCCAAAATATAGTTCGTCTGGATTTTATCAAGACATAAGGTAAAGATTTCCATGAAAAGATGGCTACGATGTCAATGGATGTTAAAATGGCAACTTTCAAGGCTTTCCGCTGACATTAGTATGAAAATCCCAAAATATAGTTCGTCTCGCTTTTATCAAGACATAAAGTAACGATTTAAATCAAAGGATGGCTACGATGTCAATGGATGAAAAAATACCGATTCTTAATGTTTCCCGATGACATTTAAAACTATATAAGTAAATATTCCAAAATATTTTATCAAGACATAAAGTAACGATTTCCATCAAAGGATGGCTGAAGATGTCAATAGATGGAAAAATGCCAACTTTCAAGGCTTCCTGATGACATTAGTATGAAAATCCCAAAATATAGTTCGTCTCGCTTTTATCAAGACATAAAGTAACGATTTAAATCAAAGGATGGCTACGATGTCAATGGATGAAAAAATACCGATTCTTAATGTTTCCCGATGACATTTAAAACTATATAAGTGAATATTCCAAAATATTTTATCAAGACATAAAGTAACGATTTCCATCAAAGGATGGCTGAAGATGTCAATAGATGGAAAAATGCCAACTTTCAAGGCTTTCTGATGACATTAGTATGAAAATCCCAAAATATAGTACGTCTGGATTTTATCAAGACATAAAGTAACGAAAAGGATGGCTACGATGTCAATGGATGAAATAATACCGATTCTTAATGTTTCCCGATGACATTTAAAACTATATAAGTGAATATCCCAAAATATTTTATCAAGACATAAGGTAAAGATTTCCATGAAAAGATGGCTACGATGTCAATGGATGTTAAAATGGCAACTTTCAAGGCTTTCCGCTGACATTAGTATGAAAATCCGAAAATATAGTTCGTCTCGCTTTTATCAAGACATAAAGTAACGATTTAAATCAAAGGATGGCTACGATGTAAATGGATGAAAAAATACCGATTCTTAATGTTTCCCGATGACATTTAAAACTATATAAGTGAATATTCCAAAATATTTTATCAAGACATAAAGTAACGATTTCCATCAAAGGATGGCTGAAGATGTCAATAGATGGAAAAATGCCAACTTTCAAGGCTTTCTGATGACATTAGTATGAAAATCCCAAAATATAGTACGTCTGGATTTTATCAAGACATAAAGTAACGAAAAGGATGGCTACGATGTCAATGGATGAAATAATACCGATTCTTAATGTTTCCCGATGACATTTAAAACTATATAAGTGAATATCCCAAAATATTTTATCAAGACATAAAGTAACGATTTCCATCAAAGGATGGCTACGATGTCAATAGATGGAAAAATGCCAACTTTCAAGGCTTTCTGATGACATTAGTATGAAAATCCCAAAATATAGTTCGTCTCGCTTTTATCAAGACATAAAGTAACGATTTCCATCAAAGGATGGCTACGATGTCAATGGATGGAAAAATACCGATTCTTAATGTTTCCCGATGACATTTAAAACTATATAAATGAATATCCCAAAATATTTTATCAAGACATAAAGTAACGATTTTTATCAAAGGATGGCTACGATGTCAATGGATGGAAAAATGCAAACTTTCAAGGCTTTCTGATGACATTAGTATGAAAATCCCAAAATATAGTTCGTCTGGATTTTATCAAGACATAAAGTAAAGATTTCCATGAAAGGATGGCTACGATGTCAATGGATGTTAAAATGGCAACTTTCAAGGCTTTCCGCTGACATAAGTATGAAAATCCGAAAATATAGTTCGTCTCGCTTTTATCAAGACATAAAGTAACGATTTCCATCAAAGGATGGCTACGATGTCAATGGATGAAAAAATACCGACTCTTAATGTTTCCCGATGACATTTAAAACTATATAAGTGAATATCCAAAAATATTTTATCAAGACATAAAGTAACGATTTCCATCAAAGGATGGCTACGATGTCAATAGATGGAAAAATGCCAACTTTCAAGGCTTTCTGATGAAATTAGTATGAAAATCCCAAAATATAGTTCGTCTGGACTTTATCAAGACAAAAATCAACGAAAAGGATGGCTACGATGTCAATGGATCAAATAATACCGATTCTTAATGTTTCCCGATGACATTTAAAACTATATAAGTGAATATCCCAAAATATTTTATCAAGACATAAAATAACGATTTTAATCAAAGGATGGCAACTTTCAAGGCTTTCCGCTGACATAAGTATGAAAATCCGAAAATATAGTTCGTCTCGCTTTTATCAAGACATAAAGTAACGATTTCCATCAAAGGATGGCTTCGATGTCAATGGATGAAAAAATACCGATTCTTAGGGTTTTCCGATGACATTTAAAACTATATAAGTGAATATCCCAAAACGTAGCTTGTTTTCATTTTATCAAGATATAAAGTAACGATTTCCATCAAAGAATGGCTGATGAAAAAATACCGATTCTAAGGGGTTTGCCGATGACATTTAAAACAATATAAGCGAATATCCCAAAATAAAGCTCGTCTTCATTTTATCAAGACATAAAGAAACGATTTCCATCAAAGGATGGCTAGATGTCAATGGATGGAAAAATGCCAACTTTCATGGTTTTCTGATGACATTAGTATGAAAATACCAAAATATACTTTGTCTCGATTTTATCAAGACATAAAGTAACGATTTCCATTAAAGGATGGCTACGATGTCAATGGATGGAAAAATGCCAACTTACAAGGCTTTCTGATGACTTTAGTACGAAAATCCCAAAATATAGTTCGTCTGGATTTTATCAACACATAAAGTAACGATTTCCATGAAAGGTTGGCTACGATGTCAATGGATGGAAAAATGCCTACTTTCAAGGCTTTCTGATGACATTATTAGGAAAATCCCAAAATATACTTCGTCTCGATTTTATCAAGACATAAAGTAGCAATTTCCATCAAAGGGTGGCTACCATGTCAATGGATGAAAAAATACCGATTCTTAATCTTTCCCGATGACATTTAAAACTATATAAGTGAATATCCCAAAATATTTTATCAAGACGTAAAGTAACGATTTCCATGAAAGGATGGCTGTCAATGGATGGAAAATGATGACATTATTATGAAAATCCCAAAATATACTTCGTCTCGATTTTATCAAGACATCAAATAACGATTTCCATTAAAGGATGGCTACGATGTCAATGGATGGAAAAATGCCAACTTTCAAGGCTTTCTGATGACATTAGTATGAAAGTCCCAAAATATGTATAGTTCGTCTGGATTTTATCAAGACATAAAGTAACGATTTCCATCAAAGGATGGCTACGATGTCAATAGATGGAAAAATGCCAACTTTCAAGTCTTTCTGATGACATTAGTATGAAAATCCCAAAATATAGTTCGTCTGGATTTTAACAAGACATAAAGTAACGATTTCCATCAAAGGATGGCAACTATGTCAATGGATGGAAAAATGCCAACTTTCAAGGCTTTCCGCTGACATTAGTATGAAAATCCGAAAATATACTTCGTCTCGCTTTTAGTAAGACATAAAGTTACGATTTCCATCGAAGGATGCCTACGATGTCAATGGATGAAAAAATACCAATTCTTAGGGTTTTCCGATGACATATAAAACTATATAAGTGAATATTCCAAAATATAGCTTGTCTTCATTTTATCAAGACATAAAGTAACGATTTCCATCAAAGGATGGCTACGATGTCAATGGATGGAAAAATGCCAACTTTCAAGGCTTTCTGATGACATTAGTATGAAAATCCCAAAATAAAGTTCGTCTGGATTTTATCAACACATAAAGTAACGATTTCCATCAAAGGATGGCTACGATGTCAATGGATGTTAAAATGTCAACTTTCAAGGCTTTCCGCTGACATTAGTATGAAAATCCGAAAATATAGTTCGTCTCGCTTTTAGTAAGACATAAAGTAACGATTTCCATCAAAGGGTGGCTACGATGTCAATGGATGAAAAAATACCGATTCTAAGGGGTTTGCCGATGACATTTAAAACTATATAAGTGAATATCCCAAAATATAGCTCGTCTTCATTTTATCAAGACATAATGTAACGATTTCCATGAAAGGATGGCTACGATGTCAATGGATGTTAAAATGGCAACTTTCAAGGCTTTCCGCTGACATAAGTATGAAAATCCGAAAATATAGTTCGTCTCGCTTTTATCAAGACATAAAGTAACGATTTCCATCAAAGGATGGCTACGATGTCAATGGATGAAAAAATACCGATTCTTAATGTTTCCCGATGACATTTAAAACTATATAAGTGAATATCCAAAAATATTTTATCAAGATTTAAAGTAACGATTTCCATCAAAGGATGGCTAAGATGTCAATAGATGGAAAAATGCCAACTTTCAAGGCTTTCTGATGAAATTAGTATGAAAATCCCAAAATATAGTTCGTCTCGATTTTATTAAGACCTAAAGTAACGATTTCCATCAAAAGATGGCTACGATGTCAATGGATGGAAAAATACCGATTCTTAATGTTTCCCGATGACATTTAAAACTATATAAGTGAATATCCCAAAATATTTTATCAAGACATAAAATAACGATTTTAATCAAAGGATGGCTACGATGTCAATGGATGGAAAAATGCAAACTTTCAAGGCTTTCTGATGACATTAGTATGAAAATCCCAAAATATAGTTCGTCTGGATTTTATCAAGACATAAAGTAAAGATTTCCATGAAAGGATGGCTACGATGTCAATGGATGTTAAAATGGCAACTTTCAAGGCTTCTCGCTGACATAAGTATGAAAATCCGAAAATATAGTTCGTCTCGCTTTTATCAAGACATAAAGTAACGATTTCCATCAAAGGATGGCTACGATGTCAATGGATGAAAAAATACCGATTCTTAGGGTTTTCCGATGACATTTAAAACTATATAAGTGAATATCCCAAAATATTTTATCAAGACATAAAATAACGATTTTAATCAAAGGATGGCTACGATGTCAATGGATGGAAAAATGCAAACTTTCAAGGCTTTCTGATGACATTAGTATGAAAATCCCAGAATATAGTTAGTCTAGATTTTATCAAGACATAAAGTAACGATTTCCATGAAAGGATGGCTACGATGTCAATGGATGGAAAAATGCCAACTTTCAAGACATTATCTTTCATGTTATTATCATAATGTAAACTTTCTGATGACATTATTATAAAAATCCCAAAATATACTTCGTCTCGATTTTATCAAGACATAAAGTAAAGATTTCCATGAAAGGATGGCTACGATGTCAATGGATGTTAAAATGGCAACTTTCAAGGCTTTCCGCTGACATAAGTATGAAAATCCGAAAATATAGTTCGTCTCGCTTTTATCAAGACATAAAGTAACGATTTCCATCAAAGGATGGCTACGATGTCAATGGATGAAAATATACCGATTCTTAATGTTTCTAGATGACATTCAAAACTATATAAGTGAATATCCCAAAATATTTTATCAAGACATAAAGTAACGATTTCCATCAAAGGATGGCTACGATGTCAATGGATGAAAATATACCGATTCTTAATGTTTCTAGATGACATTCAAAACTATATAAGTGAATATCCCAAAATATTTTATCAAGACATAAAGTAACGATTTCCATCAAAGGATGGCTACGATGTCAATGGATGGAAAAATGCCATTTTTCAAGGCTTTCTGATGACATTAGTATATAAATCCCAAAATATAGTTCGTCTAGATTTTATCAAGACATAAAGTAACGATTTAAATCAAAGAATGGCTACAATGTCAATGGATGAAAAAATACCGATTCTTAGGGTTTTCCGATGACATATAAGTGAATATCCCAAAACGTAGCTTGTTTTCATTTTATCAAGACATAAAGTAACGATTTCCATCAAAGGATGGCTACGATGTCAATGGATGGAAAAATGCCTACTTTCAAGGCTCTCTGATGAAAATATAGTTCGTCTCGCTTTTAGTAAGACATAAAGTAACGATTTCCATCAAAGGATGGCTACGATGTCAATGGATGGAAAAATGTCAACTTTCAAGGCTTTCTGATGACATAAGTATGAAAATCCCAAAATATAGTAAAGATAGTAAGTAAAGATTTCCATAAAGGATGGCTACGATGTCAATGGATGGAAAAATGCCAACTTTCAAGGCTTTCTGATGACATTAGTATGAAAGTCCCACAATATGCATAGTTCGTCTGGATTTTATCAAGACATAAAGTAACGATTTCCATCAAAGGATGCCTACGATGTCAATGGATGAAAAAATACCGATTCTAAGGGGTTTGCCGATGAAATTTAAAACTATATAAGTGAATATCCCAAAATATAGCTCGTCTTCATTTAATCAAGACATAATGTAACGATTTCCATCAAAGGATGGCTGCGATGTCAATGGATGGAAAAATGCCAACTTTCAAGGTTTTCTGATGACATTAGTATGAAAATCCCAAAATATAGTTCGTCTGGATTTTATCAAGACATAAAGTAACGATTTAAATCAAAGAATGGCTACAATGTCAATGGATGAAAAAATACCGATTCTTAATGTTTCCCGATGACATTTAAAACTATATAAGTGAATATCCCAAAATATTTTATCAAGACATAAAGTAACGATTTCCATCAAAGGATGGCTACGATGTCAATGGATGGAAAAATGCCAACTTTCAAGGCTTTCTGATGACATAAGTATGAAAATCCCAAAATATAGTTCGTCTAGATTTTATCAAGACTAAAAGTAACGATTTCCATCAAAGAATGGCTACGATGTCAATGGATGAAAAAATACCGATTCTTAATGTTTCCCGATGACATTCAAAACTATATAAGTGAATATCCCAAAATATTTTATCAAGACATAAAGTAACGATTTCCATCAAAGGATGGCTACGATGTCAATGGATGGAAAAATGCCAACTTTCAAGGCTTCCTGATGACATTATTATGCAAAATCCCAGAATATAGTTAGTCTCGATTTTATTAAGACCTAAAGTAACGATTTCCATCAAAAGATGGCTACGATGTCAATGGATGGAAAAATGTCAACTTTCAAGGCTTTCTGATGACATAAGTATGAAAATCCCAAAATATAGTAAAGATAGTAAGTAAAGATTTCCATCAACGGATGGCTACGATGTCAATGGATGTTAAAATGGCAACTTTCAAGGCTTTCCGCTGACATTAGTATGAAAATCCGAAAATATAGTTCGTCTCGCTTTTATCAAGACATAAAGTAACGATTTCCATCAAAGGATCGCTACGATGTCAGTGAAAAATGTGATGAAAAAATACCGATTCTTAATGTTTCCCGATGACATTTAAAACTATATAAGTGAATATCCCAAAATATTTTATCAAGACATAAAGTAACGATTTCCATGAAAGGATGGCTACGATGTCAATGGATGGAAAAATGCCAACTTTCAAATATTTCCTGATGACATTATTATGAAAATCCCTTAATATACTTCCTCTCGATTTTATCAAGACATAAAGTAACGATTCTTACTAAAGTATGGCTACGATGTCAATGGATCGAAAATGCCAACTTTCAAGGCTTTCTGATGACATTAGTACGAAAATCCCAAAATATGTACAGTTCGTCGGGATTTTATCAAGACGTAAAGTAACGATTTCCATCAAAGGATGGCTACGATGTCAATGGATGGAAAAATGCCAACTTTCAAGGCTTTCTGATGACATTAGTATATAAATCCCAAAATATAGTTCGTCTAGATTTTATCAAGACATAAAGTAACGATTTAAATCAAAGAATGGCTACAATGTCAATGGATGAAAAAATACCGATTCTTAATGTTTCCCGATGACATTTAAAACTATATAAGTGAATATCCCAAAATATTTTATCAAGACATAAAGTAACGATTTCCATCAATGAATGGCTACGATGTCAATGGATGGAAAAATGCCAACTTTCATGGTTTTCTGATGACATTAGTATGAAAATATCAAAATATAGTTCGTCTGGATTTTATCAAGACATAAAGTAACGATTTCCATCAGAGAATGGCTACGATGTCAATGGATGCAAAAATACCGATTCTTAATGTTTCCCGATGTCATTCAAAACTATATAAGTAAATATCCCAAAATATTTTATCAAGACATAAAGTAACGATTTCCATCAAAGGATCAACTTTCAAGGCTTCCTGATGACATTATTATGAAAATCCCAGAATATAGTTAGTCTGGATTTTATCAGGACATAAAGTAACGATTTCCATCAAAGAATGGCTACGATGTCAATGGATGAAAATATACCGATTCTTAATGTTTCTAGATGACATTCAAAACTATATAAGTGAATATCCCAAAATATTTTATCAAGACATAAAGTAACGATTTCCATCAAAGGATGGCTACGATGTCAATGGATGGAAAAATGCCATTTTTCAAGGCTTTCTGATGACATTAGTATATAAATCCCAAAATATAGTTCGTCTAGATTTTATCAAGACATAAAGTAACGATTTAAATCAAAGAATGGCTACAATGTCAATGGATGAAAAAATACCGATTCTTAATGTTTCCCGATGACATTTAAAACTATATAAGTGAATATCCCAAAATATTTTATCAAGACATAAAGTAACGATTTCCATCAAAGAATGGCTACGATGTCAATGGATGGAAAAATGCCAACTTTCATGGTTTTCTGATGACATTAGTATGAAAATATCAAAATATAGTTCGTCTGGATTTTATCAAGACATAAAGTAACGATTTCCATCAAAGAATGGCTACGATGTCAATGGATGCAAAAATACCGATTCTTAATGTTTCCCGATGTCATTCAAAACTATATAAGTAAATATCCCAAAATATTTTATCAAGACATAAAGTAACGATTTCCATCAAAGGATCAACTTTCAAGGCT
Source organism: Neoascia interrupta (assembly GCA_947623515.1). Taxonomy (NCBI): domain Eukaryota; kingdom Metazoa; phylum Arthropoda; class Insecta; order Diptera; family Syrphidae; genus Neoascia; species Neoascia interrupta. The sequence continues at coordinate 86,487,737 of OX392462.1, forward strand.
TCCTGATGACATTATTATGAAAATCCCAGAATATAGTTAGTCTGGATTTTATCAGGACATAAAGTAACGATTTCCATGAAAGGATTGCTACGATGTCAATGGATGGAAAAATGCCAACTTTCAAGACATTATCTTTCATGTTATTATCATAATGTAAACTTTCTGATGACATTATTATGAAAATCCCAAAATATACTTCGTCTCGATTTTATCAAGACCTAAAGTAACGATTTCCATCAAAAGATGGCTACGATGTCAATGAATGGAAAAATGTCAACTTTCAAGGCTTTCTGATGACATAAGTATGAAAATCCCAAAATATAGTAAAGATAGTAAGTAAGGATTTCCTTCAAAGGATGGCTACGATGTCAATGGATGTTAAAATGGCAACTTTCAAGGCTTTTCGCTGACATTAGTATGAAAATCCGAAAATATAGTTCGTCTCGCTTTTATCAAGACATAAAGTAACGATTTCCATCAAAGGATGGCTACGATGTCAGTGGATGAAAAAATACCGATTCTTAATGTTTCCCGATGACATTTAAAACTATATAAGTGAATATCCCAAAATATTTTATCAAGACATAAAGTAACGATTTCCATGAAAGGATGGCTACGATGTCAATGGATGGAAAAATGCCAACTTTCAAATATTTCCTGATGACATTATTGTTATGTGGCGATAAGAAATAAAACAACTCGCAGGAGTCCCTGAATGCACCCATCGATTCACTCTACAAACGCACCCGCTCGATTCACTAAATGAACATACCCAACTGTCATTCCAGTCATCTGACAGCAGCTGTCATATCCGAAGTTCGAATTTCGATTTCCCCTCCTTGGAATTCAGCGGAGGAGTACCAATGGAAAATTACCAAAGGGGGTATGGAACGTACTAGAAGGTGCTTAATTTTGTATAAATACACGGGTGACAGGCTCGTACGGGACAGTTTTATTTTAAACGTGGACTTGTGAAAATCGGTAATAAAGTAAAAAGTGATTGAGTTGAAATAAAGTATTGAATTCTAAATATTAAAGTTGAATAACGGTGTGATCTGTGTTTAAATAAGTTTGTTTGATAAATAAAGTGTTTCATTGTGTGATTATAAAAGCGAAATTGAGTTTTATTCGACGAACCCCAGGCCGAAAATATTACATTGGTGTCAGAAATTGGGGATAAAACTCATAATTGTGCGGGTTAATTCTACAGTGGAATTTTCCGGAACAGTTGGAATTTTCCAGAGATATCGTGTGTGTAAACAGTGTCGGTGATTCATACAAATTTGAGGTGGAATATTCTGGATTTATTGAAACTGATTGCGCGAAGTTATAAAAACGGTTTCAGTGATTTGTTTATTCGCGAGTGAATTTTCTGGAACAGATATAAGACATAAACCTATTGTGTTGTGAAAATTGTGTGAAGACAATTCAAAATGGGTCGAAAAATTGAACAATTGACAACAGCTGAGTTAAAAGCGGAATTGCGTCAAAGAAACCTCCAGACTTCGGGGCTCAAAAGGGAATTGTTGCTCCGACTCCAGGACGCTATTACCGAGGAAGGTGGACATCCAGACACGATGCTGTTCGAAGTTCAAGAAGAACAGCAACAAAGCACAGTAAGTACTGCCGATGAAATGCCCGCTTTCATGAAGTTGCTTCTGGACAAATTCGAGAAGCTGGAGAGCGGCCAAAAAGAACAAAAGAACGCTCTCGATGAAAAGCTAGATAATAAGTTCGATGAGCAGAAGAAAGCTCTAGAAAGCAAACTTGATTCCCAGAATGCGTTTTTTGAGGAAAAGTTCCAGGCAGTAGATCAAAGAATTGAAAGCGTGGAGGAAAAATTTACTGAAGTCAAATCGGAAGTTGAACAACTGGCTAAGGAGCTGGAGCTAGTTAAGAAACAGAAAGTGCGAGAATATTTGCCCGACGGTCCACGACGCAAAGAAATGCAGCCGCCTGTCTTCGATGGCCAAACATCGTGGCCGATTTATAGGAGACAATTCGAAGCTGCAGCGTTGACAAACAACTGGGACAACGAAGATAAATCAATTGCTCTCACGCTTGCGCTCAGAGGAACAGCTGCCGAACTGCTGCAGACCATCCCTGAAGAAAAACAAAAAGATTATGATGCCATGGTGAAGGCCATCGAGATAAGGTTTGGCGACGACCACATGCAACAAGTTTACCGGGTCCAGTTGCGCCGAAGAGTTCAGACAAGGGGTGAGACGCTTCAACAGTTGCAAGCCGACATCGAGCGATTAGCGAATTTGTCTTATCCCAACACCAGCAGGGAGATAATAAACGAGTTGGCAACCGATGCGTTTACCAATGCCATTGCGGATGGAAACCTACAAATGGCTGTAAGAATGGCAGGTAAGAAGACTCTCGCTGAAGCACTAGCATTCGCCCTGACAATGGAAGCTGCAGACCAAGCTTCGCAAGGTAGCCATCGCATAAGGGAAATGGCTACGCTAGAATGCTTATGTCAGCGCGTGGAAATGGAGAGACAAAACACGAACAGCGGTCGAGGACAAATAAGGTGCTGGAATTGCAACAAGTTGGGACACCTACAGCGACAGTGCAGAGCTCCACCTAGACAAACAAGCTGCCCACATTGCGCTAGAAGAAGACAAAATGAAGAAGCATCTGGCAGGGACAACGTTCAACCTGCTGGACAAAATTCGGAGCAACAGCAGTCGGGAAACGCCTAAGAACCAACTTCGCGGGGCAGAAGTTGGTTGATGGAATCGACGCCCCCAGGACCATCATCCAAGTCTCGCAAACAAAACGCTGCAACAGGAGTCTTACAGTGAAGGCAATTATTGGCAACAGAAAATGTGTGGCCACTATCGACACAGGTGCCACGGCCTCCATCATCCGAAGAGACCTTGTTCAGACGTCATGGCTACATAACACCAGCTGCTACAGTCTGAAGACAGCTACAGGAGAAGCGGCGAAAGTATACGGGGAGGTGCAGCTACAGATACAACTAGAGGGATTGACCTTCTCACATGCATTCTTGGTAGCCGACATATGCGACGAATGCATCATTGGAGTGGACTTTATGAAGGCACACGAGGTAATTCTTGACCTTCGAATGCAGGTGCTAAGGTATCGAACCGTCGAGATCCCTATGGTGTACGGAAACGACAACGCTGTGAATCTCCGAGCAATACTGAGAAGCGATGAAGTTCTGCGGCCCTCTTCAGAGACAGTTCTTTGGACACGTTTGGAGGGTGATCCTGGGAACCACCGATTCTATCTCATCGAGCCAGATAACAAAAGTGAATTTAAAAGTTACGTCGTGGGAAAAGTTCTTGCAGAGCCCAAGAACAATATGGTGCCGGTAAGACTGATGAACCCAAATAAGCGTACCGTTAAGCTCAGACAAGGAGAGGTGATCGGAAGATGTGTGCCCGTTGCAGCCATTTCAACAATAGCTGAGAGTGAGCCTGCAAGTCCTGTCTCTCCATCAAAATTGTCCGAGGTATGTAAGACTATACTCGGAGACTGTGAGCTAAATCAGGAGCAGCAAACCATAGCGGAAAATCTAATTGGCGAGTTTGCTGATATATTTGCCTCACAGGATGGAGACTATGGTCGAACACACTTAGAACAACACCGCATAGACACCGGAAATGCCAGACCAATCCACCAACCTGCCAGACGACTTCCGTTGGCTAAACAGGACGAGGCCGCCGAGATGATATCGACCATGGAAAGAGAAGGTTTGATCGAAAGCTCGAAAAGTCCGTGGGCGTCGCCTGTTGTACTGGTGAAAAAGAAGGACGGCAGTACTCGATTCTGCGTGGATTACCGGAGGCTTAATGATGTCACAAAGAAGGACAGCTACCCTTTACCTCGAATAGATGACACATTGGACACACTCTCTGGAGCAAAATGGTTTTCCACTCTCGACCTGAAAAGTGGCTACTGGCAGGTACAGATCCATCCTGAAGACAAAGAGAAGACCGCTTTCACAACTGGCAATGGGCTTTGGCAATTTACAGTAATGCCATTTGGTCTGTGTAACGCTCCGGCCACCTTTGAGCGTCTTATGGAACGTGTCTTACATGGTCTGACGTGGAAAACCTGCCTGGTATATTTGGATGACGTCATCGTTTTGGGAAAGACGTTTGCAGAACATCGCGAATACTTGAGGGAGGTCTTCTCACGACTTCGAGCAGCACACTTAAAGCTCAATCCAAAGAAGTGTGCGCTCTTCAGAGCAGAAGTAAAGTATCTGGGGCATGTGATATCGACGGATGGCGTGAAGACGGATCCAGAGAAAATCGAAGCTGTGAGAAGTTGGCCAGTTCCCAAGGACAAACACCAGCTAAGGAGCTTTCTCGGTCTTGCTACGTACTACAGGCGGTTCGTCAAAGATTTCGCCGGGATTGCAAAGTGTCTGCACCAGCTCACTGAGAAAGGAAGACAATTTAAATGGTCAGGTGAGTGCGAAAGAAGCTTTCAGCATCTGAAGCAGCGACTTTGCGAAGCACCGGTACTAGCTTACCCCATCCCCGGCAAGACATTTATTGTGGACGCAGACGCTGGCAATGTGGGTGTTGGCGCAGTATTGTCGCAGTTACACGATGGGCAGGAGAAAGTCGTAGCATACTTCAGCAAAGTGCTTACCCGACCAGAGAGAAATTATTGTGTTACCAGGCGAGAACTCCTTGCTTTAATACTGGCGACGAAACATTTCCAGAAGTACCTGAGCGGCCAGAAGTTCATCTTGCGTACCGACCACGCCGCGCTCAAATGGTTACTGCAATTTAAAAATCCTGAGGGCCATGTCGCAAGATGGATCGAGCGATTGCAGGCTTATGACTTCGAGATACAACATCGCAAAGGAAGACTGCACTTAAACGCGGACGCATTATCCCGGAGACCATGTGAGCCCAATTGTAAGCATTGCGTGCGACAGGAGGAAAATGACGAATGTACTGTCCAGCGAGTAAGAGCCGAACCTGCAGAAGGCTGGAGTACTGAGGAACTTCGCAACGCACAACAAGAAGACCCTGACATTGAGCCAATCCTTGCATGGAAGGAATCTATGGAGAAACCGAGCGCAAGGGATATATCCGACAGAAGTCCCACATTAAAGGCATATTGGGCGCAGTGGGACTCTCTCCATGTACAAGATGGCGTTCTGCGAAGAAAATGGGAAATGCCGGATGGAAAATCCTTTAAGATGCAGCTTGTGGTTCCACGGTCGAAAGTCCAGGAGATTCTACGGGAAATGCACGATGGAGTGTCTGGTGGGCACTTGGGCATCAACAAAACCCTGGAAAAGGTACGGGAACGTTTTTATTGGCTGAGTGCAAGAAGCGACGTTGAGAGCTGGTGTCAAAAGTGTATTACTTGTGCTGCTAGTAAGGGACCCAAAGTCAAAACCAGGGGTAAAATGCACCAGTACAATGTGGGTGCTCCCTTTGAAAGGATCGCCGTCGACATCGCAGGACCGTTTCCGGAAACTGAAAGCGGTAATCGTTATATCCTGGTTATTGCCGATTACTTCAGCAAGTGGTCCGAGGCATTTGCGATCCCAAATCAAGAAGCGAAAACCGTTGTCGATCAGATAGTGGACCACTGGGTGTGCAGGTTTGGAGTGCCAATGGAATTACATTCCGACCAGGGAAGAAACTTCGAGTCGAAGATATTCCAGGAAGTATGCGCAGCAATCGGACTACAGAAGACACGGACCACACCTCTTCACCCACAATCAGATGGAATGGTGGAACGCTTTAACAAGACGCTGAAGGAACATCTCTCTAAAGTCGTGGACGAGAATCAACGGGATTGGGATCGGCGAATACCTTTATTCCTTATGGCCTACCGGAATGCTATTCACAGTACAACTGGATATACTCCATCTGAAGTTTTATTTGGCCGAACTGCCAGGCTACCCAGTGAGCTTAAATTCGGATTTCCCACTGAAGAACCCACATGCGAGGAGGACTACGTGGTTGACCTTAGAGAAAGGATTAATGACATCCACCAGAGAACCAGAAGCAATATAAAAGTTGCAAGCGACCGCATGAAGACGAGATACGATGCGCGAGCAACGGCACCCGAGTTCAACGAGGGAGATCACATCGTAAAAAGGGAAGACCGCCAAAGCTTCAGAAGGACTGGGAAGGTCTTTACCAAGTTGTAACGCGAATTAATGATGTCGTATTCCGAATCCAAAGAGGACCAAGAGCGAAGATGAAAGTTGTCCATGTTGATCGCCTACATAGCTACCACGGAAGCAATGATGACGTACTTGTTCGGGACGAACAAAACTAAGAGGGGGGCAATGTTATGTGGCGATAAGAAATAAAACAACTCGCAGGAGTCCCTGAATGCACCCATCGATTCACTCTACAAACGCACCCGCTCGATTCACTAAATGAACATACCCAACTGTCATTCCAGTCATCTGACAGCAGCTGTCATATCCAAAGTTCGAATTTCGATTTCCCCTCCTTGGAATTCAGCGGAGGAGTACCAATGGAAAATTACCAAAGGGGGTATGGAACGTACTAGAAGGTGCTTAATTTTGTATAAATACACGGGTGACAGGCTCGTACGGGACAGTTTTATTTTAAACGTGGACTTGTGAAGGCTCGTACGGGACAGTTTTATTTTAAACGTGGACTTGTGAAAATCGAGAATAAAGTAAAAAGTGATTGAGTTGAAATAAAGTATTGAATTCTAAATATTAAAGTTGAATAACAGTGTGATCTGTGTTTAAATAAGTTTGTTTGATAAATAAAGTGTTTCATTGTGTGATTATAAAAGCGAAATTGAGTTTTATTCGACGAACCCCAGGCCGAAAATATTACATTATTATGAAAATCCCTAAATATACTTCGTCTCGATTTTATCAAGACATAAAGTAACGATTTTTACTAAAGTATGGCTACGATGTCAATGGATCGAAAAATGCCAACTTTCAAGGCTTCCTGATGACATTATTATGAAAATCCCAAAATATAGTTGGTCTGGATTTTATCAAGACATAAAGTAATGATTTCCATCAAAGAATGGCTACGATGTCAATGGATGGAAAAATGCCAACTTTCATGGTTTTCTGATGACATTAGTATGAAAATACCAAAATATAGTTCGTCTGGATTTTATCAAGACATAAAGTAACGATTTCCATCAAAGAATGGCTACGATGTCAATGGATGGAAAAATGCCAACTTTCATGGTTTTCTGATGACATTAGTATAGTATGAAAATACCAAAATATAGTTCGTCTGGATTTTATCAAGACATAAAGTAACGATTTCCATCAAAGAATGGCTACGATGTCAATGGATGGAAAAATGCCAACTTTCAAGGCTTCCTGATGACATTATTATGAAAATCCCAGAATATAGTTAGTCTGGATTTTATCAAGACATAAAGTAACGATTTCCATGAAAGGATGGCTACGATGTCAATGGATGGAAAAATGTCAACTTTCAAGACATTATCTTTCATGTTATTATCATAATGTAAACTTTCTGATGACATTATTATGAAAATCCCAAAATATACTTCGTCTCGATTTTATCATGACCTAAAGTAACGATTTCCATCAAAAGATGGCTACGATGTCAATGGATGAAAAAATGTCAACTTTCAAGGCTTTCTGATGACATAAGTATGAAAATCCCAAAATATAGTAAAGATAGAAAGTAAAGATTTCCTTCAAAGGATGGCTACGATGTCAATTAATGTTAAAATGGCAACTTTCAAGGCTTTCCAAACAACAAAATATAGTTCGTCTCGCTTTTATCAAGACATAAAGTAACGATTTCCATCAAAGGATGGCTACGATGTCAATGGATTGAAAAATGCCAACTTTCAAGGCTTCCTGATGACATTATTATGAAAATCCCAAAATATAGTTGGTCTGGATTTTATCAAGACATAAAGTAACGATTTCCATCAAAGAATAACTACGATGTCAATGGATGGAAAAATGCCAACTTTCATGGTTTTCTGATGACATTAGTATGAAAATACCAAAATATAGTTCGTCTGGATTTTATCAAGACATAAAGTAACGATTTCCTAAAATAATGGCTACGATGTCAATGGATGAAAAAATACCGATTCTTAATGTTTCCCGATGACATTTAAAACTATATTAGTGAATATCCCAAAATATTTTATCAATACATAAAGTAACGATTTCCATCAAAAGATGGCTACGATGTCAATGGATGGAAAAATGACAACTTTCAAGGCTTCCTGATGACATTATTATGAAAATCCCAAAATATAGTTGGTCTGGATTTTATCAAGACATAAAGTAACGATTTCCATCAAAGAATGGCTACGATGTCAATGGATGGAAAAATGCCAACTTTAATGGTTTTCTGATGACATTAGTATGAAAATACCAAAACATAGTTCGTCTGGATTTTATCAAGACATAAAGTAACGATTTCCATCAAATAATGGCTACGATGTCAATGGATGAAAAAATACAGATTCTTAATGTTTCCCGATGACATTTAAAACTATATTAGTGAATATCCCAAAATATTTTATCAATACATAAAGTAAGGATTTCCATCAAAAGATGGCTACGATGTCAATGGATGGAAAAATGACAACTTTCAAGGCTTCCTGATGACATTATTATGAAAATCCCAAAACATGCTTCATCTCGATTTTTTCAAGACATAAAGTAACGATTTCCATTAAAGGATGGCTACGATGTCAATGGATGGAAAAATGCAAACTTTCAAGGCTTTCTGATCACATTAGTATGAAAATCCCAAAATATAGTTCGTCTGGATTTTATCAAGACATAAAGCAACGATTTCCATCAAAGAATGGCTACGATGTCAATGGATGAAAAAAAAAAAAATTCTTAATGTTTCTGGATGACATTCAAAACTATATAAGTGAATATCCCAAAATATTTTATCAAGACATAATATAACGATTTCCATCAAAGGATGGCTACGATGTCAATGGATGGAAAAATGCTAACTTTCATGGTTTTCTGATGGCATTAGTATGAAAATACCAAAATATAGTTCGTCTGGATTTTATCAAGACATAAAGTAACGATTTCTATCAAAGAATGGCTACGATGTCAATGGATGAAAAAATACCGATTCTTAATGTTTCCCGATGACATTTAAAACTATATAAGTGAATATCCCAAAATATTTTATCAATACATAAAGTAACGAATTCCATCAAAAGATGACTACGATGTCAATGGATGGAAAAATGACAACTTTCAAGGCTTCCTAATGACATTATTATGAAAATCCCAAAATATAGTTTGTCTAGATTTTATCAAGACTAAAAGTAAGGATTTCCATCAAAGAATGGCTACGATGTCAATGGATGAAAAAATACCGATTCTTAATGTTTCCCGATGACATTTAAAACTATATAAGTGAATATCCCAAAATATTTTATCAATACATAAAGTAACGATTTCCATCAAAAGATGGCTACGATGTCAATGGATGGAAAAATGACAACTTTCAAGGCTTCCTGATGACATTATTATGAAAATCCCAGAATATAGTTAGTCTAGATTTTATCAAGACATAAAGTAACGATTTCCATGAAAGGATGGCTACGATGTCAATGGATGGAAAAATGCCAACTTTCAAGACATTATCTTTCATGTTATTATCATAATGTAAACTTTCTGATGACATTATTATGATAATCCCAAAATATACTTCGTCTCGATTTTATCAAGACCTAAAGTAACGATTTCCATCAAAAGATGGCTACGATGTCAATGGATGGAAAAATGCCAACTTTCAAGGGTTTCTGATGACATAAGTATGAAAATCCCAAAATATAGTAAAGATTTCCATCAAAGGATGGCTACGATGTCAATGGATGTTAAAATGGCAACTTTCAAGGCTTTCCGCTGACATTAGTATGAAGATCCGAAAATATAGTTCGTTTCGCTTTTATCAAGACATAAAGTAACGATTTCCATCAAAGCATGGCTACGATGTCAATGGATGAAAAAATACCGATTCTTAATGTTTCCCGATGACATTTAAAACTATATAAGTGAATATCCCAAAATATTTTATCAAGACATAAACTAACGATTTCCATCAAAGGATGGCTACGATATCAATGGAAGGAAAAATGCCAACTTTCAAATATTGCCTGGTGACATTATTATAAAAATCCCTAAATATACTTCGTCTCGATTTTATCAAGACATAAAGTAACGATTTCCACTAAAGTATGGCTACGATGTCAATGGATGGAAAAATGCCAACTTTCAAATATTTCCTGATGACATTATTATGAAAATCCCTAAATATAATTCGTCACGATCTTATCAAGACATAAAGTAACGATTTCCACTAAAGTATGGCTACGATGTCAATGGATCGAAAAATGCCAATTTTCAAGGCTTTCTGATGACATTAGTATGAAAATCCCAAAATATGTACAGTTCGTCTGGATTTTATCAAGACATAAAGTAACGATTTCCATCAAAGGATGGCTACGATGTCAATGGATGAAAAATACCGATTCTTAATGTTTCTAGATGAAATTCAAAACCATATAAGTGAATATCCCAAAATATTTTATCAAGACATAATATAACGATTTCCATCAAAGGATGGCTACGATATCAATGGATGGAAAAATGCCAACTTTCAAGGCTTTCTGATGACATTAGTATGAAAATCCCAAAATATAATTCGTCTAGATTTTATCAAGACATAAAGTAACGATTTCCATCAAAGAATGGCTACAATGTCAATGGATGGAAAAATGCCAACTTTCAAGGCTTTCTGATGACATTAGTATGAAAATCCCAAAATATAGTTCGTCTGGATTTTATCAAGACATAAAGCAACGATTTCCATCAAAGAATGGCTACGATGTTAATGGATGAAAAAATACCGATTCTTAATGTTTCTAGATGACATTCAAAACCATATAAGTGAATATCCCAAAATATTTTATCAAGACATAATATAACGATTTCCATCAAAGGATGGCTACGATGTCAATGGATGGAAAAATGCCAACTTTCAAGGCTTTCTGATGAGATTAGTGTGAAAATCCCAAAATATAGTTCGTCTGGATTTTATCAAGACATAAAGCAACGATTTCCATCAAGGAATGGCTACGATGTCAATGGATGAAAAAATACCGATTCTTAATGTTTCTAGATGACATTCAAAACCATATAAGTGAATATCCCAAAATATTTTATCAAGACATAATATAACGATTTCCATCAAAGGATGGCTACGATGTCAATGGATGGAAAAATGCCAACTTTCAAGGCTTTCTGATGACATTAGTATGAAAATCCCAAAATATAGTTCGTCTAGATTTTATCAAGACATAAAGTAACGATTTCCATCAAAGGATGGCTACGATGTCAATGGATGGAAAAATGCCAACTTTCAAGGCTTTCTGATGACATAAATTTTATCAAGACTAAAAGTAACGATTTCCATCAAAAGATGGGTACGATGTCAATGGATGAAAAAATACCGATTCTTAATGTTTCCCGATAACATTTAAAACTATATAAGTGAATATCCCAAAATATTTTATCAAGACATAAAGTAACGATTTCCATCAAAGGATGGCTACGATGTCAATGGATGGAAAAATGCCAACTTTCAAGGCTTCCTGATGACATTATTATGAAAATCCCAGAATATAGTTAGTCTAGATTTTATCAAGACATAAAGTAACGATTTCCATGAACGGGTGGCTACGATGTCAATAGATGGAAAAATGCCAACTTTCAAGACATTATCTTTGATGCTATTATCATAATGTAAACTTTCTGATGACATTATTATGAAAATCCCAAAATAAACTTCGTCTCGATTTTATCAAGACCTAAGGTAACGATTTCCATCAAAAGATGGCTACGATGTCAATGGATGGAAAAATGACAACTTTCAAGGCTTTCTGATGACATAAGTATGAAAATCCCAAAATATAGTAAAGATAGTAAGTAAAGATTTCCATCAAAGGATGGCTACGATGTCAATGGATGTTAAAATGGCAACTTTCAAGGCTTTCCGCTGACATTAGTATGAAAATCCGAAAATATAGCTCGTTTCGCTTTTATCAAGACATAAAGTAACGATTTCCATCAAAGGATGGCTACGATGTCAATGGATGAAAAAATACCAATTCTTAATGTTTCCCGATGACATTTAAAACTATAAGTGAATATCCCAAAATATTTTATCAAGACATAAAGTAACGATTTCCATGAAAGGATGGCTACGATGTCAATGGATGGAAAAATGCCAACTTTCAAATATTTCCTGATGACATTATTATGAAAATCCCTAAATATACTTCGTCTCGATTTTATCAAGACATAAAGTAACGATTTCCATTAAAGTATGGCTACGATGTCAATGGATGGAAAAATGCCAACTTTCAAGGCTTTCTGATGACATTAGTATGAAAATCCCAAAATATAGTTCGTCTGAATTTTATCAAGACATAAAGTAACGATTTCCATCAAAGGATGGCTACGATGTCAATGGATGGAAAAATGCCAACTTTCAAGGCTTCCTGATGACATTATTATGAAAATCCCAAAATATAGTTGGTCTGGATTTTATCAAGACATAAAGTAACAATTTCCATCAAAGAATGGCTACGATGTCGATGGATGGAAAAATGCCAACTTTTATGGTTTTCTGATGACATTAGTATGAAAATACCAAAATATAGTTCGTCTGGATTTTATCAGGACATAAAGTAACGATTTCCATCAAAGATCATAGGATGGCTACGATGTCAATGGATGGAAAAATGACAACTTTCAAAGCTTCCTGATGACTTTATTATGAAAATCCCAAAATAAACTTCGTCTCGATTTTATCAAGACATAAAGTAACGATTTCCATCAAAGAATGGCTACGATGTCAATGGATGAAAAATGACAACTTTCAAATATTTCCTGATGACATTATTATGAAAATCCCTAAATATACTTCGTCTCGATTTTATCAAGACATAAAGTAACGATTTCCATTAAAGTATGGCTACGATGTCAATGGATGGAAAAATGCCAACTTTCAAGGCTTTCTGATGACATTAGTATGAAAATCCCAAAATATAGTTCGTCTGAATTTTATCAAGACATAAAGTAACGATTTCCATCAAAGGATGGCTACGATGTCAATGGATGGAAAAATGCCAACTTTCAAGGCTTCCTGATGACATTATTATGAAAATCCCAAAATATAGTTGGTCTGGATTTTATCAAGACATAAAGTAACAATTTCCATCAAAGAATGGCTACGATGTCGATGGATGGAAAAATGCCAACTTTTATGGTTTTCTGATGACATTAGTATGAAAATATCAAAATATAGTTCGTCTGGATTTTATCAGGACATAAAGTAACGATTTCCATCAAAGATCATAGGATGGCTACGATGTCAATGGATGGAAAAATGACAACTTTCAAAGCTTCCTGATGCATTTATTATGAAAATCCCAAAATAAACTTCGTCTCGATTTTATCAAGACATAAAGTAACGATTTCTGATGACATTAGTATGAAAATCCCAAAATATAGTAAAGATAGTAAGTAAAGATTTCAATCAAAGGATGGCTACGATGTCAATGGATGTTAAAATGGCAACTTTCAAGGCTTTCCGCTGACATTAGTATGAAAATCCGAAAATATAGTTCGTCTCGCTTTTATCAAGACATAAAGTAACGATTTCCATCAAAGGATGGCTACGAAGTCAATGGATGAAAAAATACCGATTCTTTATGTTTCCCGATGACATTTAAAACTATATAAGTGAATATCCCGAATTATGTTATCAAGACATAAAGTAACGATTTCCATTAAAGGATGGCTACGATGTCAATGGATGGAAAAATGACAACTTTCAAATATTTCCTGATGACATTATTATGAAAATCCCTAAATATACTTCGTCTCGATTTTATCAAGACATAAAGTAACGATTTCCATTAAAGTATGGCTACGATGTCAATGGATGGAAAAATGCCAACTTTCAAGGCTTTCTGATGACATTAGTATGAAAATCCCAAAATATAGTTCGTCTGAATTTTATCAAGACATAAAGTAACGATTTCCATCAAAGGATGGCTACGATGTCAATGGATGGAAAAATGCCAACTTTCAAGGCTTCCTGATGACATTATTATGAAAATCCCAAAATATAGTTGGTCTGGATTTTATCAAGACATAAAGTAACAATTTCCATCAAAGAATGGCTACGATGTCAATGGATGGAAAAATGCCAACTTTTATGGTTTTCTGATGACATTAGTACGAAAATACCAAAACATAGTTCGTCTGGATTTTATCAGGACATAAAGTAACGATTTCCATCAAAGAATGGCTACGATGTCAATGGATGAAAAAATACCGATTCTTTATGTTTCCCGATGACATTTAAAACTATATAAGAGAATATCCCAAAATATTTTATCAAGACATAAAGTAACGATTTCCATCAAAGGATGGCTACGATGTCAATGGATGGAAAAATGCCATCTTTCAAGGCTTTCTGATAACATTAGTATGAAAATCCCAAAATATAGTTCGTCTGAATTTTATCAAGACATAAAGTAACGATTTCCATCAAAGGATGGCTACGATGTCAATGGATGGAAAAATGCCAAGTTTCAAGGCTTCCTGATGGCATTATTATGAAAATCCCAAAATATAGTTGGTCTGGATTTTATCAAGACATAAAGTAACGATTTCCATCAAAGAATGGCTACGATGTCAATGGATGGAAAAATGCCAACTTTCAAGGCTTCCTGATGACATTATTATGAAAATCCCAAAATATAGTTGGTCTGGATTTTATCAAGACATAAAGTAACAATTTCCATCAAAGAATGGCTACGATGTCAATGGATGGAAAAATACCGATTCTTTATTTTTTTCCGATGACATTTAAAACTATATAAGAGAATATCCCAAAATATTTTATCAAGACATAAAGTAACGATTTCCATCAAAGGATGGCTACGATGTCAATGGATGGAAAAATGCCATCTTTCAAGGCTTTCTGATAACATTAGTATGAAGATCCCAAAATATAGTTCGTCTGGATTTTATCAAGACATATAGTAACGATTTTCATCAAAGAATGGCTACGATGTCAATGGATGAAAAAATACCGATTCTTAATGTTTCCCGATGACATTTAAAACTATATAAAAGAATATCCCAAAATATTTTATTAAGACATAAAGTAACGATTTCCATCAAAGGATGGCTACGATGTCAATGGATGGAAAAATGCCAACTTTCAAGGCTTTCTGATAACATAAGTATGAAAATCCCAAAATATAGTTCGTCTGGATTTTATCAAGACATAAAGTAAAGATTTCCTTGAAAGGATGGCTACGATGTCAATGGATGTTAAAATGGCAACTTTCAAGGCTTTCCGCTGACATTAGTATGAAAATCCCAAAATATATTTCGTCTGGATTTTATCAAGACATAAAGTAACGATTTCCATCAAAGGATGGCTACGATGTCAATGGATAGAAAAATACCGATTAAGTGAATATCCCAAAATATTTTATCAAGACATAAAGTAACGATTTCCATCAAAGGATGGCTACGATGTCAATGGATGAAAAAATGCCAACTTTCAAGGCTTTCTGATGACATTAGTATGAAAATCCCAAAATATAGTTCGTCTGGATTTTATCAAGACATAAAGTAACGATTTCCATCAAAGTATGGCTACTATGTCAATGGATGTTAAAATGGCAACTTTCAGGGTTTTCCGCTGACATTAGTATGAAAATCCGAAAATATAGTTCGTCTCGCTTATAGTAAGACATAAATTAACGATTTCCATCAAAGGATGGCTACGATGTTTTGGATTGTCAACTGCCAAACTGTGAGGAAGCGAGTTTTATTGGAGTGCGAATTTATTTAATTTTTTGAATATAAATTTGAGAAAAAAATTTCAAAAGTGTGGTGAAGCGCTACATCTTTGGTTTCTTCTCAACGAAAAAGTGAAGTTTTTGGAAATGGCCCAGTGCAGTAGGTGCAAATTGTCCATCAAAGGTGAGACGTGCATAAGCTGTGAAGGAGTGTGCAAAAAGGTCTTTCACTGCACAATGAAGTGCTCAGGACTGGACCAATATTCGAGCAGAGTAATTGAAGGAGACAACATGGTGAGATTTATTTGTGATGAATGTATACTTTACATACAAAACGTAGATTTGGTTGTAAAAGAGATGCAGGAGAGTGTAGCAGAAAACACACGGCATTTAAGGCAGTACAAAGAGGAGTTCGGCTTGTCACTCAAGCAAAATGAAATGGAGCTGAAAAAACTACTGGAGGCGATCGAGGCAAGGTATGTCATGCGATTAGGAGATATGAAGAAGAGTCAAGAAACTTGTGAAAAGGGCATCGCAAAAATGGAAAAATTGTGCACATTAGCTGAAAACTTCGCGAAAGAAAGTAAAAACATTTACAACGAGGTGAGAAACAACAGTAACAGCGTGTGTGATGAATTCAAGAAAATTATGAGCAACAACAATAGTAAACAAACGATGGCGGAAAATCAAATGTCATTTGCTGAAGTTGTCAAAAAGATAAGTGACAATAGCCGAGACAGGGTGATGCCAAAAATGCGAAAAGAGCTGCCACTTGTTATAAAACCAAAAGGGAGGCAAAATAGTAGTAAAACAAGGGAAGATCCTAATAAAAATGTGGATCCAGGAGATCTTAAAATTACAAACATTGAAACAGCACATAACGGAATAATTATTATTGAGAGCGAAGATTCATCTGAAAGAAATAGAATTAAATGTGCAATTGAAGAAAATATGGACGATGACTATGAAGTCAAGGTGCCAAATAAATCAAGCCGAGAGTCATAATACCCAACATGAAGTTCAAAAATAATGAGAATGAATTTATTGAAAGGCTTAAGAAGCAAAATAGTGTTATTGCCAACAGCGAACTCAGACTTATTAAATACTTTGAGAATAAGAAAAACAACTACACAAATTACAACGCCATTATTGAAATCGATGCTGAATCTTTTCCAAAGGTTATTGAAGCAGGAGTACTTAGTATCGGTTGGGAGCGGAGTAGAGTTTTCGATGGTGTGGGAGTAATGAGGTGCTTTAAATGTAAGGGTTTCAATCATAAATCCAACGAATGTAAGAAGACCGAAGAAACATGCCTTAAATGCTCGGGAAACCATAAAACTTATGAATGCAGCAGTGAAGCAGAAAATAAATGCATAAATTGTACTAGGGCAAACGAAAAATATAATCTGGGATTGGATGACAACCACACAACACTCAACAGAGCCTGTCCTGTCTACCTTAATAAGCTCGAAGCCAGAAAGAAGAAAATTGGATACTAGCAACTAAGCACAATCAAGGGCATCTTAGGGTTTCCCGATGACATTTAAAACTATATAAGTTAATATCCCAAAATATAGCTCGTCTTCATTTTATCAAGACATAAAGTAACGATTTCCATGAAAGGATGGCTACGATGGCAATGGATGGAAAAATGCCAACTTTCAAGGCTTCCTGATGACATTATTATGAAAGTCCAAAAATATACTTCGTCTCGATTTTATCAAGACATAAAGAAACGGTTTCCATCAAAGGATGGCTACGATGTCAATGGATGAAAAAATACCGACACTTAATGTTGCCCGATGACATTCAAAACTATATAAGTGAATATCCCAAAATATTTTATCAAGACATAAAGTAGCGATATCCATCAAAGGATGGCTACGTTGACAATGGATGGAAAAATGCCAACTTTGAAGGCTTTCTGAAGACATTAGTATGAAAATCCCAAAATATAGTTCGTCTAGATTTTATCAAGACATAAAGTAACGATTTCCATCAAAGGATGGCTACGATGTCAATGGATGAAAATATACCGATTCTTAATGTTTCCCGATGACATTTAAAACTATATAAGTGAATATCCCAAAATATTTTATCAAGACATAAAGTAACGATTTCCATGAAAGGATGGCTACGATGTCAATGGATGGAAAAATGACAACTTTCAAGGCTTCCTGATGACATTATTAGGAAAATCCCAAAATATACTTCGTCTCGATTTTATCAAGACATAAAGTAACGATTTCCATTAAAGGATGGCTACGATGTCAATGGATGGAAAAATGCCAACTTTCAAGGCTTCCTGATGACATTGTTATGAAAATCCCAGAATATAGTTAGTCTAGATTTTATCAAGACATAAAGTAACGATTTCCATGAAAGGATGGCTACGATATCAATGGATAGAAAAATGCCAACTTTCAAGACATTATCTTTCATGTTATTATCATAATGTAAACTTTCTGATGACATTATTATAAAAATCCCAAAATATACTTCGTCTCGATTTTATCAAGACCTAAAGTAACGATTTCCATCAAAAGATGGCTACGATGTCAATGGATGGAAAAATGTCAACTTTCAAGGCTTTCTGATGACATAAGTATGAAAATCCCAAAATATAGTAAAGATAGTAAGTAAAGATTTCCTTCAAAGGATGGCTACGATGTCAATGGATGTTAAAATGGCAACTTTCAAGGCTTTCCGCTGACATTAGTATGAGAATCCGAAAATATAGTTCGTCTCGCTTTTATCAAGACATAAAGTAACGATTTCCATCAAAGGATGGCTACGATGTCAGTGGATGAAAATATACCGATTCTTAATGTTTCCCGATGACATTTAAAACTATATAAGTGAATATCCCAAAATATTTTATCAAGACAGAAAGTAACGATTTCCATCAAAGGATGGCTACGATGACAATGGATGGAAAAATGACAACTTTCAAGGCTTCCTGATGACTTTGTTAGGAAAATCCCAAAATATACTTCGTCTCGATTTTATCAAGACATAAAGTAACGATTTCCATCAAAGTATGGCTACGTTGTCAATGGATGTTAAAATGGCAACTTTCAGGGTTTTCCGCTGACATTAGTATGAAAATCCGAAAATATAGTTCGTCTCGCTTATAGTAAGACATAAAGTAACGATTTCCATCAAAGGATGGCTACGAAGGCAATGGATGAAAAAATACCGATTCTTTATGTTTCCCGATGACATTTAAAACTATATAAGTGAATATCCCGAAATAGGTTATCAAGACATAAAGTAACGATTTCCATGAAAGGATGGCTACGATGTCAATGGATGGAAAAATGACAACTTTCAAATATTTCCTGATGACATTATTATGAAAATCCCTAAATATACTTCGTCTCGATTTTATCAAGACATAAAGTAACGATTTCCATTAAAGTATGGCTACGATGTCAATGGATGGAAAAATGCCAACTTTCAAGGCTTTCTGATGACATTAGTATGAAAATCCCAGAATATAGTTCGTCTGAATTTTATCAAGACATAAAGTAACGATTTCCATCAAAGGATGGCTACGATGTCAATGGATGGAAAAATGCCAAGTTTCAAGGCTTCCTGATGACATTATTATGAAAATCCCAAAATATAGTTGGTCTGGATTTTATCAAGACATAAAGTAACAATTTCCATCAAAGAATGGCTACGATGTCAATGGATGGAAAAATGCCAACTTTTATGGTTTTCTGATGACATAAGTATGAAAATACCAAAATATAGTTCGTCTGGATTTTATTAGGACATAAAGTAACGATTTCCATCAAAGAATGGCTACGATGTCAATGGATGAAAAAATACCGATTCTTTATTTTTTTCCGATGACATTTAAAACTATATAAGAGAATATCCCAAAATATTTTATCAAGACATAAAGTAACGATTTCCATCAAAGGATGGCTACGATGTCAATGGATGGAAAAATGCCATCTTTCAAGGCTTTCTGATAACATTAGTATGAAGATCCCAAAATATAGTTCGTCTGGATTTTATCAAGACATATAGTAACGATTTTCATCAAAGAATGGCTACGATGTCAATGGATGAAAAAATACCGATTCTTAATGTTTCCCGATGACATTTAAAACTATATAAAAGAATATCCCAAAATATTTTATTAAGACATAAAGTAACGATTTCCATCAAAGGATGGCTACGATGTCAATGGATGGAAAAATGCCAACTTTCAAGGCTTTCTGATAACATTAGTATGAAAATCCCAAAATATAGTTCGTCTGGATTTTATCAAGACATAAAGTAAAGATTTCCTTGAAAGGATGGCTACGATGTCAATGGATGTTAAAATGGCAACTTTCAAGGCTTTCCGCTGACATTAGTATGAAAATCCCAAAATATAGTTCGTCTGGATTTTATCAAGACATAAAGTAACGATTTCCATCAAAGTATGGCTACTATGTCAATGGATGTTAAAATGGCAACTTTCAGGGTTTTCCGCTGACATTAGTATGAAAATCCGAAAATATAGTTCGTCTCGCTTATAGTAAGACATAAAGTAACGATTTCCATCAAAGGATGGCTACGATGTTTTGGATTGTCAACTGCCAAACTGTGAGGAAGCGAGTTTTATTGGAGTGCGAATTTATTTAATTTTTTGAATATAAATTTGAGAAAAAAATTTCAAAAGTGTGGTGAAGCGCTACATCTTTGGTTTCTTCTCAACGAAAAAGTGAAGTTTTTGGAAATGGCCCAGTGCAGTAGGTGCAAATTGTCCATCAAAGGTGAGACGTGCATAAGCTGTGAAGGAGTGTGCAAAAAGGTCTTTCACTGCACAATGAAGTGCTCAGGACTGGACCAATATTCGAGCAGAGTAATTGAAGGAGACAACATGGTGAGATTTATTTGTGATGAATGTATACTTTACATACAAAACGTAGATTTGGTTGTAAAAGAGATGCAGGAGAGTGTAGCAGAAAACACACGGCATTTAAGGCAGTACAAAGAGGAGTTCGGCTTGTCACTCAAGCAAAATGAAATGGAGCTGAAAAAACTACTGGAGGCGATCGAGGCAAGGTATGTCATGCGATTAGGAGATATGAAGAAGAGTCAAGAAACTTGTGAAAAGGGCATCGCAAAAATGGAAAAATTGTCCACATTAGCTGAAAACTTCGCGAAAGAAAGTAAAAACATTTACAACGAGGTGAGAAACAACAGTAACAGCGTGTGTGATGAATTCAAGAAAATTATGAGCAACAACAATAGTAAACAAACGATGGCGGAAAATCAAATGTCATTTGCTGAAGTTGTCAAAAAGATAAGTGACAATAGCCGAGACAGGGTGATGCCAAAAATGCGAAAAGAGCTGCCACTTGTTATAAAACCAAAAGGGAGGCAAAATAGTAGTAAAACAAGGGAAGATCTTAATAAAAATGTGGATCCAGGAGATCTTAAAATTACAAACATTGAAACAGCACATAACGGAATAATTATTATTGAGAGCGAAGATTCATCTAAAAGAAATAGAATTAAATGTGCAATTGAAGAAAATATGGGCGATGACTATGAAGTCAAGGTGCCAAATAAATCAAGCCGAGAGTCATAATACCCAACATGAAGTTCAAAAATAATGAGAATGAATTTATTGAAAGGCTTAAGAAGCAAAATAGTGTTATTGCCAACAGCGAACTCAGACTTATTAAATACTTTGAGAATAAGAAAAACAACTACACAAATTACAACGCCATTATTGAAATCGATGCTGAATCTTTTCCAAAGGTTATTGAAGCAGGAGTACTTAGTATCGGTTGGGAGCGGAGTAGAGTTTTCGATGGTGTGGGAGTAATGAGGTGCTTTAAATGTAAGGGTTTCAATCATAAATCCAACGAATGTAAGAAGACCGAAGAAACATGCCTTAAATGCTCGGGAAACCATAAAACTTATGAATGCAGCAGTGAAGCAAGGGCAAACGAAAAATATAATCTGGGATTGGATGACAACCACACAACACTCAACAGAGCCTGTCCAGTCTACCTTAATAAGCTCGAAGCCAGAAAGAAGAAAATTGGATACTAGCAACTAAGCACAATCAAGGGCATCTTAGGGTTTCCCGATGACATTTAAAACTATATAAGTTAATATCCCAAAATATAGCTCGTCTTCATTTTATCAAGACATAAAGTAACGATTTCCATGAAAGGATGGCTACGATGGCAATGGATGGAAAAATGCCAACTTTCAAGGCTTCCTGATGACATTATTATGAAAGTCCAAAAATATACTTCGTCTCGATTTTATCAAGACATAAAGAAACGGTTTCCATCAAAGGATGGCTACGATGTCAATGGATGAAAAAATACCGACACTTAATGTTGCCCGATGACATTCAAAACTATATAAGTGAATATCCCAAAATATTTTATCAAGACATAAAGTAGCGATATCCATCAAAGGATGGCTACGATGACAATGGATGGAAAAATGCCAACTTTGAAGGCTTTCTGAAGACATTAGTATGAAAATCCCAAAATATAGTTCGTCTAGATTTTATCAAGACATAAAGTAACGATTTCCATCAAAGGATGGCTACGATGTCAATGGATGAAAATATACCGATTCTTAATGTTTCCCGATGACATTTAAAACTATATAAGTGAATATCCCAAAATATTTTATCAAGACATAAAGTAACGATTTCCATGAAAGGATGGCTACGATGTCAATGGATGGAAAAATGACAACTTTCAAGGCTTCCTGATGACATTATTAGGAAAATCCCAAAATATACTTCGTCTCGATTTTATCAAGACATAAAGTAACGATTTCCATTAAAGGATGGCTACGATGTCAATGGATGGAAAAATGCCAACTTTCAAGGCTTCCTGATGACATTGTTATGAAAATCCCAGAATATAGTTAGTCTAGATTTTATCAAGACATTAAGTAACGATTTCCATGAAAGGATGGCTACGATGTCAATGGATGGAAAAATGCCAACTTTCAAGACATTATCTTTCATGTTATTATCATAATGTAAACTTTCTGATGACATTATTATAAAAATCCCAAAATATACTTCGTCTCGATTTTATCAAGACCTAAAGTAACGATTTCCATCAAAAGATGGCTACGATGTCAATGGATGGAAAAATGTCAACTTTCAAGGCTTTCTGATGACATAAGTATGAAAATCCCAAAATATAGTAAAGATAGTAAGTAAAGATTTCCTTCAAAGGATGGCTACGATGTCAATGGATGTTAAAATGGCAACTTTCAAGGCTTTCCGCTGACATTAGTATGAGAATCCGAAAATATAGTTCGTCTCGCTTTTATCAAGACATAAAGTAACGATTTGCATCAAAGGATGGCTACGATGTCAGTGGATGAAAACATACCGATTCTTAATGTTTCCCGATGACATTTAAAACTATATAAGTGAATATCCCAAAATATTTTATCAAGACATAAAGTTACGATTTCCATCAAAGGATGGCTACGATGTGAATGGATGGAAAAATGACAACTTTCAAGGCTTCCTGATGACTTTATTAGGAAAATCCCAAAATATACTTCGTCTCGATTTTATCAAGACATAAAGTAACGATTTCCATTAAAGGATGGCTACGATGTCAATGGATGGAAAAATGCCAACTTTCAAGGCTTCCTGATGACATTGTTATGAAAATCCCAGAATATAGTTAGTCTAGATTTTATCAAGACATAAAGTAACGATTTCCATGAAAGGATGGCTACGATGTCAATGGATGGAAAAATGCCAACATTCAAGACATTATCTTTCATGTTATTATCATAATGTAAACTTTCTGATGACATTATTATGAAAATCCCAAAATATACTTCGTCTCGATTTTATCAAGACCTTAAGTAACGATTTCCATCAAAAGATGGCTACGATGTCAATGGATGGAAAAATGTCAACTTTCAAGGCTTTCTGATGACATAAGTATGAAAATCCCAAAATATAGTTCGTCTGGATTTTATCAAGACATAAAGTAACGATTTCCATCAAAGTATGGCTACTATGTCAATGGATGTTAAAATGGCAACTTTCAGGGTTTTCCGCTGACATTAGTATGAAAATCCGAAAATATAGTTCGTCTCGCTTATAGTAAGACATAAATTAACGATTTCCATCAAAGGATGGCTACGATGTTTTGGATTGTCAACTGCCAAACTGTGAGGAAGCGAGTTTTATTGGAGTGCGAATTTATTTAATTTTTTGAATATAAATTTGAGAAAAAAATTTCAAAAGTGTGGTGAAGCGCTACATCTTTGGTTTCTTCTCAACGAAAAAGTGAAGTTTTTGGAAATGGCCCAGTGCAGTAGGTGCAAATTGTCCATCAAAGGTGAGACGTGCATAAGCTGTGAAGGAGTGTGCAAAAAGGTCTTTCACTGCACAATGAAGTGCTCAGGACTGGACCAATATTCGAGCAGAGTAATTGAAGGAGACAACATGGTGAGATTTATTTGTGATGAATGTATACTTTACATACAAAACGTAGATTTGGTTGTAAAAGAGATGCAGGAGAGTGTAGCAGAAAACACACGGCATTTAAGGCAGTACAAAGAGGAGTTCGGCTTGTCACTCAAGCAAAATGAAATGGAGCTGAAAAAACTACTGGAGGCGATCGAGGCAAGGTATGTCATGCGATTAGGAGATATGAAGAAGAGTCAAGAAACTTGTGAAAAGGGCATCGCAAAAATGGAAAAATTGTGCACATTAGCTGAAAACTTCGCGAAAGAAAGTAAAAACATTTACAACGAGGTGAGAAACAACAGTAACAGCGTGTGTGATGAATTCAAGAAAATTATGAGCAACAACAATAGTAAACAAACGATGGCGGAAAATCAAATGTCATTTGCTGAAGTTTTCAAAAAGATAAGTGACAATAGCCGAGACAGGGTGATGCCAAAAATGCGAAAAGAGCTGCCACTTGTTATAAAACCAAAAGGGAGGCAAAATAGTAGTAAAACAAGGGAAGATCTTAATAAAAATGTGGATCCAGGAGATCTTGAAATTACAAACATTGAAACAGCACATAACGGAATAATTATTATTGAGAGCGAAGATTCATCTGAAAGAAATAGAATTAAATGTGCAATTGAAGAAAATATGGGCGATGACTATGAAGTCAAGGTGCCAAAAAAAATCAACCCGAGAGTCATAATACCCAACATGAAGTTCGAAAATAATGAGAATGAATTTATTGAAAGGCTTAAGAAGCAAAATAATGTTATTGCCAACAGCGAACTCAGACTTATTGAATACTTTGAGAATAAGAAAAACAACTACACAAATTACAACGCCATTATTGAAATCGATGCTGAATCTTTTCCAAAGGTTATTGAAGCAGGAGTACTTAGTATCGGTTGGGAGCGGAGTAGAGTTTTCGATGTAGTGGAAGTAATGAGGTGCTTTAAATGTAAAGGATTCAATCATAAATGCAACGACATCAAGACATAAAGTAACGATTTCCATTAAAGAATGGCTACGATGTCAATGGATGGAAAAATGCCAACTTTCAAGGCTTTCTGATGACATCAGTATGAGAATCCCAAAATATAGTTCGTCTGGATTTTATCAAGACATAAACTAACGATTTCCATCAAAGAATGTTTACGATGTCAATGGATGAAAAATGCCAACTTTCAAGGCTTTCTGCTGACATTAGTATGAAAATCCCAAAATATAGTTCGTCTGGATTTTATCAAGACATAAAGTAACGATTTCCATTTAAGGATGGCTACGATGTCAATGGATGGAAAAATGCCAACTTTCAAGGCTTTCTGATGACATTAGTATGAAAATCTTAAAATATAGTTCGTCTGGATTTTATCAAGACATAAAGTAAAGATTTCCATGAAAGGATGGCTACGATGCCAATGGATGTTAAAATGGCAACTTTCAAGGCTTTCCGCTGACATTAGTATGAAAATCCGAAAATATAGTTCGTCTCGCTTTTATCAAGACATAAAGTAACGATTTCCATCAAAGGATGGCTACGATGTGAATGGATGAAAAACTACCGATCCTTAATGTTTCCCGATGATATTTAAAACTATATAAGTGAAAAACAAAATATTTTATCAAGACATAAAGTAACGATTTCCATCAAAGGATGGCTACCATGTCAGATGGAAAAATGCCCACTTTCAAATATAGTTCGAAATATAGCTCGTCTGGATTTTATCAAGACATAAAGTAACGATTTCCATCAAAGGATGGCTACGGTGTCAATGTATGGAAAAATACCAACTTTCATGGTTTTCTGATGACATTAGTATGAAAATACCAAAATATAGTTCGTCTGGATTTTATCAAGACATAAAGTAACGATTTCCATCAAAGTATGGCTACTATGTCAATGGATGTTAAAATGGCAACTTTCAAGGCTTTCCGCTGACATTAGTATGAAAATCCGAAAATATAGTTCGTTTCGCTTTTATCAAGACATAAAGTAACGATTTCCATCAAAGGATGGCTACGATGTCAGCGGATGAAAAAATACCGATTCTTAATGTTTCCCGATGACATTTAAAACTATATAAGTGAATATCCCAAAATATTTTATCGAGACATAAAGTAACGATTTCCATGAAAGGATGGCTACGATGTCAATGGATGGAAAAATGCCAACTTTCAAATATTTCCTGATGACATTATTATGAAAATCCCTAAATATACTTCGTCTCGATTTTATCAAGACATAAAGTAACGATTTTTACTAAAGTATGGCTACGATGTCAATGGATCGAAAAATGCCAACTTTCAAGGCTTTCTGATGACATTAGTATGAAAATCCCAAAATATGTACAGTTCGTCTGGATTTTATCAAGACATAAAGTAACGATTTCCATCAAAGGATGGCTACGATATCAATGGATGGAAAATGCCAACTTTCAAGGCTTCCTGATGACATTATTATGAAAATCCCAAAATATAGTTGGTCTGGATTTTATCAAGACATAAAGTAACGATTTCCATCAAAGAATGGCTACGATGTCAATGGATGGAAAAATGCCAACTTTCATGGTTTTCTGATGACATTAGTATGAAAATACCAAAATATAGTTCGTCTGGATTTTATCAAGACATAAAGTAACGATTTCCATCAAAGAATGGCTACGATGTCAATGGATGAAAAAATACCGATTCTTAATGTTTCCCGATGACATTTAAAACTATATAAGTGAATATCCCAAAATATTTTATCAAGACATAAAGTAACAATTTCCATCAAAGGATGGCTACGATGTCAATGGATGGAAAAATGACAACTTTCAAGGCTTCCTGATGACTTTATTATGAAAATCCCAAAACATACTTCGTCTCGATTTTATCAAGACATAAAGTAACGATTTCCATTAAGGGATGGCTACGATGTCAATGGATGGAAAAATGCCAACTTTCAAGGCTTTCTGATGACATTAGTATGAAAATCCCAAAATATAGTTCGTCTGGATTTTATCAAGACATAAAGTAACGATTTCCATCAAAAAATAGCTACGATGTCAATGGATGAAAAAATACCGATTCTTAATGTTTCCCGATGACATTTAAAACTATATAAGTGAATATCCCAAAATATTTTATCAAGACATAAAGTAACAATTTCCATCAAAGGATGGCTACGATGTCAATGGGTGGAAAAATGACAACTTTCAAGGCTTCCTGATGACTTTATTATGAAAATCCCAAAATATACTTCGTCACGATTTTATCAAGACATAAAGTAACGATTTCCATTAAAGGATGGCTACGATGTCAATGGATGGAAAAATGCCAACTTTCAAGGCTTTCTGAGGACATTAGTATGAAAATCCCAAAATATAGTTCGTCTGGATTTTATCAAGACATAAAGCAACGATTTCCGTCAAAGAATGGCTACGATGTCAATGGATGAAAAAAAAAAATTCTTAATGTTTCTAGATGACATTCAAAACTATATAAGTGAATATCCCAAAATATTTTATCAAGACATAATATAACGATTTCCATCAAAGAATGGCTACGATGTCAATGGATGGAAAAATGACAACTTTCAAGGCTTCCTGATGACATTATTATGAAAATCCCAAAATATAGTTCGTCTAGATTTTATCAAGACTAAAAGTAACGATTTCCATCAAAGGATGGGTACGATGTCAATGGATGAAAAAATACCGATTCTTAATGTTTCCCGATAACATTCAAAACTATATAAGTGAATATCCCAAAATATTTTATCAAGACATAAAGTAACGATTTCCATCAAAGGATGGCTACGATGTCAATGGATGGAAAAATGCCAACTTTCAAGGCTTCCTGATGACATTATTATGAAAATCCCAGAATATAGTTAGTCTAGATTTTATCAAGACATAAAGTAACGATTTCCATGAAAGGATGGCTACGATGTCAATGGATGGAAAAATGCCAACTTTCAAGACATTATCTTTCATGTTATTATCATAATGTAAACTTTCTGATGACATTATTATGAAAATCCCAAAATATACTTCGTCTCGATTTTATCAAGACCTAAAGTAACGATTTCCATCAAAAGATGGCTACGATGTCAATGGATGGAAAAATGCCAACTTTCAAGGCTTCCTGATGACATTATTATGAAAATCCCAAAATATAGTTGGTCTGGATTTTATCAAGACATAAAGTAACGATTTCCATCAAAGAATGGCTACGATGTCAATGGATGAAAAAATACCGATTCTTAATGTTTCCCGATGACATTTAAAACTATATAAGTGAATATCCCAAAATATTTTATCAATAAAATATTTATATTATACAAATACGGCTCGTGTTTTCTTTCTTGTTTTTTGGAACGGGTGAACATTTACAAAATCTGGTGCCGAAACCCGGGATTTACCGAAACGAGTTTAACGAACGCTTTTACGAAAAACGAGCATCCTAAGTACGGTTTTGAAATTTAAATATGGAGTTGGCGAGTCGTGCATCATATCGTGGTCAAGTGACCAAATTAGTTAATAGCGCGACCGAATATTTAAAGTCAGACGACGCGAAAATAAGCGAAAATCGGGATAACCTTGAAGCTATAGAAGAGGAGCTACAGGTTTCGCTTGACCGTTTAATCGCCGCGAACGAGTGCTTGCGAAAAGCAAATCAGGATATTGTCTCTTTGATTCGAGATTCCGAAATGGCAAGGGAAGCGGATCTTGTGGCTGAGTACGAAGACAAAGCGGTTGCTTCTATAACTCGCCTAAAACATAGGCTGGCCAAAGTTCGTGAACATCAAAGGAAACTAGACACAAATGATGAAAATCTCCATGAAACAGGTAACACCTTGAGTAATACTGCAGAACCCCCACAAAATCGCCACTCAGCACATGGTGCAATTCAGTTGCAAAGATTGCAGCCAAAAAAATTCTCGGGTGATTTCAAAGAGTGGGTTCCGTTCTGGGAGCAATATCGGACACTCATACATGAAAATTCCTCTTTGAGCACGATTGACAAATTCAACTACCTAGAAACTGTCTTAACGGGCAAAGCAACGGAGACATTGGTCGGTCTCACTCCCACAGAAGAAAATTATAGATATAGGCAGATGCTAGAATACGCGGTCAACAATTGGAAGAAGGGATAAGTGTGCTGATTGGTGCTGATACATACTGGCAGTTTGCTACCGGTAAGACTAGGCGTTTAACGGACAGGCTAGTTGCAGTAGAGACGATGTTGGGGTGGACTGTTCAGGGCCCCTTAACAGTGCAATCAACAACTGACAGCCCGAGCTCTACAACTGCCCTTCATGTCTGCTGCTGTGAAGATGTACAAAGATTTTGGAGTCTTGATATTATGGGAATATCTCCAGACGAGAATAAAAAGGTAAGCAACGATTTGTCATCACATATTCGCCGAAACGCCAATCGGTATGAAGTGTCTCTTCCTTGGAAAGCTATGTCTGTAGCCTTGCATGACAATCGACTGGGTGCTTTGGTTCGGATGCAGTCATTAGTTCGTAGGCTTCGCTCATGTGGGAGGCTCAACGAATATAGTAAAGCAATGAATGAAATGCTGTCATCTGGTGTAGCCGAAATCGTTCCTGAGGCAGCTGAACATGGGAACCGCGTTTATTATTTACCTCACCGCCCTGTCTACCGAGAACACAAGGAAACGACAAAGCTGCGCATTGTGTTCGATGCTTCGGCGCATGCAGCTAATCATTCTTCTCTGAACGATTGCTTGGATGTAGGACCAAATCTGTTGCCTGAGATTTTGACTGTTTTGTTGAATTTTCGTACTGGTAAGATTGGACTTGTTGCGGACATCGAGAAGGCTTTTCTGCAAATTTTATTAGATAAAGCAGACAGAGACAGCCATCGATTTTTTTGGTTCTCAGATGTAGTCGACGAGCAGAAGCAGCTTCCTACGGTGTGCGTCTTCAGAATGACCCGTTTAACCTTTGGTGTTACTAGCAGCCCATTTCTTCTTGCAGCAACATTGCAACAAATTATCGACGAAGCTAAAGGAAAATACCCCGAGACATGTAAGAGGCTAAGCGGGACCTTCTATATGGATGATTTCATTTTCAGTGCTGATAATGAGGAAATAGCGAAACACATGTATCAAGAAACTTACCATATTTTGCAGAGTGCTTCAATGACGCTTCGAAAATGGAACAGAAACAACGAGAATGTTCGACAATGTTTTCCGATAGAGGACCGACTCGCTAACACTCAAAAGGTTCTGGGATTGCGCTGGGTAGTAGCAACAGACGAATTAGAAGTGGATTTGGATCCAGTTATACAGATTCTTAGACAAGGGTGCCTACAAGCTACAAAACTAAACATTTTAAAGGTGATGGCTAAGGTGTTTGATCCATTTGGTATTCTGGCTCCGTGGACGGTTCGGCTGAAAATACTTTTCCAAAATATTTGGCGACGAAAGTTAGATTGGAAGGTTAGTCTGCCTGGTGATCTGCTAAGTGTTTGGACGGCTTGTTGCAATGAGATTGAAGACCTCAATGAAATCGTTTTGCCTAGACATCTATTGAATAATGACTCGACTGAGTTGCATATTTTTGCTGACGCTAGTAAGTTTGCTTTTGGAGCCGCTGCTTATGCTAGGACCATCGATAACAACGGACAAGCTTTTGTACAGTTTGTTTGTGCCAAAAACAGAGTGGCGCCTCTAAAAAACGAAAGTCAGAACGAATTGACCGTTCCCAAGTTGGAGCTTACCGCCGCCCTTATAGCTGCGCGTTTACTGGCCTATCTTCGCGAAAATCTTCGTATCACGTTCAAAACAACATTTCTTTGGTCGGACTCTCAGATTTCTCTTTTCTGGATAAAGGGAGTGCAAAAGCGTTGGAAGCCCTACATTGAGAGCCGGGTCAAAGAAATTAGAGCGCTAACCGATGTTTCATCCTGGAGGCACTGCCCTGGCTCGGATAATCCGGCAGACCTGTTGACCCGTGGGATCAGTGCCACTACTCTTGTTAATTCGTCGACTTGGTTTAACGGACCTTCTTGGTTGCTGAGGGAGGAATTTGAAATTCGGACCAATGAAAATGACACATGGACTACTTCGTTGTGTGCCCTGTCAACGCATTTAGAAGAAAATGATGAAAACGGGATTATGGAGGATGACATGCCACCGGTTCTCGACGTTAAAAAATTCAGTGAGTTGGGACGTCTTTTGCGTATAACAGCTTACTTGTTTCGAACGGTAGACATTAGGCGAAAGGTTAAATTCTCGGAATACTTGTCAGCTGAAGAAATAAATCGTGCGGAAAAATATTGGATTCACAAAGTTCAGCGCCAGTATTACACTGAAGAAATAACGGCTCTACGGAAAAACAAAGGTATACCTTCAACATCGAAAATAACAACCCTTACTCCCTTTTTAGACGCTGGTGATGAATTTTTACGAGTTGGGGGTCGTCTTCAATTTGTGGCAGCTAACGCTAACGAAGCTCATCCAATAATTCTACCCAAATCGTCCCACGTCACCGAGCTAATCGTAACCGATGCGCATGTAAGAGCATTTCATGGCGGTACATCAGCGACTCTTTCAAGGCTGCGTTCTTCATACTGGGTAGTGAAAGGACGTCAATTGATTAAGAATGTGATCAAAAGGTGTTTTATCTGCAAGGTTCTCCGAGGTTCTCCAGCTACGCAGATATTTGCACCACTTCCTAGGGACCGCATTTTAAAATCGCGGCCATTTGAGGTGATTGGAATGGAATATGCGGGTCCCTTGTATGTCACGGGTCAAGCCATACAACGCAAAAAATTTATATTTTATTATTTACCTGTGCTGCTGTTCGTGCAGTTCATATGAAGAGCACCACAGACCTAACTAGCGAGTCCTGTCTTCTGGCAATCAGGCGATTTATAGCACGGCGAGGAGTTCCTCGGATAATCTATTCCGATAACGCCACTACGTTTAAAAAGGCATCATCGGAGCTCCGAAAGCTTGGCAATATGTGGGCAAACGAACAATTTCTTGGATATCTAAGTAAGAACCGCATAAAGTGGAAATTCATCGTCGAGCGTGCCCCATGGTGGGGCGGATTCTGGGAGCGACTAGTTGGAGTGGTTAAGTCCGCCCTTAAGGCAGCTATTGGTAAGGCCTCTTTAAATGTTGATCAATTTCAAACTTATTTGACAGAAGTAGAAGGCGTCGTCAACTTGAGACCGATTACTTATGTTGGAGATGACCCGCTAGATCTTGCACCACTAACGCCGGCACATTTTTTAACTGGCGCAAATGACACTTCGGCCGTTGCAACCCTCGAGAAACCCACGGGAAAAGAGCTGCGAAAAGTTTGGAAGGAGCGTCTTCGTTTTTTGGCCAGCTTCAAGAAGCGATGGTACAAGGAATACCTCCTGCAATTGAGATCCCTACATCATGTTAAACGTCCATTAAGTTCCAATATTAAAGTAGGGGACGTGGTGCTATTGGAGGATCTATCAATGCCGAGAAGTCTTTGGCATCTTGCGATCGTCGATAAGTGTTTTCCCGGCAGAGATGGCCACACCCGAGCTTGTGAAATACGTCTAGCCAATGGATCTATTTTAAGAAGACCAATACAACGTTTGTATCCCTTGGAGATCACTGGGTAACTCTAAAACTTTGTGGGCGGAGGATGTCGAAATTATTTACAATACATATAACGTATTCTTTATTATATACAGTCGATAATCATTACATTACTTACACAATTACGTACATACAGTCTATACCTATTCATTTTTTATATGTACTCAAATACATGCATATATCATAGCTTTACCCTTTTGTTCTTTGACAGTTGCAAATTAAAGTCAGTTCCTTTCTGTCTATCGATCGACTCAGCCAACAACTTGTTAAATACTTAGCTTAAGCAAACTTGAATTAAAACCATTTCAATTGAAGTTTCATTTAAAACGGCTCGTGTTTTCTTTCTTGTTTTTTGGAACGGGTGAACATTTACAAAAGCTACGATGTCAATGGATGGAAAAATGACAACTTTCAAGGCTTCCTGATGACTTTATTATGAAAATCCCAAAATATACTTCGTCACGATTTTATCAAGACATAAAGTAACGATTTCCATTAAAGGATGGCTACGATGTCAATGGATGGAAAAATGCCAACTTTCAAGGCTTTCTGATGACATTAGTATGAAAATCCCAAAATATAGTTCGTCTGGATTTTATGAAGACATAAAGCAACGATTTCCATCAAAGAATGGCTACGATGTCAATGGATGAAAAAAAAAATTCTTAATGTTTCTAGATGACATTCAAAACTATATAAGTGAATATCCCAAAATATTTTATCAAGACATAATATAACGATTTCCATCAAAGGATGGCTACGATGTCAATGGATGGAAAAATGCCAACTTTCATGGTTTTCTGATGACATTAGTATGAAAATACCAAAATATAGTTCGTCTGGATTTTATCAAGACATAAAGTAACGATTTCCATCAAAGAATGGCTACGATGTCAATGGATGGAAAAATGACAACTTTCAAGGCTTCCTGATGACATTATTATGAAAATCCCAAAATATAGTTCGTCTAGATTTTATCAAGACTAAAAGTAACGATTTCCATCAAAGGATGGGTACGATGTCAATGGATGAAAAAATACCGATTCTTAATGTTTCCCGATAACATTCAAAACTATATAAGTGAATATCCCAAAATATTTTATCAAGACATAAAGTAACGATTTCCATCAAAGGATGGCTACGATGTCAATGGATGGAAAAATGCCAACTTTCAAGGCTTCCTGATGACATTATTATGAAAATCCCAGAATATAGTTAGTCTAGATTTTATCAAGACATAAAGTAACGATTTCCATGAAAGGATGGCTACGATGTCAATGGATGGAAAAATGCCAACTTTCAAGACATTATCTTTCATGTTATTATCATAATGTAAACTTTCTGATGACATTATTATGAAAATCCCAAAATATACTTCGTCTCGATTTTATCAAGACCTAAAGTAACGATTTCCATCAAAAGATGGCTACGATGTCAATGGATGGAAAAATGCCAACTTTCAAGGCTTTCTGATGACATAAGTATGAAAATCACAAAATATAGTAAAGATAGTAAGTAAAGATTTCCATCAAAGGATGGCTACGATGTCAATGGATGTTCAAATGGCAGCTTTCAAGGCTTTCCGCTGACATTAGTATGAAAATCCGAAAATATAGTTCGTTTCGCTTTTATCAAGACATAAAGCAACGATTTCCATCAAAGAATGGCTACGATGTCAATGGATGAAAAAATACCGATTCTTAATGTTTCCCGATAACATTCAAAACTATATAAGTGAATATCCCAAAATATTTTATGAAGACATAAAGTAACGATTTCCATCAAAGGATGGCTACGATGTCAATGGATGGAAAAATGCCAACTTTCAAGGCTTCCTGATGACATTATTATGAGAATCCCAGAATATAGTTAGTCTAGATTTTATCAAGAGATAAAGTAACGATTTCCATGAAAGGATGGCTACGATGTCAATGGATGGAAAAATGCCAACTTTCAAGACATTATCTTTCATGTTATTATCATAATGTAAACTTTCTGATAACATTATTATGAAAATCCCAAAATATACTTCGTCTCGATTTTATCAAGACCTAAAGTAACGATTTCCATCAAAAGATGGCTACGATGTCAATGGATGGAAAAATTACAACTTTCAAGGCTTTCTGATGACATAAGTATGAAAATCCCAAAATATAGTAAAGATAGTAAGTAAAGATTTCCATCAAAGGATGGCTACGATGTCAATGGATGTTAAAATGGCAACTTTCAAGGCTTTCCGCTGACATTAGTATGAAAATCCGAAAATATAGCTCGTTTCGCTTTTATCAAGACATAAAGTAACGATTTCCATCAAAGGATGGCTACGATGTCAATGGATGAAAAAATACCGATTCTTAATGTTTCCCGATGACATTTAAAACTATATAAGTGAATATCCCGAAATATTTCATCAAGACATAAAGTAACGATTTCCATGAAAGGATGACTACGATGCCAATGGAAGGAAAAATGCCAACTTTCAAATATTTCCTGATGACATTATTATGAAAATCCTTAAATATACCTCGTCTTGATATTATAAAGACATAAAGTAACGATTTCCACTAAAGTATGGCTAAGATGTCAATGGATGGAAAAATG
This sequence comes from Neoascia interrupta, assembly GCA_947623515.1. Taxonomy (NCBI): domain Eukaryota; kingdom Metazoa; phylum Arthropoda; class Insecta; order Diptera; family Syrphidae; genus Neoascia; species Neoascia interrupta. The sequence goes on from OX392462.1 coordinate 86,523,291, forward strand.
CCAACTTTCAAGGCTTTCTGATGACATTAGTATGAAAATCCCAAAATATGTACAGTTCGTCTGGATTTTATCAAGACATAAAGTAGCGATTTCCATCAAAGGATGGCTATGATGTCAATGGATGGAAAAATGCCAACTTTCAAGGCTTCCTGATGACATTATTATGAAAATCCCAAAATATAATTGGTCTGGATTTTATCAAGACATAAAGTAACGATTTCCATCAAAGAATGGCTACGATGTCAATGGATGGAAAAATACCGATTCTTAATGTTTCCCGATGACATTTAAAACTATATAAGTGAATATCCCAAAATATTTTATCAAGACATAAAGTAACGATTTCCATCAAAGGATGGCTACGATGTCAATGGCTGGAAAAATGACAACTTTCAAGGCTTCCTGATGACTTTATTATGAAAATCCCAAAATATACTTCGTCTCGATTTTATCAAGACATAAAGTAACGATTTCCATAAAAAGATGGCTACGATGTCAATGGATGGAAAAATGCCAACTTTCAAGGCTCTCTGATGACATTAGTATGCAAATCCCAAAATATAGTTCGTCTGGATTTTATCAAGACATAAAGTAACGATTTCCATCAAAGAACGGCTATGATGTCAATGAATGAAAAAATACCGATTCTTAATGTTTCCCGATGACATTTAAAACTATATAAGTGAATATCCCGAAATATTTCATCAAGACATTAACGATTTCCATGAAAGGATGGCTACGATGCCAATGGAAGGAAAAATGCCAACTTTCAAATATTTCCTGATGACATTATTATGAAAATCCTTAAATATACCTCGTCTCGATTTTATAAAGACATAAAGTAACGATTTCCACTAAAGTATGGCTAAGATGTCAATGGATGGAAAAATGCCAACTTTCAAGGCTTTCTGATGACATTAGTATGAAAATCCCAAAATATGTACAGTTCGTCTGGATTTTATCAAGACATAAAGTAGCGATTTCCATCAAAGGATGGCTACGATGTCAATGGATGGAAAAATGCCAACTTTCAAGGCTTCCTGATGACATTATTATGAAAATCCCAAAATATAATTGGTCTGGATTTTATCAAGACATAAAGTAACGATTTCCATCAAAGAATGGCTACGATGTCAATGGATGGAAAAATACCGATTCTTAATGTTTCCCGATGACATTTAAAACTATATAAGTGAATATCCCAAAATATTTTATCAAGACATAAAGTAACGATTTCCATCAAAGGATGGCTACGATGTCAATGGCTGGAAAAATGACAACTTTCAAGGCTTCCTGATGACTTTATTATGAAAATCCCAAAATATACTTCGTCTCGATTTTATCAAGACATAAAGTAACGATTTCCATAAAAAGATGGCTACGATGTCAATGGATGGAAAAATGCCAACTTTCAAGGCTCTCTGATGACATTAGTATGCAAATCCCAAAATATAGTTCGTCTGGATTTTATCAAGACATAAAGTAACGATTTCCATCAAAGAACGGCTATGATGTCAATGAATGAAAAAATACCGATTCTTAATGTTTCCCGATGACATTTAAAACTATATAAGTGAATATCCCGAAATATTTCATCAAGACATTAACGATTTCCATGAAAGGATGGCTACGATGCCAATGGAAGGAAAAATGCCAACTTTCAAATATTTCCTGATGACATTATTATGAAAATCCTTAAATATACCTCGTCTCGATTTTATAAAGACATAAAGTAACGATTTCCACTAAAGTATGGCTAAGATGTCAATGGATGGAAAAATGCCAACTTTCAAGGCTTTCTGATGACATTAGTATGAAAATCCCAAAATATGTACAGTTCGTCTGGATTTTATCAAGACATAAAGTAGCGATTTCCATCAAAGGATGGCTACGATGTCAATGGATGGAAAAATGCCAACTTTCAAGGCTTCCTGATGACATTATTATGAAAATCCCAAAACATACTTCGTCTCGATTTTATCAAGACATAAAGTAACGATTTCCATTAAGGGATGGCTACGATGTCAATGGATGGAAAAATACCGATTCTTAATGTTTCCCGATGATATTTAAAACTATATAAGTGAATATCCCAAAATATTTTATCAAGACATAAAGTAACGATTTCCATCAAAGGATGGCTACGATGTCAATGGATGGAAAAATGACAACTTTCAAGGCTTCCTGATGACTTTATTATGAAAATCCCAAAACATACTTCGTCTCGATTTTATCAAGACATAAAGTAACAATTTCCATTAAAGGATGGCTACGATGTCAATGGATGGAAAAATGCCAACTTTCAAGGCTTTCTGATGACATTAGTATGAAAATCCCAAAATATAGTTCGTCTGGATTTTATCTAGACATAAAGTAACGATTTCCATCAAAGAATGGCTACGATGTCAATGGATGGAAAAATACCGATTCTTAATGTTTCCCGATGACATTTAAAACTATATAAGTGAATATCCCAAAATATTTTATCAAGACATAAAGTAACGATTTCCATCAAAGGATGGCTACGATGTCAATGGATGGAAAAATGACAACTTTCAAGGCTTCCTGATGACTTTATTATGAAAATCCCAAAATATACTTCGTCTCGATTTTATCAAGACATAAAGTAACGATTTCCATTAAAGGATGGCTACGATGTCAATGGATGGAAAAATGCCAACTTTCAAGGCTCTCTGATGACATTAGTATGCAAATCCCAAAATATAGTTCGTCTGGATTTTATCAAGACATAAAGTAACGATTTCCATCAAAGAACGGCTATGATGTCAATGAATGAAAAAATACCGATTCTTAATGTTTCTATATGACATTCAAAACTATATAAGTGAATATCCCAAAACATTTTATCAAGACATAAAAAAACGATTTCCATCAAAGGATGGCTACGATGTTCACTTTCAAGGCTTTCTAATTACATAAGTATGAAAATCCCAAAATATAGTTCGTCTAGATTTTATCAAGACATAAAGTAACGATTTCCATCAAAGGATGGCTACGATGTCAATGGATGAAAAAATACCGATTCTTAATGTTTCCCGATGACATTTAAAACTATATAAGTGTATATCCCAAAATATAGCTCGTCTTCATTTTATCAACACATAAAGTAACGATTTTCATCAAAGGATGGCTACGATGTCAATGGATGGAAAAATGCCAACTTTCATGGTTTTCTGATGACATTAGTATGAAAATACCAAAATATAGTTCGTCTGGATTTTATCAAGACATAAAGTAACGATTTCCATCAAAGAATGGCTACGATGTCAATGGATGAAAAAATACCGATTCTTAATGTTTCCCGATGACATTTAAAACTATATAAGTGAATATCCCAAAATATTTTATCAAGACATAAAGTAACGATTTCCATCAAAGGATGGCTACGATGTCAATGGATGGAAAAATGCCAACTTTCAAGGCTTCCTGATGACATTATTATGAAAATCCCAAAACATACTTCGTCTCGATTTTATCAAGACATAAAGTAACGATTTCCATTAAAGGATGGCTACGATGTCAATGGATGGAAAAATGCCAACTTTCAAGGCTTTCTGATGACATTAGTATGAAAATCCCAAAATATAGTAAAGATAGTAAGTAAAGATTTCCATCAAAGGATGGCTACGATGTCAATGGATGTTAAAATGGCAACTTTCAAGGCTTTCCGATGACATTAGTATGAAAATCCAAAAATATAGTTCGTCTCGCTTGTATCAAGACATAAAGTAACGATTTCCATCAAAGGATGGCTACGATGTCAATGGATGAAAAAATACCGATTCTTTATGTTTCCCGATGACATTTAAAACTATATAAGTGAATATCCCGAAATATTTTATAAAGACATAAAGTAACGATTTCCATGAAAGGATGGCTACGATGTCAATGGATGGAAAAATGACAACTTTCAAATATTTCCTGATGACATTATTATGAAAATCCCTAAATATACTTCGTCTCGATTTTATCAAGACATAAAGTAACGATTTCCATTAAAGTATGGCTACGATGTCAATGGATGGAAAAATGCCAACTTTCAAGGCTTTCTGATGACATTAGTATGAAAATCCCAAAATATAGTTCGTCTGAATTTTATCAAGACATAAAGTAACGATTTCCATCAAAAGATGGCTACGATGTCAATGGATGGAAAAATGCCAACTTTCAAGGCTTCCTGATGACATTATTATGAAAATCCCAAAATATAGTTGGTCTGGATTTTATCTAGACATAAAGTAACGATTTCCATCAAAGAATGGCTACGATGTCAATGGATGGAAAAATGCCAACTTTCAAGGCTTTCTGATGACATAAGTATGAAAATCCCAAAATATAGTTCGTCTGAATTTTATCAAGACATAAAGTAACGATTTCCATCAAAAGATGGCTACGATGTCAATGGATGGAAAAATGCCAACTTTCAAGGCTTCCTGATGACATTATTATGAAAATCCCAAAATATAGTTGGTCTGGATTTTATCTAGACATAAAGTAACGATTTCCATCAAAGAATGGCTACGATGTCAATGGATGGAAAAATGCCAACTTTTATGGTTTTCTGATGACATTATTATGAAAATCCCTAAATATACTTCGTCTCGATTTTATCAAGACATAAAGTAACGATTTCCATTAAAGTATGGCTACGATGTCAATGGATGGAAAAATGCCAACTTTCAAGGCTTTCTGATGACATTAGTATGAAAATCCCAAAATATAGTTCGTCTGAATTTTATCAAGACATAAAGTAACGATTTCCATCAAAGGATGGCTACGATGTCAATGGATGGAAAAATGCCAAGTTTCAAGGCTTCCTGATGACATTATTATGAAAATCCCAAAATATAGTTGGTCTGGATTTTATCAAGACATAAAGTAACAATTTCCATCAAAGAATGGCTACGATGTCAATGGATGGAAAAATGCCAACTTTTATGGTTTTCTGATGACATAAGTATGAAAATACCAAAATATAGTTCGTCTGGATTTTATTAGGACATAAAGTAACGATTTCCATCAAAGAATGGCTACGATGTCAATGGATGAAAAAATACCGATTCTTTATTTTTTTCCGATGACATTTAAAACTATATAAGAGAATATCCCAAAATATTTTATCAAGACATAAAGTAACGATTTCCATCAAAGGATGGCTACGATGTCAATGGATGGAAAAATGCCATCTTTCAAGGCTTTCTGATAACATTAGTATGAAGATCCCAAAATATAGTTCGTCTGGATTTTATCAAGACATATAGTAACGATTTTCATCAAAGAATGGCTACGATGTCAATGGATGAAAAAATACCGATTCTTAATGTTTCCCGATGACATTTAAAACTATATAAAAGAATATCCCAAAATATTTTATTAAGACATAAAGTAACGATTTCCATCAAAGGATGGCTACGATGTCAATGGATGGAAAAATGCCAACTTTCAAGGCTTTCTGATAACATTAGTATGAAAATCCCAAAATATAGTTCGTCTGGATTTTATCAAGACATAAAGTAAAGATTTCCTTGAAAGGATGGCTACGATGTCAATGGATGTTAAAATGGCAACTTTCAAGGCTTTCCGCTGACATTAGTATGAAAATCCCAAAATATATTTCGTCTGGATTTTATCAAGACATAAAGTAACGATTTCCATCAAAGGATGGCTACGATGTCAATGGATAGAAAAATACCGATTAAGTGAATATCCCAAAATATTTTATCAAGACATAAAGTAACGATTTCCATCAAAGGATGGCTACGATGTCAATGGATGAAAAAATGCCAACTTTCAAGGCTTTCTGATGACATAAGTATGAAAATCCCAAAATATAGTTCGTCTGGATTTTATCAAGACATAAAGTAACGATTTCCATCAAAGTATGGCTACTATGTCAATGGATGTTAAAATGGCAACTTTCAGGGTTTTCCGCTGACATTAGTATGAAAATCCGAAAATATAGTTCGTCTCGCTTATAGTAAGACATAAATTAACGATTTCCATCAAAGGATGGCTACGATTGGATTGTCAACTGCCAAACTGTGAGGAAGCGAGTTTTATTGGAGTGCGAATTTATTTAATTTTTTGAATATAAATTTGAGAAAAAAATTTCAAAAGTGTGGTGAAGCGCTACATCTTTGGTTTCTTCTCAACGAAAAAGTGAAGTTTTTGGAAATGGCCCAGTGCAGTAGGTGCAAATTGTCCATCAAAGGTGAGACGTGCATAAGCTGTGAAGGAGTGTGCAAAAAGGTCTTTCACTGCACAATGAAGTGCTCAGGACTGGACCAATATTCGAGCAGAGTAATTGAAGGAGACAACATGGTGAGATTTATTTGTGATGAATGTATACTTTACATACAAAACGTAGATTTGGTTGTAAAAGAGATGCAGGAGAGTGTAGCAGAAAACACACGGCATTTAAGGCAGTACAAAGAGGAGTTCGGCTTGTCACTCAAGCAAAATGAAATGGAGCTGAAAAAACTACTGGAGGCGATCGAGGCAAGGTATGTCATGCGATTAGGAGATATGAAGAAGAGTCAAGAAACTTGTGAAAAGGGCATCGCAAAAATGGAAAAATTGTGCACATTAGCTGAAAACTTCGCGAAAGAAAGTAAAAACATTTACAACGAGGTGAGAAACAACAGTAACAGCGTGTGTGATGAATTCAAGAAAATTATGAGCAACAACAATAGTAAACAAACGATGGCGGAAAATCAAATGTCATTTGCTGAAGTTGTCAAAAAGATAAGTGACAATAGCCGAGACAGGGTGATGCCAAAAATGCGAAAAGAGCTGCCACTTGTTATAAAACCAAAAGGGAGGCAAAATAGTAGTAAAACAAGGGAAGATCTTAATAAAAATGTGGATCCAGGAGATCTTAAAATTACAAACATTGAAACAGCACATAACGGAATAATTATTATTGAGAGCGAAGATTCATCTAAAAGAAATAGAATTAAATGTGCAATTGAAGAAAATATGGGCGATGACTATGAAGTCAAGGTGCCAAATAAATCAAGCCGAGAGTCATAATACCCAACATGAAGTTCAAAAATAATGAGAATGAATTTATTGAAAGGCTTAAGAAGCAAAATAGTGTTATTGCCAACAGCGAACTCAGACTTATTAAATACTTTGAGAATAAGAAAAACAACTACACAAATTACAACGCCATTATTGAAATCGATGCTGAATCTTTTCCAAAGGTTATTGAAGCAGGAGTACTTAGTATCGGTTGGGAGCGGAGTAGAGTTTTCGATGGTGTGGGAGTAATGAGGTGCTTTAAATGTAAGGGTTTCAATCATAAATCCAACGAATGTAAGAAGACCGAAGAAACATGCCTTAAATGCTCGGGAAACCATAAAACTTATGAATGCAGCAGTGAAGCAAGGGCAAACGAAAAATATAATCTGGGATTGGATGACAACCACACAACACTCAACAGAGCCTGTCCAGTCTACCTTAATAAGCTCGAAGCCAGAAAGAAGAAAATTGGATACTAGCAACTAAGCACAATCAAGGGCATCTTAGGGTTTCCCGATGACATTTAAAACTATATAAGTTAATATCCCAAAATATAGCTCGTCTTCATTTTATCAAGACATAAAGTAACGATTTCCATGAAAGGATGGCTACGATGGCAATGGATGGAAAAATGCCAACTTTCAAGGCTTCCTGATGACATTATTATGAAAGTCCAAAAATATACTTCGTCTCGATTTTATCAAGACATAAAGAAACGGTTTCCATCAAAGGATGGCTACGATGTCAATGGATGAAAAAATACCGACACTTAATGTTGCCCGATGACATTCAAAACTATATAAGTGAATATCCCAAAATATTTTATCAAGACATAAAGTAGCGATATCCATCAAAGGATGGCTACGATGACAATGGATGGAAAAATGCCAACTTTGAAGGCTTTCTGAAGACATTAGTATGAAAATCCCAAAATATAGTTCGTCTAGATTTTATCAAGACATAAAGTAACGATTTCCATCAAAGGATGGCTACGATGTCAATGGATGAAAATATACCGATTCTTAATGTTTCCCGATGACATTTAAAACTATATAAGTGAATATCCCAAAATATTTTATCAAGACATAAAGTAACGATTTCCATGAAAGGATGGCTACGATGTCAATGGATGGAAAAATGACAACTTTCAAGGCTTCCTGATGACATTATTAGGAAAATCCCAAAATATACTTCGTCTCGATTTTATCAAGACATAAAGTAACGATTTCCATTAAAGGATGGCTACGATGTCAATGGATGGAAAAATGCCAACTTTCAAGGCTTCCTGATGACATTGTTATGAAAATCCCAGAATATAGTTAGTCTAGATTTTATCAAGACATTAAGTAACGATTTCCATGAAAGGATGGCTACGATGTCAATGGATGGAAAAATGCCAACTTTCAAGACATTATCTTTCATGTTATTATCATAATGTAAACTTTCTGATGACATTATTATAAAAATCCCAAAATATACTTCGTCTCGATTTTATCAAGACCTAAAGTAACGATTTCCATCAAAAGATGGCTACGATGTCAATGGATGGAAAAATGTCAACTTTCAAGGCTTTCTGATGACATAAGTATGAAAATCCCAAAATATAGTAAAGATAGTAAGTAAAGATTTCCTTCAAAGGATGGCTACGATGTCAATTGATGTTAAAATGGCAACTTTCAAGGCTTTCCGCTGACATTAGTATGAGAATCCGAAAATATAGTTCGTCTCGCTTTTATCAAGACATAAAGTAACGATTTGCATCAAAGGATGGCTACGATGTCAGTGGATGAAAACATACCGATTCTTAATGTTTCCCGATGACATTTAAAACTATATAAGTGAATATCCCAAAATATTTTATCAAGACATAAAGTTACGATTTCCATCAAAGGATGGCTACGATGTGAATGGATGGAAAAATGACAACTTTCAAGGCTTCCTGATGACTTTATTAGGAAAATCCCAAAATATACTTCGTCTCGATTTTATCAAGACATAAAGTAACGATTTCCATTAAAGGATGGCTACGATGTCAATGGATGGAAAAATGCCAACTTTCAAGGCTTCCTGATGACATTGTTATGAAAATCCCAGAATATAGTTAGTCTAGATTTTATCAAGACATAAACTAACGATTTCCATCAAAGAATGGTTACGAAGTCAATGGATGAAAAATGCCAACTTTCAAGGCTTTCTGATGACATCAGTATGAGAATCCCAAAATATAGTTCGTCTGGATTTTATCAAGACATAAAGTAACGATTTCCATTTAAGGATGGCTACGATGTCAATGGATGGAAAAATGCCAACTTTCAAGGCTTTCTGATGACATTAGTATGAAAATCTTAAAATATAGTTCGTCTGGATTTTATCAAGACATAAACTAACGATTTCCATCAAAGAATGGTTACGATGTCAATGGATGAAAAATGCCAACTTTCAAGGCTTTCTGCTGACATTAGTATGAGAATCCCAAAATATAGTTCGTCTGGATTTTATCAAGACATAAACTAACGATTTCCATCAAAGAATGGTTACGATGTCAATGGATGAAAAATGCCAACTTTCAAGGCTTTCTGCTGACATTAGTATGAAAATCCCAAAATATAGTTCGTCTGGATTTTATCAAGACATAAAGTAACGATTTCCATTTAAGGATGGCTACGATGTCAATGGATGGAAAAATGCCAACTTTCAAGGCTTTCTGATGACATTAGTATGAAAATCTTAAAATATAGTTCGTCTGGATTTTATCAAGACATAAAGTAAAGATTTCCATGAAAGGATGGCTACGATGCCAATGGATGTTAAAATGGCAACTTTCAAGGCTTTCCGCTGACATTAGTATAAAAATCCGAAAATATAGTTCGTCTCGCTTTTATCAAGACATAAAGTAACGATTTCCATCAAAGGATGGCTACGATGTGAATGGATGAAAAACTACCGATCCTTAATGTTTCCCGATGATATTTAAAACTATATAAGTGAAAAACAAAATATTTTATCAAGACATAAAGTAACGATTTCCGTCAAAGGATGGCTACCATGTCAGATGGAAAAATGCCCACTTTCAAATATAGTTCGAAATATAGCTCGTCTGGATTTTATCAAGACATAAAGTAACGATTTCCATCAAAGGATGGCTACGGTGTCAATGTATGGAAAAATACCGATTCTTAATGTCTCCCGATGACATTTAAAACTATATGTATAAGTGGATATCCCAAAATATTTTATCAAGACATAAAGTAACGATTTCCATCAAAGGATGGCTACGATGTCAATGGATGGAAAAATGCCAACTTTCAAGGCTTTCTGATGACATTAGTATGAAAATCCCAAAATATAGTTCGTCTGGATTTTATCAAGACATAAAGTAACGATTTCCATCAATGATGATGTCAATGGATGTTACGTCTACGATGTCAATGGATGTTAAAATGGCAACTTTCAAGGCTTTCTGCTGACATTAGTATGAAAATCCGAATATATAGTTCGTCTCGCTTTTAGTAAGACATAAAGTAACGATTTCCATCAAAGGATGGCTACGATATCAATGGATGAAAAAATAACGATTCTTAGGGTTTCCCGATGACATTTAAAACTATATAAGTGAATATCCCAAAATATAGCTCGTCTTCATTTTATCAAGACATAAAGTAACGATGTCCATCTAAGGATGGCTACGATGTCAATGGATGGAAAAATGCGAACTTTCAAGGCTTTCTGATGACATTATTATGAAAATCCCAAAATATAGTTCGTCTCGGTTTTATCAAGACATAAAGAAACGATTTCCATCAAACGATATCAATGGATGGAAAAATGCCAACTTTCAAGGTTTTCTGATGACATTAGTATGAAAATCCCAAAATATAGTTCGTCTGGATTTTATCAAGACATAAAGTAACGATTTAGATCAAAGAATTGCAACGATGGATGAAAAAATACCGGTTCTTAATATTTCCCGATGACATTTAAAACTATATAAGTGAATATCCCAAAATATTTTATCAAGACATAAAGTAACGATTTCCATCAAAGGATGCGTACGATGTCAATGGATGAAAAAATACCGATTCTTAATGTTCCCCGATGACATTCAAAACTATATAAGTGAATATACCAAAATATTTTATCAAGACATAAAGTAACGATTTCCATCAAAGGATGGCTACGATGTCAATGGATGGAAAAATGTCAACTTTCAAGGCTTTCTGATAACATTAGTATGAAAATCCCAAAATATAGTTCGTCTGGATTTTATCAAGACATAAAGTAACGATTTCCATCAAAGGATGGCTACGATGTCAATGGATGTTAAAATGTCAACTTTCAAGGCTTTCCGCTGACATTAGTATGAAAATATAGTTCGTCTCGCTTTTAGTAAGGGGAGTGTATTACCGCAGGGATCCCGACCGGGATTTCCCGGCCGGGAGATGCTCTTTTCTCGCTCAATTTAATGGTAAATTTATGTTTCTCCCGGCCGGGAGATTTTTATTTCTCTCTCGAAATAGGTGAATTATACCAATTCACTTTCATCCATCATTCATTCGGGGAATTTTTCCCCGGCCGGGAGATTTAGTCTTACTCACCATTCTCCCCGGCCGGGAGATTTCTTTTGCAAAGGAATTTAATTAGTTGCAACATCTTATGACAGTTCATGTTTATATACAAAAACAAGGTGATGATTTTTATACTACGTGCTAACATCTTTTGACAAGTAATTTTTATGAACACTAATTTCTTGTTCGTTGCTTAGAAGTTGACTAGAAAAGTTGACTGACTTCATTGTCTCACTTGTCAAAGTCAATGGCGTTCAAGCTGTCAATAGTTTTTGAGGTATAAATGAGCGATTTGAGTATGGATTCACCGCGGTTTTTTAACTAAATAATAAGTTTTATTTAATATTTATAAGTTAAAGTGTTATCACCACAGAAAATCGTGGTACTTGGTACTATGCGCTGTTTGACCCCCTTTCGGTCCACATACGACAAATCATCAAACACTGCTGCATGTCATACCTTTTGGTCCATTATATCTAGGGAAGTCGTGGACGGGTCTGTGAATAATACGTTTGGTAACTGTTTTGTGTAATTGTTTGCATTTTCATATTCGGCAGTTTTTAGCGATTGGATTTTCGGTCTCACTATGATTCCACAATTTAACGAGCCAACAGAAAATTATTCGGATTACGAGCGGACGGACTCTTGGCAATAAAAAGTTTTTATTAAAAACTCAGACCTGTTCCTCGTTCACAATCATTTACTTACGCACATAAGGATTATGGGGAAAAGTATACCTCCAAGTAAGATCTTTTTTCAAACACAAGAACCGTGCTATTCTATTTTTCACCCCAAGTGACTGACCCAATTGGAAATAAAGATAACCCATTTGAAATTGCAAACCGCAAAGGCAGGCAACAGAAATAAATAAGCATATGAAGACGCACACACGCTTATTTGAAAGAGGGAATAGACATGGACACCAAATAAATGAATACCACAGTGAAATTTCTAGGTCACAGTCCATTATAAAACAGGTTTTCGCTTTCTCATGAAATAATCACCGCAGACCCCTAAGACCTTCTAAAGATATGAATGGGATCGATTAAGCCATGTCCGTCCGTTCGTATGTTAACAACTTTTAGGCCTTAAGTTTAAAGCTAGAGAGCTGAAAGTTGGTGAGTGGACTGGAAGTCCAGTACTTTAGAACAATTTTGAAAATTGGCTTAATCGGCCCACAGACACGCCCATGTGTTACCTACAATTTCTAGTTTTAAAAAAATACTTTTTTCAAATTTTGACTATGTTTTAATGGCGCTAGCGCATTCATTTTTGGTACATAACATTGCCTTGTAATTGTTTTTGAAGTAGCCAAAAAACTTAAGCCTTAAAATGGCTAAAATGACTCTTTTTCAATAAACATATATGAAATTTGGCATAAAATTCTATGACAAAAGTTGTAGATATTAGCATTTTCTAACTTTTATGTACCTATATATTGTGTGTGCCTCCGTCAGTATAAAACATTCAACAGTTATATTTTTTATCCCGCCCACTTTTTGGAGGCGTGGCCGTTTCGGTTTTTGGTAGGGTAGGATAATATGCAATCCGTTGCAGACGGTTTGAAGTTTTTACATACGCACTGTTGCACTGGCCGGTAGTATGCTATGTTAAATTAAGGCCGGCTGGGTACTGGAACTTTTGTTTTCAAATATTATAGGATACACTTCAAATATTTGAAATGAACAAAAAAAAGTATAAGTTATTCGTCAATATTAAATTTCTAGCTATCGGTCACCCCCGGCCGGATACTGAAAAAGTCGTTATATTTGGTTCCATTTACCGGCCAGCCAAATAAAAACCATAATGTATATACATTTTTATTTTGAAAATGCCAGTTTGTTAAAAGAATTTTTAGCTTTAGTTAGAATATTTAGAGTGTTAGTTTGCGTAGGTTTCCAAGTAAACTCAACTTTTTGAAAGCACTGGCCACTGATGAAAAAGCAAAATCTACGCACTTTTCACACTTCAAAGATCGGGCACACACTATTCTAATTCTACCGGCTACGGCGTACACACTATCAATACGAAGTCTTGCGTGTATATTTCGGATACATTTTTCTATCGATATGTATTTGCATGATGCTCAAATTCGGAGCGGCTTTCTAGTTTTCAATAGAGAAGTGAAAAGTGTCCGGTTACCGGAGATGGCCGGTATTAGGAGCAACTACCTACATCTTAGCATCATCTTTTTTTTCAATAGCAGCAAAAGATTTAATAGAAAACTGTGGTATATAAGTGCCTGGCTAAAGCACCTGGTTTTTTGTCAATTTCTGCGTTTAAACATCCATGTAACTGAAAACTTTATAGAAACAAAATCCAGATCGCAATACTCTCTACATAATTTGTTAAATGATATTTTTTGTATTTGGAACAAAAATATTGCATAATTTAAAGGTCGATGTAACCAAATTCGACAGACACGCCTAAAAGTGGTAAAATAGCTAAATTAATTTCAACACACAAAATGCCAAAGTCATTTGAGAGAGAGAGAGAGATGACAGTTTAAGTGCTAATTTTTGTGTCTTGCATTAGTTTCAAGTTTTTTATTATAAAAATTGTAATTTTAAAAATCAAAAGTGGTCTAACTCAATCTTGTTTACTTTGTCCATCAGAGTATTGAAAAAGTTTTACTCTCAAAACACCTGTTTTTGCTCTGGAATAAGTTTTTTCACTGCCCAGTTTGGTCGCTGTCCAATTTTACAAATGGCTGGCCGAGAAACCCGAACAGCAACATCAAAACGACGACAAAAAACATCTCAAATCACTCGACACAGCTATAAACAAATTAATATCGCAGCACGATTAGATGAAAAGGTTTATCCAGACCGAAAACAACAAACTCGCCAAAAAGATGGAAAAGTTCGACCGAACATTTCATAAAAGCCTCGAAGAAATCCGTGAAACTGTAGCAGACCTGTGCAAAAGAGTGCATCAGCTGGAGATGACAAATGAGGTTCCCACTACATCTACCTCGTCTTCGACAACCCCCAACGAACTATGGTTTCATGAAAGAATTGATGAATTGGAACGAGAAAAAATTTCTAAAAATGCAATCATTCGTGGAATTCCAAAGTTGGAGAATGAAAACCTCAACGAAATCTTACGGAAACTCTGCGAATCGGTGAACTGCGAGCCTGCGCCCACGCCAGAAAAAAATTTTCGCGTAAGGTCCCGAGGAAAACCTGAGGGTGTCAACACTTCAATTGTAATTATTTTCACCTGCAACGCGGATAAAAATTTACTTATAAGTCAATTCATCGGCACTGGCTACAAAATAAAAAGATCCTTTGTTTAGGCGACATTGGATTGTCTTCTGACAGCCGCTTTTTTGTTAACGAAAGTCTTACAACGAGTAATCATATGATTCTGCGGAAAGCTCTACAGCTTAAACGTGTCAAAAAGCTTTCTGGTGTACACACTCGAAATGGAAGGGTCTACATCCGAATCAGCGGTGGAGGGGACATAGAACGAGGAAAGACGCTTTTGATTACAACGCTTCAAAGCTTGAACTCAATTGCCAACACGACAGCGAATAGCGATCAAAATGATAAGTAAGATGTTTAAGATGCTCATTTTAACAAAACTTATGAATTTGTTAATTTTTATCTTTTTTTTGGTTTGTTGTTATTATTCTTTTTCTTCTGAAAATATTGGCCATATATCTAAACCCCCTTTTTGTGCAATGTCTCTCGTCAGTTTCGTCTGTTTTTGGGTTAAAGCCTTATATTTTTTCGAAAATAACTAGACAAAATAATTTTTCTGCTGCTTGTAGCATAAACAATAACCTGAATAGTAAGGTTCGTATTCTATGTTGGCTTGAAAATTTGTCACATCAATGCCCAAAGCCTTTTTCCTAAAATAGATGAATTTCGGTATTTGTTTGTTGGCTCTGGTGTTGACATTGTTTGTGTATCGGAAACATTGTTTTTGCCTGATGTAAATGATGTGCTCTATGAATTGAAAAGTTACAAGTTAATTCGGTCCGATAGATATGATCGCATTGGTGGTGGGGTTGCAATTTACATTCGGAAACCTTTACGCATTAAGTATGTGGCTGAGTCAGATAGTTTCTCTAAATTTGAATACCGGTTCATTGAAATTCTAGACACTTCAAGTAAATGTTTGTTTGGTCTAGTCTATAGAGCGAATCGCGATATTGACTTCACAGAATTTTATGAAGCCCTTGAGACATATTCGCCATTTTACTCGGAGATCATTCTGTGTGGCGATTTTAATAGTGATCTTCTGTGCAATGATCGCCAAACACAAATGTTTGTCGATAAAACAAAAACAATTGGCTTAGTATCCGTTAATAATAGGGATCCAACGCATTTTTTTACTGAGTTTTCTGCTACCTTGCTTGATCTTTTTTTAGCTAACAATCCTAAAAATACTCTTCTCTATTTCCAACTATCGGCCCCCGCTTTTTCTAAACACGACTTAATATTTGCAACGTTTGATATCAAAGTAAGCAGCACACTATACTCTTATGAGTACCGGGATTTCAAATCTATTAATGTGGGTTGTTTGGAAGAAGATATTTGTCGTGTCAACTCTGGCAAGAGGTGTATTTTATGACTTCTGTGGATGAGCAGGTGAAGTTCTTCCAGGATGCTGTGTCTAACCTGATGAACACCCATGTTCCCCTTAAGTCAAAAGTCACTCGCTGTCAAAGAGATTCATGGTTCACGCGTGAGATCTGTGAAGCTATAAGCGGTGGAGGAGATTCAAGTTTGAGGCTTTCTACAATATTTTTCGTACACTTAGGACTAAAGTTCGTGTGATGATTCGCAAAGCTAAAAGCCAAGTTTATTGTCACCGACTTGATCCTAATTTGCCAGCTAAAAAACTCTGAAACAATATTCGCGAGATTGGTGTTGGTAGGCAAAGAATTGAATGCGTTGCGGATGTAGATCTAAATGCACTCAATGCGGACTGCGCTCGCACCCAAAGCCAACCTCCGGCTCAGGACTTATGGTCAACTTCCTCATCTCAGGTAAATGAAACTGAAAAGTTCAATTTTCAAAGAGTTGACGAACTGGATGTTTTAAAAGCTGTTCTTGATATTCATTCGAATGCAATGGGATTTGATGAGGTGCAGCCAAAATTCGTGAAAATGATTTTGCCGCATGTACTACCAGTTATTACTCATCTTTTTAATACGATAATCTTGACAAACTCTTTTCCCTTGGTATGGAAAACCGCAAAAGTGATGCCTATTCTCAAAAAGCCTGCCACCCGTCACTCGCAAGCAGAGTATAGACCCATTTCTATTCTGCCGTTTTTGTCCAAGGTGCTGGAAAAGCTTATGCAAGACAAGTACTGCATTTTTTGAATAGGAAGAAACTTTTGTGTGACAATCAGTCAGGATTCAGAGCAAAGCACGGCTGTATCTCAGCTCTTTTGAAAGTTTCGGATGACCTTCGAAACTCTATAAATGATGACTTAGTATCATTCTTCTGTCTCCTAGACTTTTCAAAAGCCTTTGATACAGTCGATCACGCAATTCTTATCCATAAATTAAAAACATATTTTCATTTTTCTGACGCTGCCGCCAAATTAATATTTGCCTACCTCACCGGTAGGACCCAGGCAGTTGTTGCAGGAAAAGATGTGTCGCGCTTCCTTGATCTTAAATCGGGTGTACCGCAAGGATCCATACTAGGCCCTCTTCTGTTTATTATGTTTATAAACGATCTGCCAAATGTTGACCAAAACTCATCAAAACATCTGTATGCTGATGATTTTCAAATTTACCTAAGCTGCAAGCTTGGGATGATCGAGGATGGGGCTTGGAGGTTAAATAGGGATCTTGAAAATATAAGAATATGGTCAAAAAGCAATAACCTTGTTATAAACCCAAAAAAAACCAAATGCATTGTTATTTACAGGAGGCACTTAGACAAAAGCTATTTCCCAAGTTTATACTTAGGTGACGACATTGTCGAATATGTTGAAACCGCTAAGAACCTAGGAATTTGGTTTAATTCCACGCTTAGTTGGGACTACCATGTTCAAACTGTCATTGCCAAGATGTATGCTTCCTTGCGCAGTTTGTCGTTGTCAAAAAAATATACTTCTCAACCTATAAAATTGCAGTTGACCAAAGCCTTAATAATGCCGATTATATCATACGGTTGCGAAATAAGTTGTGTTATCAGTGCAGACACAAAACGAAGACTAAATGTAGCTTTCAATAACGTCGTGAGATATATGTATAACCTAAAACGCTTCGACCATGTTTCGGGTCACAATAAAATTATACTAGGATGTAGCCTGATGTCCTATTTAAAGTTTTGTTCCCTTAAAATGTTAAATAAAATAATAATGATTAAAAATCCATCATACCTCTATGAAAAACTCAGATTTTCTGCTTCATCTCGCTCACATGTTCTTATTTTACCGAGGTGTACATGTCGTAATACTGAAAGTTAGTTTCTTGTTTATGCCATCAAGCAGTATAACTCACTTCCCATTAACATTCGAAGACTGCGAGGCACAAACCAATTTGATAGGGTTACTTTTAGGTATATGGTCCATAGTTCATAGTTTTTAAACTTTTTGAGTTATAAATTACCTTTTGTATTTCCTTACTTCCTTAACGTAAATTGTAAGTTGTAAAATAATAATGCTTGAATTTGCTTATAAAATGAATTATGTAAATTAAATAACTTTTACTCTTATCGGCTTAAAGCTTATTGTAAAAGATGGCACGTAAATAAATAAATAAATAAATTTGATTTTTCTTTTCTTCGAATAACCAGTTGTCATCTAACAGCCATACATAGCCACACATATGGCTGTGTGTGTTTCTTCAACATTGCATGCCAGCGAAAAATATTTTTATTCTTCTATAGAGTTGTTTGAGTTTTGACGTCTCCGTATTTGACGTCTAACCCCCAGAGCTTTGTATTGATTGTTGTTAGTGCATTTTTATTTATTCACTCACGGTTTTGGCTCGGTTGTTTAATTTATTAAATTTTGTTTTCGTGCTTAAAAAAATTAAATTTTTTTTAAATGGGAATGTGGTTGATAAGGTCTCAATAATCCATACCCGAAAAAAAATTAAACTCATTTGGATGTACTAAAAAAGTCCAACCTTAACAAAGACAAAACATTGGAAGATAATTTAATTTATCTTTAATTAATGTATGATATCTGGTGATTGTCTGCATAACTATAATATGGAAAAATATGTTGCAATTCACAAAAGTGCAATTTTCATGCAAACAATTACATAAAACAGTTACCAAACGTATTATTCACAGACCTGTCCACGACTTCCCTAGATATAATGGACCAAAAGGTATGACGTGCAGCAGTGTTTGATGATTTGTCGTATGTGGACCGAAAGGGGGTCAAACAGCGCATAGTACCAAGTACCACGATTTTCTGTGGTGATAACACTTTTACTTATAAATAACATTAACTTAAATAAAACTTATTATTTAGTTAAAAAACCGCAGTGAATCCATACTCAAATCGCACATTTATACCTCAAAAACTATTGACAGCTTGAACGTCATTGACTTTGACAAGTGAGTCAATGAAGTCAGTCAACTTCTCTAGTCAACTTCTAAGCAACGAACAAGAAATTAATGTTGATAAAAATTACTTGTCAAAAGATGTTGCTGACTTAGCACGTAGTAGAAAAATCATCACCTTATTTTTGTTTATAAACATGAACTGTCATAAGATGTTGCAAGTAATTAAATTCCTTTGCAAAAGAAATCTCCCGACCGGGGAAAATGGTGAGTAAGACTAAATCTCCCGGCCGGGGAAAAATTCCCCGAATGAATGATGGATGAAAGTGAATTGGTATAATTCACCTATTTCGAGAGAGAAATAAAAATCTCCCGCTCACAAACTATATAGTGAATATCCCAAAATATTTTATCAAGACATAAAGTAACGATTTCCATCAAAGGCTGGAAAGACATAAAGGATATCAAGACATAAAAGGTTCATTCGATGAAACTTGCCCCAGTGCGCCCTGAAATCGCACTCGCACTTTTCAGTGCGATCAGCTGATTGTCAAAAATTCAATACAACCCTGAAAAGTGCGCTGCTCATCGAACGCAAAATTGCATATCGGATCCTGTCATTCTCATTTGACAGGCAAAAAACATATGGAGCTAAAAAATATCTAAACAAAACATTTTTACGCGATTTTCAAACTCTGCATTTTTTTCGACTCTGCTTCTTTTTCAAAACTTCTGTAAAATGGATGCAAAAAGGACACAGATTTGCACAGCTTTGACTGGTATCTTCAATAAAATTGTTGTGTTTTTCCAAAGAGATTGCACGTATAATGTATTGGGCAAGGAAAGGCATTAAACAAAGAAGTTACCAGTTTGAGCAGCTTGGAGAATTTCCTCGTCACACTCAAAACTAAAAGAGGCTCCAGTCGCAGAATTCAACATGGTGATTTTTCCATTGTGAAAATACCTGTAATTATAGAATTTTAAATAAAAGCAAAGAAAATTTGTTTTTAGCTTCGCAGAAATTTTTCATTTGCACTGGACAGCTGACTGACAAATAACTGAAATGTCAATTTTAAAAAGCACTGAACTTTCTGCCCCGAAAAAATCCTCAGGGCACTTTAGTGCTGCAATAGTGCGCCACAGTGCTTTCATCGAATAAAGTGCAAAGTCGACTGGGTTGTTGTCTTAGCTTCATCGAATACAGAACTGATAAAAAAGTGCGCACTGTGGCGCCATATGGCGCACTAGGGCTTTCATCGAATGAACCTAAAGTAACGATTTCCATGAAAGGATGGCTACGATGTCAATGGATGGAAAAATGCCAACTTTAAAGGCTTTCTGATGACATTATTATGAAAATCCCAAAATATACTTCGTCTCGATTTTATCAAGATTTAGTAAGACATAAAGTAACGATTTCCATCAAAGGATGGCTACGATGTCAATGGATGGAAAAATGCGAACTTTCAAGACTTTCTGATGACATTATTATGAAAATCCCAGAATACAGTTCGTCTGGATTTTATCAAGACATAAAGTAACGATTTCCATGAAAGGATGGCTACGATGTCAATGGATGGAAAAATGCCAACTTTCTAGGCTTTCTGATGACATTAGTATGAAAATCCCAAAATATAGTTCGTCTGGATTATTTCAAGACAAGAGGTAAAGATTTCCATGAAAGGATGGCTACGATGTCAATGGATGGAAAAATGCCAGCTTTCTAGGCTTTCTGATGACATTAGTATGAAAATCCCAAAATATAGTTCGTCTGGATTATTTCAAGACAAGAGGTAAAGATTTCCATGAAAGGATGGCTACGATGTCAATGGATGCTAAAATGGCAACTATCAAGGCTTTCCGCTGACATTAGTATGAAAATCCGAAAATATAGTTCGTCTCGCTTTCATCAAGACATAAAGTAACGATTTCCATCAAAGGATGGCTACGATGTCAATGGATGAAAAAATACCGATTCTTAATGTTTCCCGATGACATTTAAAACTATATAAGTGAATATCCCAAAATATTTTATCAAGACATAAAGTAACGATTTCCATGAAAGGATGGCTACGATGTCAATGGATGGAAAAATGCCAACTTTCAAGGCTTTCTGACGACATTATTATGAAAATCCCCATATATACTTCGTCTCGATTTTATCAAGACATAAAGTAACGATTTCCATCAAAGGATGGCTACGATGTCAATGGATGGAAATGATGAGATTAGTATGAAAATCTCAAAATATAGTTTGTCTGTATTTTATCAAGACATAAAGTAACGATTTCCATCAAAGGATGGCTACGATGTCAATGGATGGAAAAATGCCAACTTTCAAGGCTTTCCGCTGACATTAGTATAGTATGAAAATCCGAAAATATACTTCGTCTCGCTTTTAGTGAGAGATAAAGTAACGATTTTCATCAAAGGATGGCTACGATGTCAACGGATGAAAAAATACCGATTCTTCGGGTTTTCCGATGACATTTAAAACTATATAAGTGAATATCCCAAAATATAGCTTGTCTTCATTTTATCAAGACGTAAGGTAACGGTTTCCATCAAAGGATGGCTACGATGCCAATGAATGGAAACATGCCAACTTTCAAGACTTTCTGATGACATTTGTATGAATATCCCAAAATATAGTTCGTCTGGATTTTATCAAGACATAAAGTAACGATTTCCGTCAAAGGATGGCTACGATGTCAATGGATGTTAAAATGTCAACTTTCAAGGCTTTCCGCTGACATTAGTATGAAAATCCCAAAATATAGTTCGTCTCGCTTTTATCAAGACATAAAGTAACGATTTCCATCAAAGGATGGCTACGATGTCAATGGATGAAAAAATACCGATGCTTAATGTTTCCCGATGACATTTAAAACTTTATAAGTGAATATCCCAAAATATTTTATCAAGACATAAAGTAACGATTTCCATCAAAGGATGGCTACGATGTCAATGGATGAAAAAATGCCAACTTTCAAGGCTTCCTGATGACATTATTATGAAAATCCCAAAATATACTTCGTCTCGATTTTATCAAGACATAAAGTTACGATTTCCATTCAAGTATGGCTACGATGTCAATGGATGGAAAAATGCCAACTTTCAAGGCTTTCTGATGACATTAGTATGAAAATCCCAAAATATAGTTCGTCTGGATTTTATCAAGACATAAAGTAACGATTTCCATCAAAGGCTGGCTACGATGTCAATGGATGTTAAAATGGCAACTTTCAAGGCTTTCCGCTGACATTAGTATGAAAATCCCAAAATATAGTTCGTCTGGATTTTATCAAGACATAAAGTAACGACTTCCATCAAAGGATGGCTACGATGTCAATGGATGTTAAAATGGCAACTTTCAAGGCTTTCCGCTGACATTAGTATGAAAATCCGAAAATATAGTTCGTCTCGCTTTTAGTAAGACATAAAGTAACGATTTCCATCAAAGGATGGCTACGATGTCAATGGATGCAAAAATACCGATTCTTAGGGTTTCTCGATGACATTTAAAACTATATAAGTGAATACCCCAAAATATAGCTCGTCTTCATTTTATTAAGACATAAAGTAACGATTTCAATCAAAGGATGGCTACGATGTCAATGGATAGAAAAATGCGAATTTTCAAGACTTTCTGATGACATATACAGTTCGTCTGGATTTTATCAAGACATAAAGTAACGATTTCCATCAAAGGATGGCTACGATGTCAATGGATGGAAATGATGACATTAGTATGAAAATCCCAAAATATAGTTTGTCTGGATTTAATCAAGACATAAAGTAACGATTTCCATCAAAGGATGGCTACGATGTCGATGGATGGAAAAATGCCAACTTTCAAGGCTTTCCGCTGACATTAGTATAGTATGAAAATCCGAAAATATACTTCGTCTCGCTTTTAGTAAGAAATAAAGTAACGATTTCCATCAAAGGATGACTACGCTGTCAATGGATAAAAAAATACCGATTCTTCGGGTTTGCCGATGACATTTAAAACTATATAAGTGAATATCCCAAAATATAGCTAGTCTTCATTTTATCAAGACATAAAGTAACGATTTCCATCAAAGGATGGCTACGATGTCAATGGATGGGAAAATGCCAACTTTCAAGGTTTTCTGATGACATTAGTATGAAAATCCCAAAATATAGTTCGTCTGGATTTTATCAAGATATAAAGTAACGATTTCCATCAAAGGATGTCAATGGATGGAAAAATGCCAACTTTCAAGGCTTTCTGATGACATTAGTATGAAAATCCCAAAATATAGTTCGTCCGGATTTTATCAAGACATAAAGTAACGATTTCGATCAAAGGCTGGCTACGATGTCAATGGATGTTAAAATGGCAACTTTCAAGGCTTTCCGCTGACATTAGTATGAAAATCCGAAAATATAGTTCGTCTCGCTTTTAGTAAGACATAACGTAACGATTTCCATCAAAGGAAGGCTACGATGTCAATGTATGCAAAAATACCGATTCTTAGGGTTTCCCGATGACATTTAAAACTATATAAGTGAATATGCCAAAATATAGCTCGTCTTCATTTTATTAAGACATAAAGTAGCGATTTCCATCAAAGGATGGCTACGATGTCAATGGATGAAAAAATACCGATTCTTCGGGTTTTCCGATGACATTAAAAACTATATAAGTGAATATCCCAAAATATAGCTTGTCTTCATTTTATCAAGACATAAGGTAACGATTCCCATTAAAGGATGGCTACGATGTCAATGGATGGAAAAATGCGAACTTTCAAGACTTTCTGATGACATTATTATGAAAATCCCAGAATACAGTTCGTCTGGATTTTATCAAGACATAAAGTAACGTTTTCCATCAAAGGATGTCAATGGATGGAAAAATGCCAACTTTCAAGGCTTTCTGATGACATTAGTATGAAAATCCCAAAATATAGTTCGTCCGGATTTTATCAAGACATAAAGTAACGATTTCCATCAAAGGCTGGCTACGATGTCAATGGATGTTAAAATGGCAACTTTCAAGGCTTTCCGCTGACATTAGTATGAAAATCCGAAAATATAGTTCGTCTCGCTTTTAGTAAGACATAAAGTAACGATTTCCATCAAAGGAAGGCTACGATGTCAATGGATGCAAAAATACCGATTCTTAGGGTTTCCCGATGACATTTAAAACTATATAAGTGAATATGCCAAAATATATCTCGTCTTCGTTTTATTAAGACATAAAGTAGCGATTTACATCAAAGGATGGCTACGATGTCAATGGATGAAAAAATACCGATTCTTCGGGTTTTCCGATGACATTAAAAACTATATAAGTGAATATCCCAAAATATAGCTTGTCTTCATTTTATCAAGACATAAGGTAACGATTTCCATCAAAGGATGGCTTCGATGTCAATGGATGACATCGAAAATATACTTCGTCTCCGAAAATATACAACATCCGAAAATATACTTCGTCTCTCTTTTAGTAAGAAATAAAGTAACGATTTCCATCAAAGGATGGCTACGATGTCAATAGATGAAAAAATACCGATTCTTCGGGTTTTCCGATGACATTTAAAACTATATAAGTGAATATCCCAAAATATAGCTTGTCTTCATTTTATCAAGACATAAGGTAACGATTTCCATCAAAGGATGGCTACGATGTCAATGGATGGAAACATGCCAACTTTCAAAGCTTTCTGATGACATTAGTATGAAAATTCCAAAATATAGTTCGTCTGGATTTTATCAAGACATAAAGTAACGATTTCCATCAAAGGATGGCTACGATGTCAATGGATGTTAAAATGCCAACTTTCAAGGCTTTCCGCTGACATCAGTATGAAAATCCGAAAATATATTTCGTGTCGCTTTTAGTAATCAATGGATGAAAAAATACCGATTCTAAGGGGTTTGCCGATGACATTTAAAGCTATATAAGTGAATATCCCAAAATATAGCTAGTCTTCATTTTATCAAGACATAAAGTAACGATTTCCATCAAAGGATGGCTACGATGTCAATGGATGGGAAAATGCCAACTTTCAAGGTTTTCTGATGACATTAGTATGAAAATCCCAAAATATAGTTCGTCTGGATTTTATCAAGATATAAAGTAACGATTTCCATCAAAGAATGGCTACGATGTCAATGGATGTTAAAATGGCAACTTTCAAGGCTTTCCGCCGACATTAGTATGAAAATCCGACGAAGAGGCTCACTATATTAACGTCCCGAATGCAAAAAGGTGAAAACTAAAAGGGGTCCCGTCTTTTCTAAGGGATTTTCTCGAAACAAAAGTCTACCAGCCAAAAATTTTTTCCTTACAAAACACAAACGCAATCATAAAACACTACTTAGCTTTTCTTTTTCTCGCGACATACTACATTCCCTAGTGGACTTTCGCGCAGATTTGGGGAAGAGGACTCTACCTATAGTAAGCCATTCTTTACACTATTATGATCTCTGTTAGGATGGGCCCTCGGCCATTGATGTTCTTCGCTCAAGGTGGATGTATGATTTAGGTCGATCTCTCTTTATAATTTGTTGGTGGTAGTGGTGCTCAAGTGTTGGACTCTTTGGTGTTTGAGCTCATACAAATAAGCTAGAGTCTCCGGATCCTCCATCTGGATTTAAGTTGACTCGCGCGGTCTTGGTCCTGACCGTCCGTCTTGCTCTAAGGAACCTGTACGGAAGAAAAGTGGGAAAGAAAGACGGGGAAGCCCAAAAAGTGAAGTGGAGGGATGGGACCAAAAGGACAGACAAAGAGCTTCTTTGTTGCGCGATTTTTGACCGCAACACATGAAAGGATGGCTACAATGTCAATGGATGGAAAAATGCCAACTTTCAAGGCTATCTGATGACATTAGTATGAGAATCCCAAAATATAGTTCGTCTGGATTTTATCAAGACATAAAGTAACGATTTCCATCAAAGGATGGCTACGATGTCAATGGATGTTAAAATGGCAACTTTCAAGGCTTTCCGCCGACATTAGTATGAAAATCCGAAAATATAGTTCGTCTCGCTTTTAGTAAGACATAAAGTAACGATTTCCATCAAAGGATGGCTACGATGTCAATGGATGAAAAAATAACGATTCTTAGGGTTTCCCGATGACATTTAAAACTATATAAGTGAATATCCCAAAATATAGCTCGTCTTCATTTTATCAAGACATAAAGTAACGATATCCATCTAAGGATGGCTACGATGTCAATGGATGGAAAAATGCGAACTTTCAAGGCTTTCTGATGACATTATTATGAAAATCCCAAAACATAGTTCGTCTGGATTTTATCAAGACATGAAGTAACGATTTCAATCAAATGATGGCTACGATGTCAATGGATAGAAAAATGCGAACTTTCAAGACTTTCTGATGACATTATTATGAAAATCCCAGAATACAGTTCGTCTGGATTTTATCAAGACATAAAGTAACGATTTCCATGAAAGGATGGCTACGATGTCAATGGATGGAAAAATGCCAATTTTCTAGGCTTTCTGATGACATTAGTATGAAAATCCCAAAATATAGTTCGTCTGGATTTTATCAAGACAAAAAGTAAAGATTTCCATGAAAGGATGGCTACGATGTCAATGGATGTTAAAATGGCAACTATCAAGGCTTTTCGCTGACATTAGTATGAAAATCTGAAAATATAGTTCGTCTCGCTTTTATCAAGACATAAAGTAACGATTTCCATCACCAATTCTTAATGTTTCCCGATGACACTTAAAACTATATAAGTGAGTATCCCAAAGTATTTTATCAAGACATAAAGTAACGATTTCCATGAAAGGATGGCTACGATGTCAATGGATGGAAAAATGCCAACTTTTAAGGCTTCCTGATGACATTATTATGAAAATCCCAAAATATACTTCGTCTCGATTTTATCAAGACATAAAGTAACGATTTCCATTAAAGTATGGCTACGATGTCAATGGGTGGAAAAATGCCAACTTTCAAGGCATTCTGATGACATTAGCACAAATTACTTAATAACTAGATATTCATCTAAAGCGTCCCTTTCCCCCCAAAACCCATTTGTTTATTTGTTGTTGTTGTTTTGAGTTCCGTGTCGGTGAATACGTGTGAGAAAAGTAAACAAAAATTTGAGAGCCCGCCAAAATAGCGAGGTGAATTTCACACTGACATTTGAAAAATTTAAATACATATCTTAAAAAAGTCATAAAAGATAACACACAAGTCATTAAAGTCAAAATGACAATTCTGTTTTAATTTTGCCCACACTTGGGGTGAGCCTACATTGAGACTACAAAATCGTCAAATTTAGTTCATTTGAATGTGCCTGGAAATACTGGAATGTTTATGACGTAATTGGATATTTTTACGAATTTGGTCTTTTTTCAATATAGTTCGGGTCACAAATTACTTAATAACTAAATATTCAACTTGTTCAACAACTATTCAACCCTTTCCCCCAAAACCTATTTGTTTATTTGTTGCTTATGCTTTTCGGTTTTGTGACGGTGAATGCGTGTGAGACGCTTATTATTATTATTACGCAGTTGGGCTTTTCTTTTCTCCAGAATCGTTCATGTGTTATTGATGTTCAGTTTTTAATTATGTAGGAATGCAAAAAATATTAGTTATTCAGCAAAACAAGAGCAACAGTTAGGAAACAATCGAGAAAACTTCCATTTTAGGAAAAGGCTTTTGATTACTTGCGTAAAATATCAAGCGTTCCCAAATTTAAGAAAAATGAAGAAGTTTAGAAGCATTAAATATAGCTTTCATTGGATTGCATCACTGAAACTTTTTTTTACTTGTGATTAAATTTGTTTGTTTAATGAATGCTTCTTTTGGTGTCAATCTCTATTGTTACCTACAAAAATATACATAAACATTTTTCTTTCGACTACTTTGCTATTTCACTGACAGAAATCAATTTCAATGTGCTAATGATTTTTTTTACGAAATAAGTTCACTCAAAAGTGCATTATTCTTCTGTTCTCAGTTGCCAATTTGACTTTTAATATTCAACTCTAATCTCAAATGCATGCAATAATATCGACTTGGAAGGACAAGGATGACAATTATATCATAATATTGATTTGTTCGAATAATGAATTCAAATTATAGCTATAATAAAAATAATAAAAGTGCCTTTGCACCTTTCTAATGACTTTTACTTCTGAATATACAAACGATTGATTTCGTCAAAACATGTAGAAAACATTTTATTGGTACTTAACCGTAAATTTTGCTTTTTAAAGCTTGAATTCGGTAACATAAAACACAAACTTATCAGAGGCACAGGCATTTAGGCAGTAAAGAATTTGCGCTTTTTGTATTTTGTTTTTAACTATATATGAAAATATTTAGAAGGCATTTGAAATACATAATGTATAACTGAAATACAATTAAGATAAAAATGATTTTAAGGTCTCTAGCAAAACAACATTAATGTAGCACGACCCATTATGTGGAGACTTCCAGATATTGGAATTTGTTACAATTTTTGTCCGGTAGACGGAGCAAAAAGCTGATTCCGCCATGTTTTCGTGGTGAATCACTTGAACTTCGTGGTGAATCTCTTCAAGTGTGGAATACATTGACAAAATGTGAGAGTATGCGTAGTTTTCATGGCAACAGCTTGTAGGCCCCTCGGCTTTCCAGTCTAGTTGAATATCTAATTCATTAAGTAATTTGTGACATTAGTATGAAAATCCCAAAATATGTATAGTTCGTCTGGATTTTATCAAGACATAAAGTAACGATTTCCATCAAAGGATGGCTACGATGTCGATGGATGGAAAAATGCCAACTTTCAAGGCTTTCCGCTTACATTAGTATAGTATGAAAATCCGAAAATATACTTCGTCTATCTTTTAGTAAGAAATAAAGTAACGATTTCCATCAAAGGATGGCTACGATGTCAATAGATGAAAAAATACCGATTCTTCGGGTTTTCGGATGACATTTAAAACTATATAAGTGAATATCCCAAAATATAGCTTGTCTTCATTTTATCAAGACATAAGGTAACGATTTCCATCAAAGGATGGCTACAATGTCAATGGATGGAAACATGCCAACTTTCAAAGCTTTCTGATGACATTAGTATGAAAATTCCAAAATATAGTTCGTCTTGATTTTATCAAGACATAAAGTAACGATTTCCATCAAAGGATGGCTACGATGTCAATGGATGTTAAAATGCCAACTTTCAATGCTTTCCGCTGACATCAGTATGAAAATCCGAAAACATATTTCGTCTCGCTTTTAGTAATCAATGGATGAAAAAATAACGATTCTAAGGGGTTTGCCGATGACATTTAAAGCTATATAAGTGAATATCCCAAAATATAGCTAGTCTTCATTTTATCAAGACATAAAGTAACGATTTCCATCAAAGGATGGCTACGATGTCAATGGATGGGAAAATGCCAACTTTCAAGGTTTTCTGATGACATTAGTATGAAAATCCCAAAATATAGTTCGTCTGGATTTTATCAAGATATAAGGTAACGATTTCCATCAAAGAATGGCTACGATGTCAATGGATGAAAAAAAAACCGATTCTTAATGTTTCCCGATGACATTTAAAACTATATAAGTGAATATCCCAAAATATTTTATCAAGACATAAAGTAAAAAAATTCCAAAATATAGTTCGTCTGGTTTTATCAAGACATAAAGTAACGATTTCCATCAAAGAATGGCTACGATGTCAATGGATGAAAAAAAACCGA
Organism: Neoascia interrupta; assembly: GCA_947623515.1. Lineage (NCBI taxonomy): Eukaryota > Metazoa > Arthropoda > Insecta > Diptera > Syrphidae > Neoascia > Neoascia interrupta. The sequence continues at coordinate 86,553,109 of OX392462.1, forward strand.
TTCTTAATGTTTCCCGATGACATTCAAAACTATATAAGTGAATATCCCAAAATATTTTATCAAGACATAAAGTAACGATTTCCATTAAAGGATGGCTACGATGTCAATGGATGGAGAAATGCCAACTTTCAAGGCTTTCTGATAACATTAGTATAAAAATCCCAAAATATAGTTCGTCTAAATTTTATCAAGAAGTAACGATTTCCATCAAAGGATGGCTACGATGTCAATGGATGAAAAAATACCGACTCTTAATGTTTCCCGATGACATTTAAATCTATGTAAGTGAATATCCCGAAATATTTCCATCAAAGGATGGCTACGATGTCAATGGATAGAAAAATGCTAACTTTCAAGGCTTTCTGATGACATTTGTATGAAAATCCCAAAATATAGTTCGTATGGATTTTATCAAGACATAAAGTGACGATTTCCATCAAAGGCTGGCTACGATGTCAATGGATGTTAAAATGGCAACTTTCAAGGCTTTCCGCTGACATTAGTATGAAAATCCGAAAATAAAGTTCGTCTCGCTTTTAGTAAGACATAAAGTAACGATTTCCATCAAAGGAAGGCTACGATGTCAATGGATGCAAAAATACCGATTCTTAGGGTTTCCCGATGACATTTAAAACTATATAAGTGAATATGCCAAAATATAGCTCGTCTTCATTTTATTAAGACATAAAGTAGCGATTTCCATCAAAGGATGGCTACGATGTCAATGGATGAAAAAATACCGATTCTTCGGGTTTTCCGATGACATTAAAAACTATATAAGTGAATATCCCAAAATAAAGCTTGTCTTCATTTTATCAAGACATAAGGTAACGATTTCCATCAAAGGATGGCTTTGATGTCAATGGATGGAAACATGCCAACTTTCAAGGCTTTCTGATGACATTAGTATGAAAATCCCAAAATATAGTTCGTCTGGATTTTATCAAGACATAAAGTAACGATTTCCATCAAAGGATGGCTACGATGTCAATGGATGTTAAAATGGCAACTTTCAAGGCTTTCCGCCGACATTAGTATGAAAATCCGAAAATATAGTTCGTCTCGCTTTTAGTAAGACATAAAGTAACGATTTCCATCAAAGGATGGCTACGATGTCAATGGATGCAAAAATACCGATTCTTAGGGTTTCCCGATGACATTTAAAACTATATAAGTGAATATCCCAAAATATAGCTCGTCTTCATTTTATTAAGACATAAAGTAACGATTTCAATCAAATGATGGCTACGATGTCAATGGATAGAAAAATGCGAACTTTCAAGACTTTCTGATGACATTATTATGAAAATCCCAGAACACAGTTCGTCTGGATTTTATCAAGACATAAAGTAACGATTTCCATGAAAGGATGGCTACGATGTCAATGGATGTTAAAATGGCAACTATCAAGGCTTTTCGCTGACATTAGTATGAAAATCCGAAAATATAGTTCGTCCCAAAATATAGTTCGTCTAAATTTTATAAAGAAGTAACGATTTCCATCAAAGGATGGCTACGATGTCAATGGATGAAAAAATACCGACTCTTAATGTTTCCCGATGACATTTAAATCTATGTAAGTGAATATCCCGAAATATTTCCATCAAAGGATGGCTACGATGTCAATGGATGGAAAAATGCCAATTTTCTAGGCTTCCTGATGACATTAGTATGAAAATCCCAAAATATAGTTTGTCTGGATTTTATCAAGACAAAAAGTAAAGATTTCCATGAAAGGATGGCTACGATGTCAATGGATGTTAAAATGGCAACTATCAAGGCTTTTCGCTGACATTAGTATGAAAATCCGAAAATATAGTTCGTCTCGCTTTTATCAAGACATAAAGTAACGATTTCCATCACCAATTCTTAATGTTTCCCGATGACACTTAAAACTATATAAGTGAGTATCCCAAAATATTTTATCAAGACATAAAGTAACGATTTCCATGAAAGGATGGCTACGATGTCAATGGATGGAAAAATGCCAACTTTTAAGGCTTCCTGATGACATTATTATGAAAATCCCAAAATATACTTCGTCTCGATTTTATCAAGACATAAAGTAACGATTTCCATTAAAGTATGGCTACGATGTCAATGGGTGGAAAAATGCCAACTTTCAAGGCATTCTGATGACATTAGCACAAATTACTTAATAACTAGATATTCAACTAAAGCGTCCCTTTCCCCCCAAAACCCATTTGTTTATTTGTTGTTGTTGTTTTGAGTTCCGTGTCGGTGAATACGTGTGAGAAAAGTAAACAAAAATTTGAGAGCCCGCCAAAATAGCGAGGTGAATTTCACACTGACATTTGAAAAATTTAAATACATATCTTAAAAAAGTCATAAAAGATAACACACAAGTCATTAAAGTCAAAATGACAATTCTGTTTTAATTTTGCCCACACTTGGGGTGAGCCTACATTGAGACTACAAAATCGTCAAATTTAGTTCATTTGAATGTGCCTGGAAATACTGGAATGTTTATGACGTAATTGGATATTTTTACGAATTTGGTCTTTTTTCAATATAGTTCGGGTCACAAATTACTTAATAACTAACCCCTTTCCCCCAAAACCTATTTGTTTATTTGTTGCTTATGCTTTTCGGTTTTGTGACGGTGAATGCGTGTGAGACGCTTATTATTATTATTACGCAGTTGGGCTTTTCTTTTCTCCAGAATCGTTCATTTGTTATTGATGTTCAGTTTTTAATTATGTAGGAATGCAAAAAATATTAGTTATTCAGCAAAACAAGAGCAACAGTTAGGAAACAATCGAGAAAACTTCCATTTTAGGAAAAGGCTTTTGATTTTTACTTGCGTAAAATATCAAGCGTTCCCAAATTTAAGAAAAATGAAGAAGTTTAGAAGCATTAAATATAGCTTTCATTGGATTGCATCACTGAAACTTTTTTTTACTTGTGATTAAATTTGTTTGTTTAATGAATGCTTCTTTTGGTGTCAATCTCTATTGTTACAAAAATATACATAAACATTTTTCTTTCGACTACTTTGCTATTTCACTGACAGAAATCAATTTCAATGTGCTAATGATTTTTTTACGAAATAAGTTCACTCAAAAGTGCATTATTCTTCTGTTCTCAGTTGCCAATTTGACTTTTAATGCTCAACTCTAATCTCAAATGCATGCAATAATATCTACTTGGAAGGACAAGGATGACAATTATATCATAATATTGATTTGTTCGAATAATGAATTCAAATTATAGCTATAATAAAAATAATAAAAGTGCCTTTGCACCTTTCTAATGACTTTTACTTCTGAATATACAAACGATTGATTTCGTCAAAACATGTAGAAAACATTTTATTGGTACTTAACCGTAAATTTTGCTTTTTAAAGCTTTAATTCGGTAACATAAAACACAAACTCATCAGAGGCTCAGGCATTTAGGCAGTAAAGAATTTGCGCTTTTTGTATTTTGTTTTTAACTATATATGAAAATATTTAGAAGGCATTTGAAATACATAATGTATAACTGAAATACAATTAAGATAAAAATGATTTTAAGGTCTCTAGCAAAACAACATTAATGTAGCACGACCCATTATGTGGAGACTTCCAGATATTGGAATTTGTTACAATTTTTGTCCGGTAGACGGAGCAAAAAGCTAATTCCGCCATGTTTTCGTGGTGAATCACTTGAACTTCGTGGTGAATCTCTTCAAGTGTGGAATACATTGACAAAATGTGAGAGTATGCGTAGTTTTCATGGCAACAGCTTGTAGGCCCCTCGGCTTTCCAGTCTAGTTGAATATCTAATTCATTAAGTAATTTGTGACATTAGTATGAAAATCCCAAAATATGTATAGTTCGTCTGGATATTATCAAGACATAAAGTAACGATTTCCATTAAAGGATGGCTACGATGTCAATGGATGGAAAAATGCCAACTTTCAAGGCTTTCTGATAACATTAGTATAAAAATCCCAAAATATAGTTCGTCTAAATTTTATCAAGACATAAAGTAACGATTTCCATCAAAGGATGGCTACGATGTCAATGGATGAAAAAATACCGATTCTTAATGTTTCCCGATGACATTTAAATCTATATAAGTGAATATCCCGAAATATTTCAATCAAAGGATGGCTACGATGTCAATGGATAGAAAAATGCCAACTTTCAAGGCTTTCTGATGACATTTGTATGAAAATCCCAAAATATAGTTCGTCTGGATTTTATCAAGACATAAAGTAAAGATTTCCATGAAAGGATGTCTACGATGTCAATGGATGAAAAAATTCCAACTTTCAAGGTTTTCTGATGACATAAGTATGAAAATCCCAAAATATAGTTCGTCTGGATTTTATGAAGACATAAAGTAACGATTTCCATGAAAGGATGGCTACGATGTCAATGGATGAAAAAATGCCAACTTTCAAGGTTTTCTGATGACATTAGTATGAAAATCCCAAAATATAGTTCGTCTGGATTTTATGAAGACAGAAAGTAACGATTTCCATCAAAGGATGGCTACGATGTCAATGGATGTTAAAATGTCAACTTTCAAGGCTTTCCGCTAACATTAGTATGAAAATCCCAAAATATAGTTCGTTTGGATTTTATCAAGACATAAAGTAACGATTTTCATCAAAGAATGGCTACGATGTCAATGGATGAAAAAATACCGATTCTTAATGTTTCCCGATGACATTTAAAGCTATATAAGTGAATATTCCAAAATATTTTATCAAGACATATAGTAACGATTTCCATCAAAGGATGGCTACGATGTCAATGGATGGAAAAATGCCAACTTTTAAGGCTTTTTGATCACGTTAGTATGAAAATCCCAAATATAGTTCGTCTGGTTTTTATCAAGACATAAAGTAAAGATTTCCATGAAAGGATGTCTACGATGTCAATGGATGAAAAAATGCCAACTTTCAAGGCTTTCTGATGACATTAATATTAAAATCCCAAAATATAGTTCGTCTGGATTTTATCAAGATATAAAGTAACGATTTCCATCAAAGGATGGCTACGATGTCAATGGATGAAAACATACCGATTCTTAATGTTTCCCGATGACATTCTAAACTATATAAGTGAATATCCCAAAATATTTTATCGAGACATAAAGTAACGATTTCCATCAAAGTATGGCTACGATGTCAATGGATGGAAAAATGCCAACTTTCAAGGCTTTCTGAAGACATTAGTATGAAAATCCCAAAATATAGTTCGTCTAGATTTTATCAAGACATAAAGTAACGATTTCCATCAAAGGATGGCTACGATGTCAATGCATGAAAAAATACCGATTCTAAGTTTCCATCAAAGTATGGCTACGATGTCAATGGATGGAAAAATGCCAACTTTCAAGGCTTCCTGATGACATTATTATGAAAATCCCAAAATATACTTCGTCTCGATTTTATCAAGACATAAAGTAACGATTTCCATCAAAGGATGGCTACGATGTCAATGCATGAAAAAATACCGATTCTAAGTTTCCATCAAAGTATGGCTACGATGTCAATGGATGGAAAAATGCCAACTTTCAAGGCTTCCTGATGACATTATTATGAAAATCCCAAAATATACTTCGTCTCGATTTTATCAAGACATAAAGTAACGATTTCCATCAAAGGATAGCTACGATGTCAATGGATGGAAAAATGCCAACTTTCAAGGCTTTCTGATGACATTAGTATGAAAATCCCAAAATATAGTTCGTCTGGATTTTATCAAGACATAAAGTAAAGATTTCCATGAAAGGATGGCTACGATGTCAATGGATGGAAAAATGCCAACTTTCAAGGCTTTCTGAAGACATAAGTATGAAAATCCCAAAATATAGTTCGTCTAGATTTTATCAAGACATAAAGTTACGATTTCCATCAAAGGATGGCTACGGTGTCAATGGATGAAAAAATACCGATTCTAAATTTCCATCAAAGTATGGCTACGATGTCAATGGATGGAAAAATGCCAACTTTCAAGGCTTCCTGATGACATTATTATGAAAATCCCAATATATACTTCGTCTCGATTTTATCAAGACATAAAGTAACGATTTCCATCAAAGGATGGCTACGATGTCATACGATGTCAACAGATGGAAAAATGCCCACTTTCAAGGCTCTCTGATGACATTAGTATGAAAATCCCAAAATATAGTTCGTCTGGATTTTATCAAGACATAAAGTAACGATTTCCATCAAAGGATGGCTACGATGTCAATGGATGGAAAAATACCGATTCTTAATGTTTTCCGGTGACATTTAAAACTATATAAGTGAATATCCCAAAATATTTTATCGAGACATAAAGTAACGATTTCCATCAAAGGATGGCTACGATGTCAATGGATGGAAAAATGCCAACTTTCAAGGCTTTCTGATGACATTAGTATGAAAATCCCAAAATATAGTTTGTCTGGATTTTATCAAGACATAAAGTAACGACTTCCATCAAAGGATGGCTACGATGTCAATGGATGTTAAAATGGCAACTTTCAAGGCTTTCCGCTGACATTAGTATGAAAAACCGAAAATATAGTTCGTCTCGCTTTTATCAAGATATAAAGTAACGATTTCCATCAAAGGATGGCTACGATGTCAATGGATGTTAAAATGCCAAATTTCAAGGCTTTCCGCTGACATCAGTATGAAAATCCGAAAACATATTTCGTCTCGCTTTTAGTAATCAATGGATGAAAAAATACCGATTCTAAGGGGTTTGCCGATGACATTTAAAGCTATATAAGTGAATATCCCAAAATATAGCTAGTCTTCATTTTATCAAGACATAAAGTAACGATTTCCATCAAAGGATGGCTACGATGTCAATGGATGGGAAAGTGCCAACTTTCAAGGTTTTCTGATGACATTAGTATGAAAATCCCAAAATAAAGTTCGTCTGGATTTTATCAAGATATAAAGTAACGATTTCCATCAAAGAATGGCTACGATGTCAACGGATGAAAAAAAACCGATTCTTAATGTTTCCCGATGACATTTAAAACTATATAAGTGAATATCCCAAAATATTTTATCAAGACATAAAGTAAAAAAATTCCAAAATACAGTTCGTCTGGTTTTATCAAGATATAAAGTAACGATTTCATCAAAGAATGGCTACGATGTCAATGGATGAAAAAAAAACCGATTCTTAATGTTTCCCGATGACATTCAAAACTATATAAGTGAATATCCCAAAATATTTTATCAAGACATAAAGTAACGATTTCCATTAAAGGATGGCTACGATGTCAATGGATGGAGAAATGCCAACTTTCAAGGCTTTCTGATAACATTAGTATAAAAATCCCAAAATATATTTCGACTAAATTTTATCAAGACATAAAGTAACGATTTCCATCAAAGGATAGCTACGATGTCAATGGATGAAAAAATACCGATTCGTAATGTTTCCCGATGACATTTAAATCTATATAAGTGAATATCCCGAAATATTTCCATCAAAGGATGGCTACGATGTCAATGGATAAAAAATGCCAACTTTCAAGGCTTTCTGATGACATTTGTATGAAAATCCCAAAATATAGTTCGTCTGAATTTTATCAAGACATAAAGTAAAGATTTCCATGAAAGGATGTCTACGATGTCAATGGATGAAAAAATGCCAACATTCAAGGTTTTCTGATGACATTAGTATGAAAATCCCAAAATATAGTTCGTCTGGATTGTATGAAGACATAAAGTAACGATTTCCATCAAAGGCTACGATGTCAATGGATGTTAAAATGTCAACTTTCAAGGCTTTCCGCTGACATTAGTATGAAAATCCCAAAATATAGTTCGTCTGGATTTTATCAAGACATAGAGTAACGATTTCCATCAAAGAATGGCTACGATGTCAATGGATGAAAAAATACCGATTCTTAATGTTTCCCGATGACATTTAAAGCTATATAAGTGAATATTCCAAAATATTTTATCAAGACATAAAGTAACGATTTCCATCAAAGGATCGCTACGATCTCAATGGATGGAAAAATGCCAACTTTCAAGGCTTTCTGATGACATAAGTATGAAAATTCCAAAATATAGTTCGTCTGGATTTCATCAAGACATAAAGTAACGATTTCCATCAAAGGATGGCTACGATGTCAATGGATGAAAAAATACCGATTCTTAATGTTTCCCGATGACATTCAAAACTATATAAGTGAATATCCCAAAATACTTTATCAAGACATAAAGTAACGATTTCCATCAAAGGATGGCTACGATGACAATGGATGGAAAAATGCCAACTGTCAAGGCTTTCTGATAACATTAGTATAAAAATCCCATAATATAGTTCGTCTAAATTTTATCAAGACATAAAGTAACGATTTCCATCAAAGGATGGCTACGATGTCAATGGATGCAAAAATACCGATTCTTAGGGTTTCCCGATGACATTTAAAAGTATATAAGTGAATATGCCAAAATATAGCTCGTCTTCATTTTATTAAGACATAAAGTAGCGATTTCCATCAAAGGATGCCTACGATGTCAATGGATGAAAAAATACCGATTCTTCGGGTTTTCCGATGACATTAAAAACTATATAAGTGAATATCCCAAAATATAGCTTGTCTTCATTTTATCAAGACATAAGGTAACGATTTCCATCAAAGGATGGCTTCGATGTCAATGGATGGAAACATGCCAACTTTCAAGGCTTTCTGATGACATTAGTATGAAAATCTTAAAATATAGTTCGTCTGGATTTTATCAAGACATAAAGAAACGATTTCCATCAAAGGATTGGTACGATGTCAATGGATGTTAAAATGGCAACTTTCAAGGCTTTCCGCCGACATTAGTATGAAAATCCGAAAATATAGTTCGTCTCGCTTTTAGTAAGACATAAAGTAACGATTTCCATCAAAGGATGGCTACGATGTCAATGGATGCAAAAATACCGATTCTTAGGGTTTCCCGATGACATTTAAAACTATATAAGTGAATATCCCAAAATATAGCTCGTCTTCATTTTATTAAGACATAAAGTAACGATTTCAATCAAATGATGGCTACGATGTCAATGGATAGAAAAATGCGAACTTTCAAGGCTTTCTGATGACATTAGTATGAAAATCCCAAAATATTGTTCGTCTGGATTTTATCAAGACACAAAGTAACGATTTCCATCAAAGGATGGCTACGATGTCAATGGATGAAAAAATACCGATTCTTAATGTTTCCCGATGACATTTAAAACTATATAAGTGAATATCCCAAAATATTTTATCAAGACATAAAGTAACGATTTCCATTAAAGGATGGCTACGATGTCAATGGATGGAAAAATGCCAACTTTCAAGGCTTTCTGATAACATTAGTATAAAAATCCCAAAATATAGTTCGTCTAAATTTTATCAAGACATAAAGTAACGATTTCCATCAAAAGATGGCTACGATGTCAATGGATGAAAAAATACCGATTCTTAATGTTTCCCGATGACATTTAAATCTATATAAGTGAATATCCCGAAATATTTCAATCAAAGGATGGCTACGATGTCAATGGATTACTTTTATTAAGACATAAAGTAACGATTTCAATCAAATGATGGCTACGATGTCAATGGATAGAAAAATGCGAACTTTCAAGGCTTTCTGATGACATTAGTATGAAAATCCCAAAATATTGTTCGTCTGGATTTTATCAAGACACAAAGTAACTATTTCCATCAAAGGATGGCTACGATGTCAATGGATGCAAAAATACCGATTCTTAGGGTTTCCCGATGACATTTAAAACTATATAAGTGAATATCCCAAAATATAGCTCGTCTTCATTTTATTAAGACATAAAGTAACGATTTCAATCAAATGATGGCTACGATGTCAATGGATAGAAAAATGCGAACTTTCAAGGCTTTCTGATGACATTAGTATGAAAATCCCAAAATATTGTTCGTCTGGATTTTATCAAGACACAAAGTAACGATTTCCATCAAAGGATGGCTACGATGTCAATGGATGAAAAAATACCGATTCTTAATGTTTCCCGATGACATTTAAAACTATATAAGTGAATATCCCAAAATATTTTATCAAGACATAAAGTAACGATTTCCATTAAAGGATGGCTACGATGTCAATGGATGGAAAAATGCCAACTTTCAAGGCTTTCTGATAACATTAGTATAAAAATCCCAAAATATAGTTCGTCTAAATTTTATCAAGACATAAAGTAACGATTTCCATCAAAAGATGGCTACGATGTCAATGGATGAAAAAATACCGATTCTTAATGTTTCCCGATGACATTTAAATCTATATAAGTGAATATCCCGAAATATTTCAATCAAAGGATGGCTACGATGTCAATGGATTACTTTTATTAAGACATAAAGTAACGATTTCAATCAAATGATGGCTACGATGTCAATGGATAGAAAAATGCGAACTTTCAAGGCTTTCTGATGACATTAGTATGAAAATCCCAAAATATTGTTCGTATGGATTTTATCAAGACACAAAGTAACTATTTCCATCAAAGGATGGCTACGATGTCAATGGATGCAAAAATACCGATTCTTAGGGTTTCCCGATGACATTTAAAACTATATAAGTGAATATCCCAAAATATAGCTCGTCTTCATTTTATTAAGACATAAAGTAACGATTTCAATCAAATGATGGCTACGATGTCAATGGATAGAAAAATGCGAACTTTCAAGGCTTTCTGATGACATTAGTATGAAAATCCCAAAATATTGTTCGTCTGGATTTTATCAAGACACAAAGTAACGATTTCCATCAAAGGATGGCTACGATGTCAATGGATGAAAAAATACCGATTCTTAATGTTTCCCGATGACATTTAAAACTATATAAGTGAATATCCCAAAATATTTTATCAAGACATAAAGTAACGATTTCCATTAAAGGATGGCTACGATGTCAATGGATGGAAAAATGCCAACTTTCAAGGCTTTCTGATAACATTAGTATAAAAATCCCAAAATATAGTTCGTCTAAATTTTATCAAGACATAAAGTAACGATTTCCATCAAAAGATGGCTACGATGTCAATGGATGAAAAAATACCGATTCTTAATGTTTCCCGATGACATTTAAATCTATATAAGTGAATATCCCGAAATATTTCAATCAAAGGATGGCTACGATGTCAATGGATAGAAAAATGCCAACTTTCAAGGCTTTCTGATGACATTTGTATGAAAATCCCAAAATATAGTTCGTCTGTATTTTATCAAGACATAAAGTAAAGATTTCCATGAAAGGATGTCTACGATGTCAATGGATGAAAAAATGCCAACTTTCAAGGTTTTCTGATGACATTAGTATGAAAATCCCAAAATATAGTTCGTCTGGATTTTATGAAGACATAAAGTAACGATTTCCATGAAAGGATGTCTACGATGTCAATGGATGAAAAAATGCCAACTTTCAAGGTTTTCTGATGACATTAGTATGAAAATCCCAAAATATAGTTCGTCTGGATTTTATGAAGACAGAAAGTAACGATTTCCATCAAAGGATGGCTACGATGTCAATGGATGGAAAAATGCCAACTTTTAAGGCTTTCGGATCACATTAGTATGAAAATCCCAAATATAGTTCGTCTGGATTTTATCAAGACATAAAGTAAAGATTTCCATGAAAGGATGTCTACGATGTCAATGGATGAAAAAATGCCAACTTTCAAGGTTTTCTGATGACATTAATATTAACATCCCAAAATATAGTTCGTCTGGATTTTATCAAGATATAAAGTAACGATTTCCATCAAAGGATGGCTACAATGTCAATGGATGAAAGCATGCCGATTCTTAATGTTTCCCGATGACATTCTAAACTATATAAATGAATATCCCAAAATATTTTATCAAGACATAAAGTAACGATTTCCATCAAAGTATGGCTACGATGTCAATGGATGGAAAAATGCCAACTTTCAAGGCTTTCTGAAGACATTAGTATGAAAATCCCAAAATATAGTTCGTCTAGATTTTATCAAGACATAAAGTAACGATTTCCATCAAAGGATGGCTACGATGTCAATGCATGAAAAAATACCGATTCTAAGTTTCCATCAAAGTATGGCTACGATGTCAATGGATGGAAAAATGCCAACTTTCAAGGCTTCCTGATGACATTATTATGAAAATCCCAAAATATACTTCGTCTCGATTTTATCAAGACATAAAGTAACGATTTCCATCAAAGGATAGCTACGATGTCAATGGATGGAAAAATGCCAACTTTCAAGGCTTTCTGATGACATTAGTATGAAAATCCCAAAATATAGTTCGCCTGGATTTTATCAAGACATAAAGTAAAGATTTCCATGAAAGGATGGCTACGATGTCAATGGATGGAAAAATGCCAACTTTCAAGGCTTTCTAAAGACATAAGTATGAAAATCCCAAAATATAGTTCGTCTAGATTTTATCAAGACATAAAGTAACGATTTCCATCAAAGGATGGCTACGGTGTCAATGGATGAAAAAATACCGATTCTAAATTTCCATCAAAGTATGGCTACGATGTCAATGGATGGAAAAATGCCAACTTTCAAGGCTTCCTGATGACGTTATTATGAAAATCCCAAAATATACTTCGTCTCGATTTTATCAAGACATAAAGTAACGATTTCCATCAGAGGATGGCTACGATGTCAACAGATGGAAAAATGCCCACTTTCAAGGCTTTCTGATGACATTAGTATGAAAATCGCAAAATATAGTTCGTCTGGATTTTATCAAGACATAAAGTAACGATTTCCATCAAAGGATGGCTACGATGTCAATGGATGGAAAAATACCGATTCTTAATGTTTTCCGGTGACATTTAAAACTATATAAGTGAATATCCCAAAATATTTTATCAAGACATAAAGTAACGATTTCCATCAAAGGATGGCTACGATGTCAATGGATGGAAAAATGCCAACTTTCAAGGCTTTCTGATGACATTAGTATGAAAATCCCAAAATATAGTTTGTCTGGATTTTATCAAGACATAAAGTAACGACTTCCATCAAAGGATGGCTACGATGTCAATGGATGTTAAAATGGCAACTTTCAAGGCTTTCCGCTGACATTAGTATGAAAAACCGAAAATATAGTTCGTCTCGCTTTTATCAAGACATAAAGTAACGATTTCCATCAAAGGACGATGTCAATGGATGAAAAAATACAGATTCTTAGGGCTTTCCGATGATATTTAAAAACTAATATCGTGATTCCATTCATCCTAGCCATCCTTTAATGGAATTCGTTACATTATGTCTTTGTAGAATGTAGAGAGATCGTGTTTTCGAGTCAGGGGACGCGGTCGTTTGGCGGATGGTTTATTTTCATATTTTCGTCATTTTGTACTGTATTTTCTTTTGAAGCTAAGGTGAAGCAATCATTCGACATAAAATTAAAATAAAACTTAAAAGTGTCCGAAAACTAAGATTTTCCCCCATTATTCCGGGGTCGGATAAAAACATTAAAACAACAAACAAGAATTCGTGCATCTCGCCGCCTCAAATTCAGCAGTTTAAATCAGCCAATCAGGACGAGGCGTAGGCTTTGAATACTACTTACCACAAATTACCTAATAACTAGATATTCAACTAGAGCGTCCCCTTCCCCCCAAAACCCATTTGTTTATTTGTTGTTGTTGTTTTGAGTTTCGTGTCGGTGAATACGTGTGAGAAAAGTAAACAATAATTTGAGAGCCCGCCAAAAGAGTGAGGTGAGGTGTCAAATAAAACTGAAAACATTTCGATTTCAAAAATCGAAATGTTTTCAGTCGATACTGAACGCGGATGAAACAATTGGAAGATTTTATTGTGTTAATATTTGATCAATCAATAATTACTAATCACATGACTTCTTTTGCAGAATGATCCCAGAAGATCCTTAAAACGTCTCGAAGCCAGCTGAGAAAATCTTAAATTGAGCAGGGCGCCCGAAGAACAAAAAGCTAATTTGAATGACTTCGAGATGTTCTTGTCGTTCAGCCGAATGTACCTTATGTGAAACGGAAATATTTTGGTATGGTGACGATGGTGCTCCTATTCAAATACTTTCGTCATACCTTCGTTTAAGGCAAAGTCTAGTGTCATTTCGAAGTGTCAGTGTGTAAGAAACAAGAAGCTAAGACCCTGTAAAAAAAACGCTTCTTCTTAACTGCTATGCCACCGCCACCACATCTGACAAAAGAAGTCATCCAGTCAAAACAAAACAAAAAAGTTTACAGTGCAAAGTCTTAAACTTGAGCGGAAGATTGATCCAACTAGACACAAATGTGTTCGGGTCACCAAACTGTAAATAACATTATACACAAAACCTGTAAGTCAAGTCAACCCAGTTTGTTCATATTTGATACTGCTGTTTTCTTCCTCTAGGTTAGAACGCGTCCTTGTCGCAAGGAATCGAAGTTGTCGACAACGTTACACACATCACGTGCAAGTGGCGACAGACTACTACACCGCAGTTCAAGAAGCCAGCAAATATTTTTCTTCAAAATTCTCCAAGTGGGAAACGTAGGCATAAAAAATAAATAAACACAAAAGACTTCAAGATTCGGTGTTACATTTATTTCCTCAAATTTTTATTTATTTTATATTAAATTCTTATTTATTTCCTTCTTTTTCACCCAAATTAATTGCGTGGGCTCGATTATAGAATCGACCTGTACGGGCTGCACAGCGATACCGACACAGCCAGAAGAGTCAAAATACAACGGCTACGATGGCTACCAATGTCCCGGCCCGGGAAAATCTTCGAATCCACCCCGCAGGGATAGCTCAGTAAACGAGCACCGAGACTCAGGTGGGGCACACAAATGGAAGTGGACCTCAGCCAACTTTCTTTGCGAAACTGGAGATGGCTAGCTGGAGACAGAATTGACTGGCAAAGCTTGTCGGCTGAGACCCAAGTCCACTCCGGACTGTAAGCCACCTTAAATAATTAAGTAATTGCCCGGGAGTACATCTACTTCCATTGGATTACTGAAATGAAAATGAAAATTTTATTTGTGCAAATGAATTTCCGCGAATTAGAGGTTTTTTTTACCTCTACTGTAGAAATGGCAACCTGACGTGCCCATGCAGAACCATTTCCAGATTCGGCGGTGCAGCTAATCCCTGCCCGGTTCCCAAGTATCTCCAATCGACGAATCCAAAAACCATACATAATTATGTCGTTATATAGTTCCGTGTAATTCAAGCAATGAATATACCTACACTATGTTTTCTGTTTGCGTCGAACGATGGCGATTGGTTCATAACGAAATGCACCATAATCGATTGCTGGAAGAAAGAATAGTTTAACTAATATTTGATTGAAATACTTTTAAAGTTAAATTACCTTTCTTTCTGTTAATAAATTAAAGTTTTTTTTTAAGACTAGACCAAGCTGAGGAGCAAAGAACAACACAACACATGTCTGTCAGCCAAAAACGTCAAAATGACAGCTATGTTTTCATTTTGCCCACACTGCCCCATTGTCTTAGGGTAAGTTCACATCGAGACTATAAAATCGCTTAAATTTAATTCTTTACTAAGTGCCTGGAAGTATTGGAATGTTTATGACGCAATTGGTTATTTTTACGTAGTTGGAATTTTATCCAATATAGTTTGGGAATCGGGAGTAATAAAATTTTAGTTATAAATTGTTTTAAGATAGCAAACAAAAAATATGTTTTTGAATTGGTATCGTATGCACAAATATGCTGATGCTTAAAATACAAATTAAAACACATATGTTATAATATAGAAACACACAAGGAACACACAAGTTAGAAAAACTAAAACCAATCTTACCCTAAAGGTTTTTAAATGGATTTATGGATTTTTTGACTATTGAACCTTAAAATAATTATGTAGTCACGTGGCATGTTTAATGATATTCAACATAGTTCAGAGGATCATTAATTTAAAAATTAATTCATTATTTTTATTTAAGTTTTAATCGGTATATTTACTATGAATATGAGTTTTCCCAGCAGACATATTTTTTTTCTTTAAATGTAAATTAGAGTTAATGGTGTTTTTTCCTGAATTAAGTGTTGTTGGTAATTAAAATTGAATATGTTAAAGTTGAATAAAGTTTATCTTATTGCCAAATACCTATTATCGTTGATTTTGATTTTGTCAATAAAACTTTTATTTACATATGTTTAGCTGATTGATCAAACAATAAAGGCTATTGGCATAAAAATCAATTGGTATACAAAATTACAAAATTCGTACTTAAACTTTTATTTAGATTCAATTTTGTTATTTCACTGACTATTTCACTAAACTACAGATTTTTTTCATCAAAATTGTTTCACTAAAATGCCGCACCATTTGGCACCGTTTTTCTATCTCTTATCTCAAATGCATGTTGTTGAAGGAAACTAAAGTAATTTTCCATGACTGATTTATCATTAAAAAATGAAAGCTATAATTAGCCCCGTAGTATTTTCCTAATGGATTTTACTCATTAATATCGGTAGCGGGAGATATTGCTGCTTTCAAAATTCTGTTTTTTTAAAATCCTAAAGCAAAAAAATTATGTTTTCTGGGCCTTACAATGCAAACTTTTGACTTTTTGAAGAAAAGGTAAAAATAAGAAACCGGCAATTTTCAACAAACATTATTTCAATGTGTCACAGAATTTTGTAAAACGGAATTTTAAAAAGCACAGTTTTGAAATTAGAAAAAAATATATTAGAAGAAGAATTTTGAACCTAATCCATATCAATATAGGCAGGATTGAAAACCTAATTTCTGAAAAAATACCAAAAAACTTATATAAAAGTAAAATGTATAAAATTAATTTATATCCTCAATGTAACGTGACCCGGCGGTGCGACTTCCAGATATTGGAATTAAGTACCATTTTTGTCCGGTAGACGGAGCAAAAAGCTGATCCCGCCATGTTTTCGTGGTGAATCACTTAACTTCGTGGTGGATTACTTGAACTTCGTGGTGAATCTCTTCAAGTATGGAAGAGACAAAATGTGAGAGTATGCGTAGATTTCCAGGCATTTCTATTGGAACAGCTTGTAGGCCCCCCGGCTTTCCAGTCTAGTTGAATATCTAATTCATTAAGTAATTTGTTCTACTTACCTAAAAAACAATAAATCGCAAAAAAAAAATCATCTACAAACAGCGTCACCGTCAGCCAATGGTAGCACGACGTCTGTTTTGAAACCTTTTTTTAACGGAAGTCCTAGAACATCCGAGGCTGCTGAGACCCTGTTAAACATCAACAGCATTAAAAGCATGGAGACTAATATTATTCCTAATTTGTCTGCGAAGTCTCCGATTCCAGCCGATGACAACAAGTGGGTGACGATAAACAACCCCAAGAAAAGAAGAACTTCAATTAACAGTTCAGCTTCAATGGAGAACATCAATCTACCGCAGATTTTCAATTTTAAACGACTTTGAACTTGAAGATAACCCGCAAATTAATGTTATGCCAAGTAAGTCTGTTAAAGGTTCAAATACAGAGCAAATAAAAGATACAATTGTTAAAAAAGGATAAATTTTGCCCTCCGATTATAGTTTATAAAACTAATGTCAGAAGTTTAGTTGAAAATCTAAAAAGTCAAGTACCAGATCTACTAATAAAAATTTTCAACGTAAATAAGTATAAAAGCAAAATCTATGTTAATGATGGCAGGGTTCACTCTGATCTGCTACAGATCCTTCGATCCAAAAATGTGGAAGCCTATTCCTTTACCCTATCGGAAAACAAAACAGTTAACTTAGTATTATGCGGTCTTAACTCCAATTACTCGCTGACTGAAATTCTTAATGAACTTGAGTATACCTTGTCCAATACTTTCCAATTTTTGGAGAAAGTATCCGTTATTGCTTTAGGATTTTATCCGTTATTGATACAATTGTATTTTTAAACAATTGTATCAATAACGGATATTTCCCTACTGATTGGAAGATTGCAACCCTTATACCAATCAAAAAAAAAATAACTACGATCTTTCCAACTTCAGACCCATCTCCCTCCTATCCAACTTGGGCAAAATACTTGGGAGAGTAATTCACATCAAAATAGACAAGCACATAGACAACAGTTTCGAGTACATTCCTGAATTCCAATTTGGATTCAGGAAAGGAAGCTCAACTACCCACGCATTAATTAAATTTCATAACGACACCACTGAAAATCTAAGAATTCAAAAATGTTCAGTAGCGTGTAGCTTGGATGTAGAAAAAGCTTTTGACCGGCTTTTAATTCTCCACAAATTATATTACATAGGCTTACCAACTGAAATCCTCAGGCTACTATTTAGTTATTTCGAAAACAGGTTCTTCTTCGTATCAATTAACAACTCCAAATCTGCTAAATATCTAATGCATTGCGGGGTTTTTCAGGGTTCAGTCCTTGCCCCGAGGCTATTCAACGACTATCTGTTCGAATATGCTCAAACATCGTATGGAACAAATTAAAAACTATTTCTCAACATGGGGAATAAAAGTCAACATTACTAGATCCGAATGGATTTGCTTTAGAAACTCTTACGCGAAAGGCAGAGTAGGAACCGTTAGAGAAAGCAAAGAACTATCGCTTCGTATTGAAGGTTCTAATATTATTTTCAAAAATACAATCAAATACTAAGGTGTTAAAAATTAAATAAATAAAATTTATTAAACACGCAAGAATTGTTAAAGAGAAAGCAATAAGGGTTTTCGAACCTGCTGACACCTTACCTAAGACATCCCTCGCTGTAAAGTAAAGCTAAATTATTATTTTATAAAACGTTAATAAGACCGGTAATTCTATATGCATTCACTTGCTAGTTCTCGGTCTCTTGATCGGTTGCTTTAGAACTTGAGATCCTTGAGAGAAGGCTGCTGAGGTATTGTGTGGGGAAAAGTTTTGAATCAAGGACAAAAAGATACTCAAACGTAACAATTTATAACGATTCCAAAGTTATGCCATTGATGACTTATGCGCTAGGTATCATGAAGAAGCTAATAAACAGAATGAGCTATTCAGAGAATGAATTATTAAAAAAAGTGTATGACAATCAAAGGGGTGTCACATGGAATACATATTACGTATCTCCCATCGGCATTGAACTGGAGGATCTAACACCTAGATCTGACTGATCATGGTAGTAATGGCGGGTAATCTCTTAATTGATTCATATTATGCCTTCTTAGTTTTGAATTTATATATTATTTAAAAAAAATATATATATATATATGATAACAAAAAAATAAAAAAAAAAATCCAAAAATTAAAAAAAAATATATTCACTCACATTTCTAGATATATGTAATTAAAATTACAAAAAAAAATTGAAGTATACAGTCATGTAATGTAAGATTCTTTTAAGTTGAATATGTTCTGAATACGCTGGCAGAAATAAGATAATATTGAAAAATGCAATTCTCATTAAACACTAAAGTTATCGATACGTATGTATGCGTTGTTATTAGCATAATTGCTTAACATTTAGTTTTTTTTCCAGCTGCTCAAGTACCTGTACAGGAAACAAGATACATGCCAAGCATTATTTTGTTTCCATCTCTTATTTTTAGTCTAGGTTAAGCTTGACAATATAAGTCAAAATTAAGAATTCAATAAAACCTACCTGAGCGAGAGGGCTATATTCTTTATGCAAACCAACACCATGTGGTATAAATTCAATAGTTATCGAAGAAGAGGGAACAATACCTTACAGTTCTCCAATTTGTGAAAAGAAATTGTAAGACTTATAGATTGTAAACTGAAAAGAAAAGACTCGATAAATAAACAATCAAACAAACTTTGTAGAACGTAGAATGTCTTCATTATCTATGTAGAATAACTAACAATTATTGAATCCGTTTAAAAGTTTATTTAAACAAGCCCTGCTGGCGTACGTTATTTACCAAAAAAGTCCTTATGCCTTAGCATTTTTCGATTTCAGATATTGCCCCTCCTGAAGAATTTTTTGCTTACGCCGGTGAGTATCGCAATCCATAGACCTTTTACCACGGCTGTCAAAATCTGACGTCTTTTACAATTTCCGACCACGGGGATGCCAAGCAAATCGCGTTTTTATATGAAAAAATTCAATAGATTCTGTAGAAGTCCGAATTTTTAATAAACTATCAAACCTAGAGTTCGGAAATCTGAGCATGAGTGTGGCTGCTACCCAGTGCACTGCTACTGACGCGACGACTCGGAATACCCTTGTGGTTGAACGGGCTCCGTAGAGGCGGGCTCTGAGGTGCGCCAAACTAAGGGTCGGCGGAAGAGGAAAAGGAAGCGGCAAATCGATTAGTCTTGCAAAGAAGCTTTACGGGCTGAAGGCACTGCTAGTCCAGTCGGCTCTTCGGCGATTTCCATGAAGCAGGACAGGTTGCTGGAAGTCTCACCAACTGAAGGAAATCAGTCCTCTACATCGGACATCGCCTCCTCTTCTGCTGAACCGAAAAGCAAGAAAAAACCCAAGCTCATTACGAGTAACGCAACCCCTCAGGCCCTTGTGTCTGCTTGCGCCGGTCTCCGAGTGAAGCCGGTGCCTCTCCCATCGAAGGGTGCAGTGCTGGCGGATCGAAACCGGACGTCGCGAGGACTCCCACGGGCACGAGTTCAGGAAGCGCACAAACCGTCAGTGCTGCCCGTGCACTGGTGATGGATGCTGGTGATGTGACCTTAACAGGCTGCAGCACTAGTGGACAGAACTGTGTCGACGCGGGCGGCCCTGAAGGTCAGTGTGCCACTGAACCTGGAAAACCTTTTGAACGCACGACAGCTAAGGTGGGAGATCAGAGGCGTTCTTATCGGAATGATGCTGTCTCCTCCTTAGCAGTTCGAATTGGGAAAGCAGGTAATGACAACAGTTTGAGTGCTGCGGAGTGCGAGGAACCTTTTGGGTGAAGACCTCATCGCAGCAAACCTCTGAATGGCTATGCAGTATGGTGCCGAAAATCCCTCCCCTTGGGACCTCAACTTTTGAGGTCTACAAGCCACCCAAGCCAACGCGAGCCGTCTGCTGGATCCCGGAAAACTGGGGAAAACGGTGGATGTGCTGAAGCGTTTGCGAGCCCAGAATCCTGGCCTCGACACGAAAGCCTGGATTGTCCGTTTGCATAGACAAAAAAAAAATCGTCTTAATGAAGATGGTAGTTGTTTGGTCGTGGGCATGGACATGGCTTCTGCCGAGGTCATTGAATCTAGGTACAACATGCGTCCCTATCTGCATTTTGGTAGGATTCACTTCCATTTCAATGCCAAACAGCGCTATAATGTTTACTCAGATTAACCTACAGCACTGCAAGGCCTCTACTGCTCTTCTAAGTAGCAGGTTTGCGGCATGTAGTACAAAAACATGCAACACATCCATCCAGGAACCATGGGTGTGGAAAGGTAACATCTGTGGTCTTGGTGGGTTGAGTGCTTCACACGACATTCTTTACGATAAGAAGTCAGGCCTCTACTGCTCTTCTAAGTAGCAGGCTTGCGGCATGTAGTACAAAAACATGCATAACATCCATCCAGGAACCATGGGTGTGGAAAGGTAACATCTGTGGTCTTGGTGGGTTGAGTGCTTCACACGACATTCTTTACGATAAGAAGTCCGAAAGACCTAGGACTTGTCTTATCGCATCCAAATCCTTAGAGGCCGTCACGATCGAAAGGTTTTGTGCCCAAGATCTGGTTGCTGCCTCTATTCCCTGCCATGCTAACGGCAAATGGGAAACCTTTGTCGTTGCCTCGGCCTACTTCCCCTATGACTCTTTGACTCCTCCTCCACCAAAGGCAGTTGTTGAGCTTGTAGGTTATTGTGAATCCAAAAGATTGGGTCTCGTCTTGTGCTGCGATGCTAATGCTCTGAATACTGTCTGGGGCAGCAGCAAATGTAACGCAAGAGGAGATCGTCTTTTGGAATTCATCTTATCGTCTGACATTACCATCAATAATTTGGGTCACAGACCCACTTTTGTTACCGCCAGGAGACAGCAGGTAATTGACCTTACCCTGTCCAACAAGTTTTCAAGGACTATCGCAAAATGGAGGGTATCGCCAGATAGCACCCTGTCAGATCACAGATACATCGAATTTCAAATCAATTGCGAAGTTCTACCTTTGCAAGAGAGGAGAAATCCGAGAAAAACGAATTGGTCACAGTTTAGAGAGGAGCTTGGCCACTCTGTTCAAGTTCCACTCAAACTGAGTTCACGACAAGGGGTAGAGATGTCTGCTCAAAATCTGAACAGCATCCTTACCCATTGTTTTGAACTCGCGTGCCCAGTTACACACGTGAATTAAAAATATATTAGAAGAAGAATTTTGAACCTAATCCATATCAATATATGCAGGATTGAAAACCTAATTTTTGAAAAAATACCAAAAACTTATATAAAAGTAAAATGTATAAAATTAATTTATATCCTCAATGTAACGTGACCCGGCGGTGCGACTTCCAGATATTGGAATTAAGTACCATTTTTGTCCGGTAGACGGAGCAAAAAGCTGATCCCGCCATGTTTTCGTGGTGAATCACTTGAACTTCGTGGTGGATCACTTGAACTTCGTGGTGAATCTCTTCAAGTATGGAATACATTGACAAAATGTGAGAGTATGCGTAGATTTCCAGGCATTTCTATTGGAACAGCTTGTAGGCCCCCCGGCTTTCCAGTCTAGTTGAATATCTAATTCATTAAGTAATTTGTTCTACTTACCTAAAAAACAATAAATCGCAAAAAAAAATCATCTACAAACAGCGTCACCGTCAGCCAATGGTAGCACGACGTCTGTTTTGAAACCTTTTTTTAACGGAAGTCCTAGAACATCCGAGGCTGCTGAGACCCTGTTAAACATCAACAGCATTAATAGCATGGAGACGGATATTATTCCTAATTTGTCTGCGAAGTCTCCGATTCCAGCCGATGACAACAAGTGGGTGACGATAAACAACCCCAAGAAAAGAGGAACTTCATTCAACAGTTCAGCTTCAATGGAGAACATCAATCTACCGCAGATTTTCAATTTTAAACGACTTTGAACTTGAAGATAACCCGCAAATTAATGTTATGCCAAGTAAGTCTGTTAAAGGTTCAAATACAGAGCAAATAAAAGATACAATTGTTAAAAAAGATAAATTTTGCCCTCCGATTATAGTTTATAAAACTAATGTCAGAAGTTTAGTTGAAAATCTAAAAAGTCAAGTACCAGATCTACTAATAAAAATTTTCAACGTAAATAAGTATAAAAGCAAAATCTATGTTAATGATGGCAGGGTTCACTCTGATCTGCTACAGATCCTTCGATCCAAAAATGTGGAAGCCTATTCCTTTACCCTATCGGAAAACAAAACAGTTAACTTAGTATTATGCGGTCTTAACTCCAATTACTCGCTGACTGAAATTCTTAATGAACTTGAGTATACCTTGTCCAATACTTTCCAAGGTGTCAACAGGTTCGAAACCCTTCGTTCCAAAAGCCTGCATTTATCTTATGATCTCTTCCTGGTACGACTACTACCTATCTATTTCTGTTTTTGTTCCAGGTATTAAGAAGGTTCCCAATGGACACAATGGACCCAACTGCTGGTCTAAGTGAAGCCGTGACTATTGTCAAAAGGGCATTCATCAACCTAACCTAACGATTACTACCAGGAGTTTCTGCCTCTGAATTTCTAAAAATAAGGTCGCTTTTCTATACAAAGATTTATTGGGAGATACCCAAGGGAAACTTAGGACCGACTCAATGTCGAAGATGCCAAGCATTCGGGCACACGGCTAAGAATTGTGCTCGAACTTATAAATGCGTCAAATGTGAAGCCATTCATGGTTCTGGGGAATGTAGAGTAACGAAAGATAAAGACACTGTTCCTTACTGTACTAATTGCAAATCTTTCGGTCACCCGGCGAATTTTAAGGGTTGGAGTTTTTACAAAAATGTTGTTAATAAACGAAGATCCTTTATTAAAGAAGCAAGAGAAAAATTCAGGACAGATCAAATCTAGTCAACGAGCTCGTTACCAACTCAACTAAGATTATTCCAGGGAAATCATTTGGGTTTCTCCCAAGAAATATTTGGGCTCCAGGTAGGAGCACTTCTAGAAAAAATAAACAACTTTGTGAAAAACGAAGATAAATTTCGCAGTTAGTCTGAAATGGGCCTACAATACCTTCAACTCCTTTGCGAGCTTGCAGAAGCAGGTAGTAAGTAATGGCTCTTAAAATTTTAAACTTTAACGTGGCATCCCTTGTTGCCCATTCCAGGAGAATTTATCTTGTAAGATTGCTCCAAAGTAATGATATAAATGTAGCTTTTCTTCAGGAAACCCATCTTGGAATTAAACATCATGTTTTACTTGACAACTATTTCGTATTTGGTACCAAATCCAAACAAGGTGTGGGTATCGCAGGTAGAAAAAATATAAAATTATATAAAGTTAAACCTAATCTTAAAAAATTCCCTTGTTACCTATCCTATATCAATCTTAAGATAGATGGATCCACGAAATCCCTTTTGTTCGGTTCAATATGTATTCCAACTAATACACCCGCGACGCATATTAAAGATGAACTTAGCTTACTGAACAGCATTGCAAATCGTTATTACGGTGCAATTATTGGCGGAGACCTCAATACGGAAAACCCGAAATGGGGAGACCTCTTAACGAAAATGAACGGTTTTGGGTTAGATCATTGACTCAATAATTCAGTGACATCTATGGTAGATCTTGTCCCACCTGATCCTTCATTCCCTAGAACGTCGGCATTCTTGGATCATTTTCTAATCTCAAATAATCTCTTGGACTCAATCAATAAAAACTACAATATTGAAACTTTACCTTCCTTCTCAGATCATTATCCCCTCCTATTAAAAATAAAAATTGCCAATGCCGAAAACCCTCTAACAGAAGCCGTGCCATTCAGATCGTTTAAATTGACCAACTGGGTTAACTTCAGAGAAGATCTTTATCTAAACCTTGCTAATCTAAGACCCACCCACATTGATTGACATGTCAAACCATCAGATAGACAACTGCATTGTCACTTTTAAAACAGCTATTCATCACGCAGTGGAAAATAGCTCAATCTTAAAATCTCCCAAATCAAAAAAATACGCAAACCTTCCAATTCAAATTTTAATACTCTACAATCACAAACATTCCTGGCAAAAACGTTTAAAAAAATTTTTCCATATTAATCTCAACAGATTAAATCCTGAATGTATAGAACTATCTAACAGAATATTTCTGCTAAAGTCAATTATCAAGCAAAAAGTTGGGCATTGGGTGAACGACCAACTAAAACTAAGGCTTTCCAAGATTAAACCTGGTCCTCAAGCCTTCAAAAGCATTAGCAGACTGATTCGCAAAAGTCGAAAAACGGTCTGTGGAAAGGTAACTGTGAATGACATTACAATATGAAGAGGATATTCAAAAAGCCAATATGTTTGGAGATTATTTTAACAATATCTATAGGGTCCAGTCTCCCCCTAACGTGGAGGAAGGGTTTAAAAAAGAAATTGAAAATTCAATCAATAATATAAAAGACAAATTTCCTTCCGGAAATCTTTAAATTTTCACCTGAAAATCCCGCAGAGTCTCCTTTAGCAGCTCATAATGTTCACTTCAGTTTCAGAAGTATCATCTATAATTAGTAGCCTTAAATCCAAAAAATCGTCGGGTCATGATAAAATTTCGAACTTTATATTAAAAAAAATTTCAACAGAAGCAGTTAGATTTCTAACTGTTGTTTTAAACAATTGTATCAATAACGGATATTTCCCTACTGATTGGAAGATTGCAACCCTTATACCAATCAAAAAAAAAAAAATAACTACGATCTTTCCAACTTCAGACCCATCTCCCTCCTATCCAACTTGGGCAAAATACTTGGGAGAGTAATTCACATCAAAATAGGTAAGCACATAGACAACAGTTTCGAGTACATTCCTGAATTCCAATTTGGATTCAGGAAAGGGACCTCAACTACCCACGCATTAATTAAATTTCATAACGACACCACTGAAAATCTAAGAATTCAAAAATGTTCAGTAGCGTGTAGCTTGGATTTAGAAAAAGCTTTTGACCGGCTTTTAATTCTCCACAAATTATATTACATAGGCTTACCAACTGAAATCCTCAGGCTACTATTTAGTTATTTCGACAACAGGTTCTTCTTCGTATCAATTAACAACTCCAAATCTGCTAAATATCTAATGCATTGCGGGGTTTTTCAGGGTTCAGTCCTTGCCCCGAGGCTATTCAACGACTATCTGTTCGAATATGCTCAAACATCGTATGGAACAAATTAAAAACTATTTCTCAACATGGGGAATAAAAGTCAACATTACTAAATCCGAATGGATTTGCTTTAGAAACTCTTACGCGAAAGGCAGAGTAGGAACCGTTAGAGAAAGCAAAGAACTATCGCTTCGTATTGAAGGCTCTAATATTATTTTCAAAAATACAATCAAATACTTAGGTGTTAAAAATTAAATAAATAAAATTTATTAAACACGCAAGAATTGTTAAAGAGAAAGCAATAAGGGTTTTCGAACCTGCTGACACCTTACCTAAGACATCCCTCGCTGTAAAGTAAAACTAAATTAATTATTATTTTATAAAACGTTAATAAGACCGGTAATTCTATATGCATTCACTTGCTAGTTCTCGGTCTCTTGATCGGTTGCTTTAGAACTTGAGATCCTTGAGAGAAGGCTGCTGAGGTATTGTGTGGGGAAAAGTTTTGAATCAAGGACAAAAAGATACTCAAACGTAACAATTTATAACGATTCCAAAGTTATGCCATTGATGAATTATGCGCTAGGTATCATGAAGAAGCTAATAAACAGAATGAGCTATTCAGAGAATGAATTATTAAAAAAAGTGTATGACAATCAAAGGGGTGTCACATGGAATACATATTACGTATCTCCCATCGGCATTGAACTAGAGGATCTAACACCTTGATCTGACTGATCATGGTAGTAATGGCAGGTAATCTCTTAATTGATTCATATTATGCCTTCTTAGTTTTGAATTTTTATATTATTTAAAAAAAATATATAGATATATATGATAACAAAAAAATAAAAAAAAAAAAAATCCAAAAATTAAAAAAAAATATATATTCACTCACATTTCTAGATATATGTAATTAAAATTACAAAAAAAAATTGAAGTATACAGTCATGTAATGTAAGATTCTTTTAAGTTGAATATGTTCTGAATACGCTGGCAGAAATAAGATAATATTGAAAAATGCAATTCTCATTAAACACTAAAGTTATCGATACGTATGTATGCGTTGTTATTAGCATAATTGCTTAACATTTAGTTTTTTTTCCAGCTGCTCAAGTACCTGTACAGGAAACAAGATACATGCCAAGCATTATTTTGTTTCCATCTCTTATTTTTAGTCTAGGTTAAGCTTGACAATATAAGTCAAAATTAAGAATTCAATAAAACCTACCTGAGCGAGAGGGCTATATTCTTTATGCAAACCAACACCATGTGTTATAAATTCAATAGTTATCGAAGAAGAGGGAACAATACCTTACAGTTCTCCAATTTGTGAAAAGAAATTGTAAGACTTATAGATTGTAAACTGAAAAGAAAAGACTCGATAAATAAACAATCAAACAAACTTTGTAGAATGTAGAATGTCTTCATTATCTATGTAGAATAACTAACAATTATTGAATCCGCTTAAAAGTTTATTTAAAAAAGCCCTGCTGGCGTACGTTATTTACCAAAAAAGTCCTTATGCCTTAGCATTTTTCGATTTCAGATATTGCCCCTCCTGAAGAATTTTTTGCTTACGCCGGTGAGTATCGCAATCCATAGACCTTTTACCACGGCTGTCAAAATCTGACGTCTTTTACAATTTCCGACCATGGGGATGTCAAGCAAATCGCGTTTTTATATGAAAAAATTCAATAGATTCTGTAGAAGTCCGAATTTTTAATAAACTATCAAACCTAGAGTTCGGAAATCTGAGCATGAGTGTGGCTGCTACCCAGTGCACTGCTACTGACGCGACGACTCGGAATACCCTTGTGGTTGAACGGGCTCCGGAAGAGGCGGGCTCTGAGGTGCGCCAAACTAAGGGTCGGCGGAAGAGGAAAAGGAAGCGGCAGATCGATAAGTCTTGCAAAGAAGCTTTACGGGCTGAAGGCGCTGCTAGTCCGGTCGGCTCTTCGGCGATTTCCATGAAGCAGGACAGGTTGCTGGAAGTCTCACCAACTGAAGGAAATCAGTTCTCTACATCGGACATCGCCTCCTCTTCTGCTGAACCGAAAAGCAAGAAAAAACCCAAGCTCATTACGAGTAACGCAACCCCTCAGGCCCTTGTGTCTGCTTGCGCCGGTCTCCGAGTGAAGCCGGTGCCTCTCCTATCGAAGGGTGCAGTGCTGGCGGATCGAAACCGGACGTCGCGAGGACTCCCACGGGCATGAGTTCAGGAAGCGCACAAACCGTCAGTGCTGCCCGTGCACTGGTGATGGATGCTGGTGATGTGACCTTAACAGGCTGCAGCACTAGTGGACAGAACTGTGTCGACGCGGGCGGCCCTGAAGGTCAGTGTGCAACTGAACCTGGAAAACCTTTTGAACGCACGACAGCTAAGGTGGGAGATCAGAGGCGTTCTTATCGGGATGCTGCTGTCTCCTCCTTAGCAGTTCGAATTGGGAAAGCAGGTAATGACAACAGTTTGAGTGCTGCGGAGTGCGAACACTGCAAAACTCGACTGTTAGAACTTGCTGAGCAACTAATCCTTGCATTCAGGTGGAGAGCTGTGGTTTGAAGGACGGAACCTTTTGGGTGAAGACCTCATCGCAGCAAACCTCTGAATGGCTATGCAGTATGGTGCCGAAAATCCCTCCCCTTGGGACCTCAACTTTTGAGGTCTACAAGCCACCCAAGCTAACGCGTGCCGTCTGCTGGATCCCTGGGAAACTGGGGAAAACGGCGGATGTGCTGAAGCGTTTGCAAGCCCAGAATCCTGGCCTCGACACAAAAGCCTGGATTGTCCGTTCGCATAGACCAAAAAAAAATCGTCTTAATGAAGATGGTAGTTGTTTGGTCGTGGGCATGGACATGGCTTCTGCCGAGGTCATTGAATCTAGGTACAACATGCGTCCCTATCTGCATTTTGGTACGATTCACTTCCGTTTCAATGCCAAACAGCGCTAATAGTGCACGTTACCCTGAGTCTACATCCATAATGTTTACTCAGATTAACCTACAGCACTGCAAGGCCTCTACTGCTCTTCTAAGTAGCAGGCTTGCGGCATGTAGTACAAAAACATGCATAACATCCATCCAGGAACCATGGGTGTGGAAAGGTAACATCTGTGGTCTTGGTGGGTTGAGTGCTTCACACGACATTCTTTACGATAAGAAGTCAGGCCTCTACTGCTCTTCTAAGTAGCAGGCTTGCGGCATGTAGTACAAAAACATGCATAACATCCATCCAGGAACCATGGGTGTGGAAAGGTAACATCTGTGGTCTTGGTGGGTTGAGTGCTTCACACGACATTCTTTACGATAAGAAGTCCGAAAGACCTAGGACTTGTCTTATCGCATCCAAATCCTTAGAGGCCGTCACGATCGAAAGGTTTTGTGCCCAAGATCTGGTTGCTGCCTCTATTCCCTGCCATGCTAACGGCAAATGGGAAACCTTTGTCGTGGCCTCGGCCTACTTCCCCTATGACTCTTTGACTCCTCCTCCACCAAAGGCAGTTGTTGAGCTTGTAGATTATTGTGAATCCAAAAGATTGGGTCTCGTCTTGTGCTGCGATGCTAATGCTCAGAATACTGTCTGGGGCAGCAGCAAATGTAACGCAAGAGGAGATCGTCTTTTGGAATTCATCTTATCGTCTGACATTACCATCAATAATTTGGGTCACAGACCCACTTTTGTTACCGCCAGAAGACAGCAGGTAATTGACCTTACCCTGTCCAACAAGTTTTCAAGGACTATCGCAAAATGGAGGGTATCGCCAGATAGCACCCTGTCAGATCACAGATACATCGAATTTCAAATCAATTGCGAAGTTCTACCTTTGCAAGAGAGGAGAAATCCGAGAAAAACGAATTGGTCACAGTTTAGAGAGGAGCTTGGCCACTCTGTTCCACTCAAAGTTCCACTCAAACTGAGTTCACGACAAGGGGTAAAGATGTCTGCTCAAAATTTGAACAGCATCCTTACCCATTGTTTTGAACTCGCGTGCCCAGTTACGAAAAACCTCCGTAGAAAATCGGTACCTTGGTGGAATGCCGAACTGCAGCGTATTCGCAAAGAGACCAGGAAGCTCCTGAATCGGTCCTTAAAAACCAATTTAGTAGAAGACTGGAATCTATATCGATCAAGGCAAAAGGATTTTAAAAGACTTATTCGCAAGTCGAAAAATGACTCTTATAAAAAATTTTGTGACGAGATCGAATCTCTAAGTGAAACTAGTAGGCTTGTGAAAGTTCTTCAGAGGGACAGACCAAGCAGACTCGCTTCAATACTCAAACCTGATGGCACCTACACTGAGACCAAGGCGGAGACCTACAGTCTTCTCCTTGAGACTCACTTCCCGGGAAATCAGGTCACCACGTGCTCTTCAGTGGTACCGGCAACGGTGGCCACTGCAGAACCAGCGAACACAACGCGGCTTAACTGGTACATTGCATCTAGAGTGGTGACTGATGACGCTATCAAATATGCTATTGCATCTTTTGAGAGCTTTGTCGCCTGGTCCAGATGGAATCCACCCGGTTATGCTGAAGCAAGGTTTAGGTCAGCTGTTGCCCACGTTGAAAAGAATTTTCACTGCGAGCCTTGGCTTGGCTTACATACCCACCCTTTGGCGTATGGTTAAAGTCGTTTTCATACCAAAACCTGTTAAGTCAGAC
The DNA here is from genome assembly GCA_947623515.1 of Neoascia interrupta. Lineage (NCBI taxonomy): Eukaryota > Metazoa > Arthropoda > Insecta > Diptera > Syrphidae > Neoascia > Neoascia interrupta. The sequence goes on from OX392462.1 coordinate 86,583,944, forward strand.
TATAGCCTAGCCAAAAGCTTCAAACCCATAAGTCTGTCTTCCTTCCTGCTGAAAAGCTTAGAGAGACTGGTTGAGCTGCGCGTGCGCAAAGTTGCCCTTCGTTTGCACCCTCTTTCTGAGATGTAACACGCTTATTAGTGCGGAAAATCCTGCGAAACTGCGCTTCAATTGATATTGAGGGTGCTTCTGATAACGCGACGTTTGATAGCATGTGCAACTTAGCCAGACAACATGGTGTAGATGAAACATTAGTTTAAGGATTAGGGCAATGCTTATGAACAGGACGCTGATAACCGAAGCAGATTGTGGCAAGTGCGTCATAACTGGGGTAAACAAGGGCTGCCCGCAAGGTGGTGTTCTGTCTCCCCTTTTATGGTGCATGGTTGTAGACTCTCTACTATCGGCTCTCAACCTTCCTGGAACCTACACACAAGCCTACGCGGATGATGTCGCCGTTCTTTCTGTCGGCTCAAACCTAGGGACTGTGTGCTCTCAGGCGCAGAGATCCCTGGACTTGATCGATGATTGGTGCACTAGGAATGGGCTTTCAGTGAATCCTCTTAAAACTACGGTTGTTCTCTTTACGAGAAGGAGGAAGGTCACTGGTCTGACTCAACTAGTGCTTAAAGGTGTCACTATCCCGATAACCGATGAAGTCAAATATCTGGGAGTAATCCTTGATAGAAAACTTCTATGTTCCAAGCATGTTGAATCCAAAACCGAAAAAGCATTGTCCACCTACTGGCAGTGCAGAGGCGCTTTTGGCAAGACATGGGGCTTGTCTCCGAAAAGGGTCCTCTGGATCTATACTGCCATGGTTAGACCACTCCTCTCATACGCATCGGTTGTTTGGTGGAACAGGCTTTCGCGGAAACGTGTTACTGCCTCTTTTGCCAAACTCCAAAGAACGGCTTGTCTTGGCTGCACAGGGGCCTTCCCTAGCATGCCGGGCTCTGCTCTAGATGCTTTGATGAACCTCCCCCCCCCCCCCCCCCTTGATATATTTATCATGGGGTGTACGCTGAAAACCACCTTTCGCTTAAAAAGAGGTGGTTTTTGGTACCACACGCATTGGAATTTTGAAGAGCTTGTTCGAGAATTGTCCTTTGACCCCTGTCTTATGGACATGCCCTCTGACGCAATGACCCCAGAAATCCTTTTGCGACAAAATTAGCAAGTCAACTTTCCTCAGGTAATGGAATCGCTTCGGCCAGACTCTGAGCCAGGGAAAGAATGCCACCGTATTTTCACGGATGGTATCAAAACCGGACAGGGGTCTGGTGCTGGAGTCTTTGTGGGAAGCGAGAACATTAGACTCCACTACCCCTTAGGTAAATATGCGTCTGTCTTCCAAGCGGAGATTTTCGCTAATAATAATAAGCGAAATAATCCTAATGGCTATGCGCTATGCGACATAATCCTAATGGCTGTGCGCTATATTGTGACTAACAGGTGGAGGGCAAGAAGCATATGCGTTTGCAGTGACAGCCAAGCCGCTCTAAATGCGTTGCTCAACCCTCTTACCTCGTCCAAGATAGTGCTCGAACTCAAGAATTCGTTGAACTTAGTCGGAAGGCTAAATGCAGTGAATTTTTTTTTAATTCCAGGTCACACTGGTATCCAGGGAAATGAGATCTCTGATGAGCTTGCCAGACTTGGCTCAGAAGAGGTTTTCTCAGGACCCAAACCTGCTTTAGGTCTGCCTGTATCTGTTGTCACGTCTGCCATTGATACTTGGGTTTCTTGTGAGCACAGGGCTCGTTGGCGTGACTGCGATGGGTGCAGACAGAACGACTACGCCCGAACATCTGCGAGGGGTCAGCGTCTTTTCTTCTATCTCTTAGAAGAATCGATTGCAGACTTCTTGTAGGCGTCCTTACCGGCCACCAAGCTTTTGCTAGACACTTGAATGTGTTAGGCTTAAGCGAAACCAGCACCTGTCTTGCCTGTGGAGAGGACGACGATACAGCGGAACACTTTCTCTGTAGTTGTCCTGCCTTTGCTCGCATCAGGTGGCGGATCTTTGGTGCCGAACACCTAAGCTCTTCATCACTGAAGCTCCTTCTGATCTTTCTTCGAAAGACGGGTAAGGGAAATACATTAATGTAAGGTGTCTGTACGTAATTCTACAATTTTCTCACACACGGTTGCATTTGTTAAATATATGTTTATGTGTAATTTTTACTAGTTATCCATAAAAAAATGAACTTTGTTTGGCATCCCGCGTTGAAACTACCAGTAGACGGTCTATCAGAAAGGTCTATACTACCGTGTATTCCTTTTACACGTAACTTCGTGGAAGGGGGCGAGAGCGCACTGTTTCTTATTGGTATTTGTGCACCATTTAAGCAAACGACACAAACACAACCGAGTTTTTGTTAGGCCTTATAGAAATTTAAACGAAGTCTTACCGAAACTGTTAGGAATATCTTCGTTAGAGCGCGAGAGAGATGAACTGTTTTGTTTATTCGTGTTTGTGCATCATTTTAGTGTGAGAAACAATAGAGTTTCTCTTAGGAGTAAAAGAAGTTGATGCGAAGTCTTACCGAGACTGTTAATGAAATGTTTTGCTTAATGAGCGAGATAGCACTGTGGTTGTTAATCCACATCTCTGCCAAGCTTCGGTTAGGCCTTATACAAGCTGAAAAGTCCTACCGAAACCATTTTACTTTACGTATCAACAAATGTCGCTTTCGCTTCCACTATTCATTTAAGACGATAGCCTAGTGGAAAGCGCCAGAGTACCCAGGATCGATCCCCGCCAATAACTTTGCCAGGATCGATCCCCGCAATAGGAAGCCTTATAGAAGTAATAGCCTCAATAAGGCCTACAACAGGAAGCCTTATAGAAATAATAGCCTGCAACAGAAAGTCTTATATACAAGCAATAGCCTCTATAAGGCCTGCAACAGGAAGCTTTATACAAATAATAGCCTCTATAAATCCAGCAACAGGAGGCCTTATAAAGGTAATAGCCTCTATAAAGCCTGCAACAGGAAGTCGTATACAAGCAATAGCCTCTATAAAGCCTGCAGCAAGAAGCCTTATACAAGCAAAAGCCTCGATAAAGCCTGCAATAGGAGGCCTTATACAAGTAAAAGCCTTTACAAAGCTTAAAACGGGAAGCTTTATACAAGTAATAGCCTCTCTAAAGCCTGCAAGAGGAGACCGTATACAAGTAAAAGCCTCTGTAAGGCCTGCAACGAGAAGCCTTAAACAAGTAATAGCCTCTATAAAGCCTGCAGCAGGAAGCCTTATACAAGCAATAGCCTCTATAAAGCCTGCAACCGGAAGCCTTATACAAGTAATAGCCTGTATAAAGCCTGCGACAGGAAGCGTCATACAAGTAATAGCCTGTATAAAGCCTGCAACAGGAAGCCTTATACAAGCAATAGCCTCTATAAAGCCTGCAACCGGAAGCATTTTACTAGCAATAGCCTCTATAAAGCCTACAACCGGAAGCCTTATACAAGTAATAGCCTCTATAAAGCCTGCAACACGAAGTCTTATACAAGCAATAGCCTCTATAAGGCTTGCAGCAGGAAGGCTTATACAAGCAATAGCCTCTATAAAGCCTGCAACCGGAAGCCTTTTACAAGCAATAGCCGCTATAAAGCCTACAGCAGGAAAACTTATACAAGCAATAGCCTCTATAAAGCCTACAACCGGAAGCCATATACAAGTAATAGCCTCTATAAAGCCTGCAACACGAAGTCTTATACAAGCAATAGCCTCTATAAGGCTTGCAGCAGGAAGCCTTATACAAGCAATAGCCTCTATAAAGCCTGCAGCAGGAAGCCTTATACAAGCAATAGCCTCTATAAAGCCTGCAACCGGAAGCCTTATACAAGTAATAACCTCTAATAAGCCTGAAACAGGAAGTCTTATACAAGCAAAAACCTCTATAAAGCCTGCAGCAGAAAGCCTTATACAAGTAATAGCCTGTATAAAGTCTGCAAGAGGAAGTCTTATTCAAGCAATAGCCTCTATAAAGCCTGCAGCAGGAAGCCTTATACAAGTAATAGTCTCTTTAAAGCCTGCAACCGGAAGCCTTATACAAGTAATAGCCTGTATAAGGCTTGCGACAGGAAGCCTTATACAAGTAATAGCCTGTATAAAGCCTGCGACAGGAAGTGTCATACAAGTAATAGCCTGTATAAAGCCTGCAACAGGAAGCCTTATACAAGCAATAGCCTCTATAAAGCCTGCAACCGGAAGCCTTTTACAAGCAATAGCCTCTATAAAGCCTACAGCAGGAAGACTTATACAAGCAATAGCCTCTATAAAGCCTACAACCGGAAGCCTTATACAAGTAATAGCCTCTATAAAGCCTGCAACACGAAGTCTTATACAAGCAATAGCCTCTATAAGGCTTGCAGCAGGAAGCCTTATACAAGCAATAGCCTCTATAAAGCCTGCAACCGGAAGCCTTTTACAAGCAATAGCCGCTATAAAGCCTACAGCAGGAAGACTTATACAAGCAATAGCTTCTATAAAGCCTACAACCGGAAGCCATATACAAGTAATAGCCTCTATAAAGCCTGCAACACGAAGTCTTATACAAGCAAAAACCTCTATAAAGCCTGCATCAGAAAGCCTTATACAAGTAATAGCCTGTATAGAGTCTGCAAGAGGAAGTCTTATTCAAGCAATAGCCTCTATAAAGCCTGCAGCAGGAAGCCTTATACAAGTAATAGTCTCTTTAAAGCCTGCAACCGGAAGCCTTATACAAGTAATAGCCTGTATAAGGCTTGCGACAGGAAGCCTTATACAAGTAATAGCCTGTATAAAGCCTGCAACAGGAAGCCTTATACAACCAATAGCTTCTATAAAGCCTGCTACCGGAAGCCTTTTACAAGTAATAGCCTCTATAAGGCCTGCAACAGGAAGCCTAATACAGGAAATAGCCTCTATAAGGCCTGCAACAGGAGGCCTTATACAAGTAACAGTTTCTGCTAGACTTGAAACAGAAATATTTCAGAAGAAAACTACATTCAGTTTACAGTCTCGGTAAAGCCTGCAACAGGAATCTCTATACAAGCAACAGTTTCGGTAATGGCTACAACGAGAGGCCATATATAAGTAACAGTTTCCGTGAGGCTTGCAGCCGGAAGTTTTATACAAGTAACAGCCTCTGTCAAGCTTGCAGCAGGAAGCCTTACACAAGTAACATTTTCTGTTTGAATTGAAACAAAATATTGCATCAGAAAACTGCAATCTACAGTTTCGAGTAGCCTCGGACACCTTATACAAGTAACAGTTTCGGTAAGGCTTGCAGCAGGAAACTTTATACAAGCAACAGTGTCGGTGCAGCCTGCTACAAAAAACTATATACAAGTAACACTTTCTGTAAGGCTTGGGAGATGAAGCTGTTTTTAACAGTTTCGGTAGTGCTTGCAATGGGAAACCTTATACAAGCAACATTTTCAAGTATGAGCTTCGGTAAATATTGCAACAAAATGCTTTATACAGGTACAGTGATACCGAACGGCCTTAAAGAGGTAGATCGCATTCTGCACTGAAATTCCGAAGTTGTTATAAGGCCTTATAGAAATAGTAGACTTCTTTCAAATTAACAGAGGAGATTAACAGAAACTTGCCCCTTTGTAAGACCTCTTTGCAGCTGCCTTAAGGTCTTATACAAATTGTGTCTGAAACGTTTACCTTGGAAATAATCCGCAGGTACTTTAGAGGCCTCATAGAAGTAATAGACTCCCAAAATCGAAAATTAAAGCCTTATCGAAGTAAAATTGTTTCTTGGGTGGCAACCAATCAAGCGACTTACGATCTTATCGATTTGTACAACCGTATTGCCGAACGAGAGTATGTGATGGAGACTAAAAACCGTGAAGAAGAGTCTGAAAATAACATTGCATCTCATCCTCTCAATGACAGAATAGAACCAATAGACCAGATACCCAGCCACAACGATCCACAAAGAAGCCACCAGCCGTAGCAATGGACACAGTTAAGTGGGGGTTGCACTTTGACTCTAAAGGCAACACCAATAAGTTTGTGGAGAGGATTGAGGAACTGGCCCTATGCTATTACATCCCATGTGATGCACTCGTGAGAACCCTCCCAGAATTTTTAAAATGCAAAGCCCTGGATCAAAAGGAAGCTAGCGTCCAAACAGCGGCTCAATTCAGGAAAGAGTTTCTCCAACATTTCTTGCCAGTAAGATATGTATCAAGGCTAGAGGATGAAATTTGCAGGCGGAGACAAGGACCGAAAGAAAAAGCCCCAGATTTTATAATGGACATTCAGCACCTGATACACCAACATCCGAGAATAACCGTGGGAGATAGTGTAGACAGTATCTACGACCACCTCCTACCTGAGTTCCGTCTCTATATCCGCCGAAGAGATTTCAACACATTAGAGGAATTGATGGATTTGGCAGAGGAGTTCGAATTCATAAAGAGCGAAGACCGTAATAGTAGTAGAACTCTGCCACTTAAGACTAATCATCCTGCCCCCGTACTATATAAAGCTACGACTCTCATGTTCAGTACAGCAGCGGAAGAGACCAAAACCGAAGAAGAACGGACACCAACAAATCAGGAACCTCCGCAAAACGAGTCGCTTAACGTTTTTGAACAGCAGCAACTGTGTGGAAGCAAGTTAGAGTATAATGATCTTGAACAGGTCATTACAGATCAAAAATCACCGCATGAAACGCCATCTTAAGTTTTAAATGAGCAGGTGCTGTGTGTGAGCACATCAGAGCCACTTAACGAGAAGAGAAGCAACGAGAAAGTGATCGATGACGAGATAAATGAACCAGTCAAAAACCGTATCGTGGACGAACCGATCACTACAGCTTGTGCAGTACCGAAGTGGACTAGTGCATACCGAAAATTGGCACAGGAGGTGCCTAGAAGAAAACCGTACCGGAGACAATCGCATGAGCTATCCAGTCCGCGATATGTAGGGAAAAGCAATGGAGATTGGGCCATGGGGCAGGGGAAAAACATTAGAGCTTATAGACAATAAGTTGTTCCCGATTGGAACTAAACCTACAATAAGAAAGATGTTTGTATACTTTTTAAAGATTAAGAAAAAAAAGAAAAGAAAAAAATTTAAGAAAAAAAAAAAAAAAAATACAAAAAAAAGGAAAAATTAAGAAAAAAATTCCCGTTTAGAATTAAGCCGTAACATAAGAAAGATGTTTGTATACTTTTTGACGATTAAGAAAAAGCAGGAAAGAAAAAATTTTAGAAAAAAGAATTAAGAAAAAAAAAAAAAAAAAAAAATTAGAAAAGGAAAAAAAATAATAAAAGATGAATTACCAGAAAAAATATATAAACTGGAAAATATACATAGATATATAAGAAAAAAGTAACTTTTGATCTTTATATTTCGTTTCAATAAGGTTAAGCGGCGTGACTGAAAACGAATGCTAACCGATGCTAACCGTACCGACTGCCAGAGCTTGGAGAAACATAGCCATCGCCATCCGTCACCAATGTAGACAAGGAGTCTTAAACCGCCCGAGACAGCAGACCGTAGTTTAAGTTGGAGCGTAAGATAGATGTAAGGGAAACAAATGTAATAGTAGTAAGTTCAGACATAAGATAGACGTTATGTAATAAAATAGAATATAGGATAGTTAAGGTACCTATAAGAAATGTATAAGACGAGTAAAATAAAGTTTTTGACGAGAAGGTTCTCGTCTGGGGAAGAAAGGGGGGAATGTAACGAAGTGATTTCGCTACAAAAGAAAACTACTTTTCCCTGTATACCAAAATTAGTTTTGCCTCCAATATGCGCCACTGTTATTTATAGTAGCCAACAGCATAAACACCGATTCCCATGCAACTGCTACTTTTGTGTTTTTCCCATTGCAGTATTACACTAACAACAATTAAAACGTATCGCCCATGATAAACTAGTTGCTCACGCACTGTAGGCATGCAGTGGCTGTCTTACAACAACAAACGTGTTAGTACCTATGGTCTGCCTGTGCAGATCGTACAGTGTATCGTGGCTGTAAACAGCATATCGTGGCTGTGTAACAACAACAAACGTGTAAGTACCCATGGTCTGCCTGTGCACATCGTACAGTGTATCGTGGCTGTACACAGCATATCGTGGCTGGTCGAACAACAACAACAGTGTGTATGCATCACAACAGAGTGGCATCAAAGGGAATTGGTGCGCCATAAGACCACAATGTAAAACAACAATGCACGAAGCCATAGTCGATTTTACCAACCCTGTACCATTGTACCACGACCACAACAAAGGACGGTGACGAACAGTGGAAATCTTCTCTACCGACCGACTGACCGTTGTCACTGCGATGACCCTAGAGAGAAGACAAACTCCTCGTGACACCAGGCTCTCACCTGATCCACTCTGCCGGGTAAAACTGAGTCTGGTTATATTCGTTGTCACAGCCTCTGCCAGTAGCGATACAGTGTTGCTGATTCACCCTGCCGGGTATAACCGAGTCTGGTTATATTCGTTGTAACAGCCTCTGCCAGTAGTGCTATTGGGTTGCTGATCCACTCTCCCGGGTATAACTGAGTCTGGTAATATTCGTTGTAACAGCCTCTGCCAGTAGTAATACTGTGTTGCTGACCTGTTCTGCCGGATATAACTGAGTCTGGTTATATTCTTCATACAAAGCCTCTGCCAGTAGCAATACTGTGCGCTTGCCCCTTACTTTAAGTTACTGATAAATTTTTAAGCGTTATTAGGGCCGTAGTCTCTAAGTAGAACCGTAGTATTGTATAGAGTTAAGTAAGATTAATAAAAATACTGGCAGACGACCTCGGAAAACAAAGTTACGTCTTCTTTGTTCTCAACTCTGGATCCGGCGAGCAACACCTAAGCTCTGAACCATGAAAAGGTCATTGACCTCTTACAAGGTCATTCTCGATTTCGTGACCAATTGAGCTTGAGCAATAAATAGCAGTGCCATCTGCAAACATAGCTACTTCACAATTCCATATATCCATATAATTTTTTTAGTTTGAACCTGATTTTTTTTTGGTCAATTAATGATCGATGAATAGCAACGAGAAGGTGGTGAGAAAAAGAGAAATATCAATGGGAAAGGGTAAAGAAATGGGAAGGAAAATAGGATTGAAATTGAGAATAGAAATAGAAATAGGGTATACCATGGACCGAAGCTTTAATATGCGCATGATGATATGACGCTGCTTGTGAACACCTATTGATTTTTACTGACTTTAAAGTTTCAAATTTATTTGAAGTTCTGTGCACTAACTATTGATTTCGAGCTCTCAAAGCACAGTGAAGTTATTTCTGTCCCTGCACTAGTTTTTCCTTGGGAATGGCAAATGGTTGTTAAAAATAAACCACTGAACTGCTTTTCGAAAAACTTTAACAGTCGCACACAGACAAAAATTATCAACCAAAAAAAAAAATTACTTTCAGCTCAAATTCAAACTTCCGAAATGATATTTCTGAGGACGTTGATGGTGTTCTACTCGAAGGAATAGACGTAGAAATGTCAGTATTCGTAAGAATATTAATGCTTGGAAGCTGTTTCTCCGAATGGAACGATTAATTCTTCAGTGGCTTGGATTCGTTGTTACCCCCCGAATGTCTTGCTCGCCAAGATACCAGTGGGTCGTCCTTGTGGCAGCGTTAGAAGAAGTTTGTGGGTCCAAGTAAAAAACCTCTCCTGTCCCGCGTGCGATTGCGGGTAACCGGGTAGTTACCCGGGTATGCGGGTATCAAGAGCTCTACTAGAAGCCCCTCTTAAAAGTGGGTGGAGCTAAAAACTTTGTATAAAGCACACTTAGCAAACAGTTATATCTTTAATATTTGTCATAACAATTTTTTTCGGTTTGGAGTCATTTTTTAATAATTTTTTTTTCGATTTGGAGTAATTTTTCCGAGAAATCGGGTTTTTAAAGATCTAACATGTTAAAATGGTCGATATTGTGGCATGGTCGATATTGTGGGCGGTAAAATTTTTGCCTTGTTAAAGGTCTTAGGCAAATATTGCCCAGTACCAAAATTTAAGCTCCTGTGCTTTGTCTAACTTGACAAAAAGGCATTTAAAAAAAAAGTGAAATAGAGGTTGTCTCACATTGAATCCAATAGTGGGCGTGGCCGTAAACGAACTGAGCCAATTTTCACACTTTGTTTGTGCAACAAAAAAACTAAGAAGTCTACCAAGTTTCAGCTCTCTTCCTTGATTTTGAAGACCTTAAACCTTTACACATACAAACGGAAGGACATGGCTCAATCGACTCACCTGTCGGTCTCGATCATATCTCTAAAAGGTTTTATCTCTTAAGGTCTGCGGGGATTATTTCATTGTGTTTCAAACTATGCGTTAAAATTAATATACCCTCGGTCGGGTGTAAAAATAAAGTTTTTTTTTTCGTGGGCAGGTAAAAACCTTCATAGGCACTATGAGAATCGAACGCGCGTGCTCATAGTAGTGTGAGATTCTTAATCACTAAAAAACCTCCCAATCTTTGTAAGACTACGACTAAGTTCCCTTAACAAGTAGTTCAAACTTCTATATAGTAATCGCGTTTGGCAGGCTACCTTCCAACGAAAGCACCTGCAATACCGTCATTATGTGCGGTTTCCTCTTACGACGCTAGATCCAACGGTCTTGTTCGTTGTAGTCGGCGTGCAAGATTTGTCTGATCCAGAGTTCGGATTATTTCGTGGTTGCAATGGCCGTGAAGGCGAGTGTGAAGTTTGCGAGCAGAGTTTCTTACTTCGTCGGTCACGGTTGCAATGCCTAGATCTCGATGTAAATCGCTACTTCTTATATACCATGGAGCATTTACGATTGCTCTTAGTGTCTTATTTTGAAAACTTTCTAAAATAGATATGTTGCTTGGTTTGGTACAGCCCCAAAGTTGTATACCGTACGTCCAAGATGGTCTTAGCACTTGCTTATACAATAGCAGTTTGTTATATACGCTTAGTTTCGAATAACGTTCGATAAGCCAATTCAGTTCTCGTAGCTTGATTTCAAGTTCATCGCGTATCTTTTTGACGTGTGGCTTCCACTTTAGTTTTGCGTCTAGGGTCATGCCTAAATATTTCGCCTCGTTTGCGTACGGAATTCGTACCGAGTTTATAAATAGAGGTAAGTTGATTACCCTCTTGTAAGTAAAATTTACATGCGTTGATTTTGTCTCATTTAGGAGGATTAGCCAGGCCTTTGTCCATTCGCATATTTTATTCAAAGCGCGTTGGAGTTTTCCCGTTGATAGTTCGACTGTCTTATCCGTAGCGAGGATAGCCGTGTCGTCAGCGAACGTGGCTACAGTCGTTGTCTCTACATGAGGTACATCTCTTGTAAAAAGTAAAAACAGTGTTGGACCGAGGACGTTACCTTGTGGAACGCCGGCTTGTATTTCTTTGAATTCTGAGTATTAGCTCCCGTATCTCACTCGAAATAGTCTGTTGTCAAGATAAGACTCTAAGAGCTCATACATTTTTTCCGGCAAAACTTTCCGTAGCTTATATTTTAGGCCTTCGTGCCAAACTTTATCAAAGGCCTGGGACACGTCAAGAAAAGCGGTAGAACATATCATTTTCGCTTCTAAGGCTTTCTCAATTTCATTAGTTATTCGATAGACCTGGTCAATTGTTGAATGTTTGACCCTAAAGCCGAATTGGTGATCCGGAATCAATTGTCTTTCATCAATTATTGGTTGCAGTGGTTTGAGCACAAGTTTCTCGAAGACTTTAGATATAATCGGCAGAAGCGAAATCGGTCTATATGATTTTTTGTCGTTCCGGCATTTCCCTGGTTTCGGAACCATTATTACCTCTGCGACTTTCCATTGCCGTGGAACGTATGAAATTCTCATTGATGCGTTTATTATGTAGAGAAGCTTGACTAACGCTCTTTTCGGTAGCTCCTTCAAAATTTCCCCAGTAATTAGGTCGTAGCCTGGAGCTTGGTTATTCTTCAAATTTCGGATTGTTTGACAAAGTTCAGACAGTGTCACGGTTTTCATTCGATAATTGTCTAGTTCCGCATTGCGATATAGATCGTGAACCAACTGCTCCCCGTCAAACGGTTTGAATGTTTCATCTAGATGTTCTGCAAATACATCTGCTTTCTCTTTGTCACCTTTTACCCATTCACCGTTATCTTTTCTTATTGGCGCTGAGTGCTTACGGGCTTTTTAATGGACTTCACGGCTTTCCAAACTTAATAGTTTGACCCTCTATCGGCAGTCTATTTTTCGAGGTAGTTGGTAATCTCGCGACTTTTAAAATCTTGAAGTAAGTACTTTAATTTGTTAGATAGCCCATTCAGAATGGTTTTATCAGGAGGAGCTCGAGACAAATGCCACCTCTTTCGAGCCTTTCTCTTTTCGCGTATGAGCTCTTCAATTTCGAGCGGGTAAATTGATCCACTTTTTCTTACTCCAGTCTGCCGGAAGGAAGTATTGTTCCAAGCAGCATTTTGAATATATCTAACGAGTTTATCGACTTCGTCTTCTATTTCTAAAGGGGTTGTCAGTGGTACATGTAGAGAAACATTTTCTTTGCAGTATTTCCTAAAGCCATCCCAGTCGGTGTTGTTATTAGTTAGCCTAGGCGCTCTCTCATTTTTTGCTAGACTTCCGCCGATTTTCAAAACGACTGCCGAGAGATCCGAACAGAGATCATAGCCTTCTTCTACATTTGTGAGTTGGCGAGGGACCCCTTTTGCGATAAAGAAGTCGACAAGGTCAGGTACTTTGTTTCTGTCGGTTGGCCAATACGTTGGCTTTCCCGTCGAAAGGAAGCCACGTCACGTTTCATGCTAGCTTTGAAGAGTACTCCACCTCTTGTTGAATTGCACCGTGATCCCCAATAGGTGTTTTTCGCAGGTGTTTTTCCCCGATGATAAAATTTGACCCAAGTAAGTCAAAGAGGGGAGTAAGATCGTCGTATGCTAGCCTTTACTGTGGAGAAAAATAACTCGAGGCAATATTATAATCTAGGTTACCTTTTTTACCGATACTGAAGTTATTTGCATAGAGTCAAGCTCAATTTCTTCGTTTTTGTAATGCTTAATGCAGTCTTTGATGTAAAGAGAGGATCCGCCTCTCGAATTTACTGATGGATGAAGCGCGTGGTAGTCGATGTAACGTCTAATTTTGGGTCCGGGTCCCTTCTTAAAGTGTGTTTCCGAAATCAGGCATAGGTCAATATTTTTTTTCCGTAGAAATACTTCTAGTTCGTCGATTTTCTTTAAAAGACCATTTGCATTCCATATAAGTATGTTAATGAACTTCATATTCATGATTTGTTATTCGTTTTGCGAGGTTTAAACTCTAGCTCGCTCAGTTTGTCAAATATTATTTGATAAACTATAGTTTGTTGCTCAAGCTTTTCCAATATCATAAATAATATTTGAGATACCGAATCTGTTGTGGTAGGTTCTGGAGGTTTTGCTTTTGTGTGACGCGACTTCAGCGTACGATCTTGGGCCGATGAGTGATGATTTTCCCTTTGTACTTGGACCGTCGACGTTCTCTTGCGGAGTTTGTATCTTTTTCCTTGTCAATCTCGTATTTCTAATCTATTTTGGAGTTTTCGGCTTGTCAGCTCTAGAACGTTTTGGGGTTGTAGCCCTATCTACAATATGTTGCTCAACAGTTTCGTGACGTTTTTGTAGCTCTATTGCGATTTCGCAACCTCGGTAGCTCGCCGGTTGACTTCCATTACAATTGGCGCAAGTCGCTGGGGCCTGACTGCTTACGTTGCAATCTTTTGAAAGATGTCCACCGGCGCATTTGACACATTGCGGTTCTTTTTGGCAGTACGCTTGAGTATGTCGGAAGCCTTGGTATCGCTTACACAGAGGTACTAGTCTATTGCCCTTTCGCTTGGGCTCAATTTTTACCCTGACATTTAGGATATTTCGCTTATGTTTTCAATCCTATCGAACGTCTGCATGAAAATAGGAAGACCGCGCTTGACCACGGTGCCTTTTTCTCCTTCCGCACGTTGTTTTTTCTTTAAAAATAAAGTGGCGGAACAGCTCGAGGTGAATTAGGGCCAACTTCTCAACAATGTATTCGGCGTGTGTTAATTTCTTCACATACAAGGGACCTACAATTTTTTGCCGAGTCCAAACGGAACTTTGTAAAATTTTTCAAGACAAATGATACTCGAAGTGGTTGTCAGACCCTCGCGGAGTTGGGGACCGTAAAAAAGAACGAGTCTTTTTTTCAGGTGGCCATGGTAGGATTCGAACCCAGGCTCCTGCGTAGTAAGCACACACACTAACCACTACGCCACGGCACCACACAGGTGTGTGATCACCTCCATTTAACAAAAAGCACTTACATAAAGTTGAAGTTGTGTTACTTCTGCGCCCGAACATAATTTTTTTTCCATGAGGCACTGCTTTGGAATTGTCTGTGTGATAGAAGAAAAAAATTATCCCACGCCCACTTTTTAACCAGTTTTATAATAAAAAATCAACATTCTTTTAAAAATAGGTATTAAATGTGGATAAATAATAAATAACAAACAATTTGGGTATACAAATTTGCTGCATTTATAGTATATATCTTATCTTGCATTTATCTTGTATATCATATCTTTCAGTCAAATTTCAGAATTTTTAGTCCAAATAGTAGTAACCTCATTGCAGATAGGGACTTAAGGAAATATATGTAATATAAAACACATAATTATTTTATATTTATGTTTCTTATATTTATATAATATACATATAAAAAACACACTATTACACTTTCCCAATATCTCATTGGTCTCTTCTGTTTTAACTGCACTTACGTTGTGATAAGTGATCTATTAAAAGTCCATAAATTCTGAGGGGAGTAAAAATGCAAGGAAATAAAAAATAGTTCTTCAACGACAGAGTTTGTCATCTTTTAATTAACAAAAGACCTCCGACCGAAAAACAACAAGGAGTAGGTTTGTATGCGTATACCATGCGGGCATAAAACAAGCAAATGTATCTTAATTATGTACTTACCAATAATCGAAGATATGGCTTCCGGATCTTATATTAAACCAAATGACACATCCGTTTTATTTTACAGAAATCGACACCGGAGTAGTTGTTGCTTCCGCGGCGGCATGATGTTTTTATTATTCACAATTGATTAAATGATTATTTTTCGATGATAAAAGAAATGTGAACTTCCTTTGTAGCGACTAAAACAAAGCGATTGTTCATGCGGGTACATGATTCCTTTTCAGGGGAATGGTTTTACAAATGCTACTTTTCCCTTTTAGAAAAAGGCAGAAAGATAACAAAAAATAAATTTTTTGGTTCGGGCAGTCGCAAGAAAGTTGTTATTGTTAATAAACCTTGAGGCATAGCATTCATCAGCTGAATTAACACCGAATTCAAAACACAAACGTGCAGATACAAAGACTTTACCAAACACTTTTAAAATATGAGTCAAACAAAGCTTTGTATATGATAGCATCATAACATGTAGGTAGGTATATTGATACTATGGTTTGGGTATCTATTTGTACAACATGTCTCTTTGTAGAAAAATATGTTTGATATAGGTAATAGAAAACAGCACCTATCTCTATTAACTGCATTAAAATTATTATTATTATTATATTTTTATTAAAATGTAAGTCTAACAAAGAAATCGAACGAAGGATAACTCTTGCCAATCGTTTTTTTTGGGCTAAGAAGGCAATTGAATTGCAAAGCCCTCTCTCGAGCAACTAAAGTGTCCATGTATAAGACCCTCAAAAACTTCAGTCCGTCTGTGGCGGATTGCAAAATACCCTACCCTACTAAAAAGGAAAATGCCACGTCCTCAAATGGACGGGATGTAAAAATATAACTGCTGAATGCTTTAGACTAGGTGGTTGCATACGTTTCGGACTAAGACTCCGCCTTATTAACTACAAAAGTCAATTTTTAAGTCACAAGTGGGGTGAAAGCATATACTGCGTACACAAAAATGTTAGAAAATGCTTATGTCTACAATTTTTGTCATATAATTTTTTGCCAAATTTCACAGATGTATATTTATTGAAAAACAGGCATTTTAAGTTAAGCTCCCTTAAAAAGTGGGCGTGGTCAATGTAAAGTCTAAAACTTTTTAGGACTTCCAGCCCACTTACCAAATTTCAGCACTCTAGCTTAAATTTAAGGTCTAAAAGTTGCTTGCATTCGGATGGATGGACGGACGGATATGGCTTTATCTATTCCCCGTCGGTCCTATTCATATCTTAAAATGGTCTTAGGGGTCTAACGGTGATATTTTCACTGCATTGCAAACTTTACAACAAACTTAATATACCCTGGGTAGGGTATAAATACAATCTTAATAACTAGGTATTTCTTATGTTCTAACTTAAGTATTTTTAATATTTTATAAACTAGTTTTATGTTAATCTCTGAGGGAGATCTAAGTAAATCAATAATTTGTATGTTGCTCCGATTGGTTAGTTGATTGTTGTTTTCTTTATTTCTTTGCAGTCGAATACTATGATGTTTTGTCAGTCTGTCGATTTTGGTGCAAGGATGGCAGTGGTGTACGTGGGTAATATTCGTGTGTCCTAGGCGGAGCCGAGGGAAGCATTTAAGAATATTTTTGGGCAACCATTTGGATACAGGACCTTTTCGGCTTTGGGGGTGACTGTGAAGTAGTGGCGAACATATTGATTCCATGACTCAATTTTTAAACGATGCCAGTATTTCTGAATAGCCTTGTTAATGTTTTAAACCATCTCCAGCATTGCCTTTTTGTTAAGGCTGGAGATGGTTTGGAGGGGCTCTAACGCAGCGGCTTTTGCAACGCTTTCCTCATTACACTTGATTTCCGCATGCCCTGGAACCAAAAGAACTTTAAGCTGGGTAGGGTTTGGGATCATTTCGTCCCGTATGGTTTAAAAAATGGGAGTTATGTTGCTGACGTTTGTTACAGTCGAAGACGGCTGTTATAGTCGAAAGACTGTTTGTACAGATAAGTTTCTTCTGCTGCGTCATTCAATGACTTTAATGAAATTTAATGACTTTAAAAATGGCAAAGGCTTCAGCTGAGAAGACCGAAGAGTAATTTGGTAACAGGCCTTTCGACAGAATTAGTGCATTTTCGTCTACCACTGCGAAAGTGGTTGCATGGTCAGTTTTAGATCCGTCGGTGTAGATATAGTACCAGTTTTCATTATACCCTATCCCATAGAATAGGAGCTATATTAAGTTTGTCATATAGTTTGTAACACGGTCCCCCCAGACCTTAAGGGCATATGATCGAGACCGCATTCTTAATTGAATAAGCCATATCCGTCCGTCCGTCTGAATGTCACATGTTGTAAGCCCTTAAATTTTGAGCTAGGGAGGTGAAATTTCGTTCGTAAACTTCACGTCATGCGACGCAATACATGTGTAACACTTTTGGAAATCCGCCTACAGACACGCCCATAATCGGTCTAAATGTGCATCTGCCTCCAGAGCTTTCAAAACTGCAAGACGTCTTAAAAGGCTGAAATTTGACATTAAGCATCTCCCCCTGAATGTAAGACACAAAAACGAAAAAAGAAATTGGTAAGCCTCCTTCAGTGTGGGGTGCCGTGGCGTAGTGGTTAGGGTGTGTGCTTACTACGCCGGAGGCCTGGGTTCGAATCCTGCAATCGTCACTTGAAAAAAAAGACTTGTTCTTTTTCACGGTCCCCACCTTCGCGAGGTTCTGACAAGCCCTCCGAGAGTATCATTTGTTTTGAAAAACTTCTCAAAGTGCCGTTCGGATTCGGCAAAAGATTGTAGGTCCCTTTGTATCTAAGAGAAATTGACACACAAATACATTGTTGAGAAGTTGGCCCTGGTTCACCTCGAGCTGTTGCGCCATTCTATTAATTTATTATTTTTAAGCCTCCTTTAGTAGGCGTGCCATCTATGTTAAGGGTAAATTTTCAAATGCATTTAATTCAATATTTTTGCTCCAAATTGATAAAAATTAACTCAATATTTTGTGTAGAAAACACTTAGTTCATTTCAGACTTTGGGCCACGCCCATATTTGGAATTTTAGAATTGAGGAAAACCTAAAATTTTCCAGAAAACCGTAGTCTTGACCGGCCCTTAAGCCTAATCGGGTTTACGGTGATTATTTTACTGCGTTACAAACTATACAACAAACTTAATATACCCTGGATAGGGTTTAAAAATTCACAGGAGGGATGAACGAGATTTCATTCCAGATTTCGTTTATACAAGGTTTTTAGCCACGCCTGCTTTTAAAGGTCCATTTTTCAACAACATTGCATTTCAACCAAAGAATTGTATATTTACGTATACATTTAAGCGTAACTTGGAAGTATGTTTCTATGTTAATATTGATACTTTGTAATATTGATAGTTTGCGCGGCTGGACCACGCCCCTTTTCGATTCTTGCGCTACTTATAAAATATCAAACAAGTGAGTAAGTGCAAGAGCTTGTCTGTGATAAACTTCTATATATCCGACAATACATACCATGTAACACCAAATCTTAAAGTTTCTTGCCCTGAATTCATATATTATTTGTGTAGGCCACGCCCCAAAAGTTGACATGGGCTTAAAATTAACATCAATTAATTGTAATTTCGTTAGACTCATGAGAAAATACGGCAAAAGCGAAAATTCTTTCAGAAAAAAACTTTTTATGAACTTTTTCAAAACTTTGTATGGAGCAAACTTAGGAAATAGCAATATCTTTAATATTTGTCACAAATGTTTTTTTTTCGATTTGGAGTAAACTTTCCGGGAAATCGGGTTTTTAAAGATCTAACATGTCAAAAGATAAAAGGGCATGGTCGATATAGTGGGCGGTCCAATTTTTGCCTTGTTAAAGGTATTAGGCCAATATTGCTCAGTACCAAAATTTAAGTTCCTTTGCTTTGTCTTATTTTTGAAAAAAATGTGAAATAGAGTTTGTCTCACATTGAAGCCAGTAGTGGGCGTGGCCGTTGACGGATTGAGCCAATTTTCATTCAACGGTCCGTTTTACGGACGAAACTTCTGCTTACACACTGTTGCACTTGCCCACTTGTTTTTAGCGGTCCGTCCAAAAAAGGAAAAAGGACCTCTTATGGTATCACTACGTCCGTTCGTCCGTCCGTCCGTCCAATCGCTTTATAACTTCTGAACGGTAAGTCGTAGAAAGACAAAATTTGGTGTGCGTATAAACTGCGGAAATAGTCAGAGAATCCAAAGAGGGCAATTTTTTTAGGCGCCGTTATTTGGTTTAATTACATTTTGAAATTTCATGTAAAAATGAACTTAAGGTAAAATTATAGCGGATTTTGAAATTTCAAAATCTTTTGATATTTAACTCAAAAACATAAAAGCATTTTCGAAAACCATTTTTTAAAGTCTTCTAGTAACTTAACGGTATAGGCGATCTTTTTCAGATTCGGTTAAAGTACAAAGCTTACAAAAAGAAAGAAGGCTGCGTTAATTTTTTTTTTAAATTGCCGTTTAAACCTAAGCCTATTTAAAAAACGAAATTAAAAAGGAGCTTGTTTTACCGATTACGCATAAACCGGTGGCCATAGAATTAAAAAAAAAACATCCAAGGCTAGTGCTGGTGGTTGTGCTATTGGAAAAAAGTCTAACAGGAACTGGACAAAACTTCAAAATATTTTTTTTATGGATTTGAAATTAAAAAAAAATTTAAAAAATTAAAAAATGTCTGCCCCTTTATCCCCCAAACGGTATAAAGTATAATTTTTAGATTAACACCGGGCATAGTCCATCTTCTTAAATTTTATACAAAACTATAGCAGACTTCGAATATTCAAAAACTTTAAAGATTAACCTGAAAAACGTGAAAATATTTTCGAAAACTATTTTTTAAAGATTTAAAGAAAAGGTTATGACGACCTTGTTTAAATTTGGCTGAAGCATGTAATGTTTAAAAAGCAAGCGGACTGCATCAAAAACGTTTAAAAATTTCCGTTTTCGACCCCAAGTTTTTAAGCCCATTCAAACAAGCGAAATAAAATACAGCATATTTTTACCGAAATTTCAAAATCTTTTGATATTTAACTCAAAAACATAAAAGCATTTTCGAAAACCATTTTTTAAAGTCTTCTAGTAACTTAACGGTATAGGCGATCTTTTTCAGATTCGGTTAAAGTACAAAGCTTACAAAAAGAAAGAAGGCTGCGTTAATTTTTTTTTAAATTGCCGTTTAAACCTAAGCCTATTTAAAAAACGAAATTAAAAAGGAACTTGTTTTACCGATTACGCATAAGCCGGTGGCCATAGAATTAAAAAAAAAAAACATCCAAGGCTAGTGCTGGTGGTTGTGCTATTGGAAAAAAGTCTAACAGGAACTGGAAAAAACTTCAAAATATTTTTTTATGGATTTGAAATTAAAAAAAAATTAAAAAAATCAAAATGTCTGCCCCTTTATCCCCCAAACGGTATAAAGTATAATTTTTAGATTAACACCGGGCATAGTCCATCTTCTTAAATTTTATACAAAACTATAGCAGACTTCGAATATTCAAAAACTTTAAAGATTAACCTAAAAAACGTGAAAATATTTTCGAAAACTATTTTTTAAAGATTTAAAGAAAAGGTTATGACGACCTTGTTTAAATTTGGCTGAAGCATGTAATGTTTAAAAAGCAAGCGGACTGCATCAAAAACGTTTAAAAATTTCCGTTTTCGACCCCAAGTTTTTAAGCCCATTCAAACAAGCGAAATAAAATACAGCATATTTTTACCGTTTTCTCAGAAATCCATGTCCACAGAATTTGAGAAAAGTGGCAAATGCTAGCACAGGTGGTTGTAAAATTAATCAAAAAGCCTAACGGTCGATTTTGCTGTTTTATGGGTCTTAAATTATAAAAATCCTAAAAAGGCCAAGAAAGAGTATGTCCTTCCCTCTATTTTCGTAACGGTAAAGCTTTTTGCCAGCCTTTTTTTAGAGTAACGAAACCCAATATAAAATCACCCAATATAAGAACAGTAGACAGCCCTATTAAAAAAGTATATTACAGACTGTAAAATATATCCAGAAATAATTTTAATAAATAAATAGAATGCTACACAAACTGCGCAATATAGATGACCATAACCTTCAAAAGAAGCCGGCAGACCGCTCCGCGTATGTCTTCAGAATTGACTGAAATGGTCTTTTATTTTATAAACTTGATTTGTGGTACATCTGCCTGTAGGTTTCAACACTTGTGTGTGGTAGATTTGGATTTTGAAACAAGGTACCGTGTTTCTTTTAACACGGTACCTTGCTTCAAACCGTGTTTCTTTTTATGGTGCGTCCTTTGATGGTTTTTTCCCAACAGCAGACGTTCAAGTTAACGGCAGATTGGAGGGCGTTGTATAAACTCGAGGGACACTTTGGTACGAGATAATAATCTTGCGAGATAGAAATCTAGTTCCATCTATCCTCAATTGTTGGGTAGCCCAGCTTCGACCGCCATATTTTTTTAGCGGTGACGTATTGAAGGCTTTGAGGGAAACTGTTAACGCTGCATGGTATGCTGTTTTCAGGGTTGATCGAGTTGATTAAGCACATTTTCCGTAGATTGGCAAACCGTAATAAGTTTTTGAAAGTATTATTGATTGAATAACTCCTATCCTTATTGCCCTATGGACTATTGCCGCTTGTCTGTTGTTATTGGGAGAAGGAGTTTTATTTGCCAAGTACTTTTTTAACTCTAATTAAAACAAAGGCAGTTAGCTTTATCTATCAAGAATTGGACTTTAATGCGGTGAAGGTATTCCCATCATACTAATTTTTAGTATGATGGAAAAATGATCACTTCCTCATAGATCAGAATTCCCCAGAATTACGACGGGAGTGTCCGTCGGTGAGATGATATTTTGAGATCGGCCTAAATTAATTATTGGGTATGGTGTATGTAGAGGGATATAAACGTTATTTTAAAATTAAGTTCTGAATTAATTTTAAATTAAATTAATTAAGATTTGAATTGATGCAGATAGGTTTATGGGGGATGAATTTGTGAATTAGTAGAGCGGCGCCTTGTTTTGTGGATGTGTTCGCCGGGAAGCTATGAATATATGGTTGAAATTGCTTGAGCGTTCTTTATAGAGCCCGACGGGCTCAGCCCCAAAGCGACATAGTCGGGTGTTTTGCTGTTATTTTTAGTGTTACTTGCTCTCATCATCATCTTTTTCAATGTTAAGTTGATTGGATTCGATGAGTGGATTAGCGAAAATTGATATCTGCAAATCCCTTACCTAAAATGTAAGGGATTAAAATCTGATACATTATTCGTATTGTTTGTGTGTGAGTTTGACGTATGTTGTACGTGTGGGTTTTTGTAGGTGAGTATAGCTGGAGTTAAATGGGTATTCGGATTTGGTTGGATGCGTTTTGGTAACTACGGTGTTCCTCAGTTTGGAGTTTTTCTTAATGCTAGCTATGTTTGAGCTAGTTTAGGTTTTTTTATTCGAAACTGGTGGGATTGTGTGTGCACTGAAAGGTGTACTTGAGAGAGAGTGTTGTTGTATTTGTATTTTCATGCCCGACGGAGGGTATATTAATTTTAATGCATAGTTTGTAACACAGTGAAATAATCATCGTAGACCCTTAATACCTTTAAGAGATATGACTCTGGCTGGTCCTAGTTCCCACCGGAGTCAAAAGGGAGAATCCACACTTGTTGTTCCAAGATCGTACGCTCAAGTCGCGTCACGTGAAAGTAAGCCACAATCGGGCGCATCAGATTCGGTCTCTCAAATTCCAGGCATGATTTCAGAAAAAGCGTGAGCAACAGACGAAACTTAATCAAGTAATATTCAATAAATTGAGCGAGCTCGAGTTTAAACCTCGAAAAGCGTTGCATAAAAAATCATGAATATGGGAAAGTCAATCAAAATAATTACATGGAATGCAAACGGCCTTTTGCAAAAAATTGACGAAGGAGGGTATATTAATTTTAATGCATAGTTTGTAACACAGTGAAATAATCATCGTAGACCCTTAATACCTTTAAGAGATATGACTCTGGCTGGTCCTAGTTCCCACCGGAGTCAAAAGGGAGAATTCACACTTGTTGTTCCAAGATCGTACGCTCAAGTCGCGTCACGTGAAAGTAAGCCACAATCGGGCGCATCAGATTCGGTCTCTCAAATTCCAGGCATGATTTTAGAAAAAGCTTGAGCAACAGACGAAACTTAATCAAGTAATATTCAATAAATTGAGCGAACTCGAGTTTAAACCTCGAAAAGCGTTTCATAAAAAATCATGAATATGGGAAAGTCAATCAAAATAATTACATGGAATGCAAACGGCCTTTTGCAAAAAATTGACGAACTAGAAGTATTCCTACGGAAGAATAATGTAGACATATGCCTGATTTCGGAAACCCACTTTAAAAAGGGTTCAGCACGCAAAATAAAAGGTTACATTGACTATCACGCGCATCACCCTTTAGAAAATTCGAGAGGTGGATCCTCTCTCTACATTAAAGACTGCATTAAGCACTCCAAAGCACTCCAAAAACGAAGAAATAGAACTTGACTCTATGCAAATAACCTCAGTCTCAGTAAAATTAAGTAACATAAATTACAACATCGCGACGAGCTATTTTCCTCCGCAGTATTGGCTGGCAGATGAAGATCTTGTTCTGCTCTTTGATTCCTTCGTGTCAAACGTTATCATCGGCGGGGACTTTAACGCGAAAAATACTTTTTGGGGCTCACGGTGCAATTCAACAAGAGGCAGAGTCCTCTTTAAAGCAAGTACAAAATGCGGCGTGGTCTTCTTATCGACGGGAAAGCCAACATATTGGCCAACCGACAGAAATAAAATACCTGATCTCGTCGACTTAGAACGAACGTAGAAGAACGCCTTGATCTCTCTCCAGATCACTCGGCAGTTCTTTTGAAAATCGGCGCGAGCCTAGCGAAAAAGAAAAGAGCGCCTAGATTAGCTAACAACAACACCGACTGGGACGGCTTTAGAAAATCCCGCAAAGAAAACATAGCTTTAAATGTACCGCTCAAAACGCCACTTGAAATAGAAGACGAATTAAATACTGGTGAGAGTTATTCAGAGCGCTGGGTGGAATAACACTTCTTTGCGGAGGTCCGAATTATCAAACAGCGGAACAAAATTTCCGCGAGAAATAAAGGAGCTAATATGCGAAAAGAGGAGAGCGCGCAAGAGATGGCAACGTTTGCGAGCACCCCCAGAGAAGACCATCTGGAACGACCTTTCTAACAAACTGAAGCACGAACTTCAAGATTTTAAAAGTCGCGAGACTACTGCTTACCTCGAAAGTTTGACTGCCGATAAAGATTTGAACTACTCTCTTTGGAAAGCAGTCAATTCCGTTAAGAAGCCTATAGCACACTCTGTGCCATTAAGAAAAGCCAACGGCGAATGGGCAAAAGGAGACAAAGAAAAAGCGGATTTATTTGCAGATTACCTAGAAGAACATTACATTCAAACCGTTTCACGGGGAACAGTTGGTGGAGGATCTCAATCCTTATGCGGTACAAGATAATTATAGAATAAAAACCGTGTCATTGGCTGAACTTCGTCAAACGACAAATAATCCGAAAAACAACAAAGCCCTTGGCTTTGACTTAATTACTAGCGAAATTCTAAAGGAGCTACAGAAAAAAGCGTTGGTCAAGCTACTCTATATCTTTAACGCCTCCGTGAGAATTTTATACATTCCAAGGCAATGGAAAGTGGCCGACGACAAAAAGTCATACAGACATATTTCGCTACTGCAGATAATGTCTGAAGTATTCGCGAAACTGTTGCTAATAAGGTTGCAACCAATCATTGAAGAAAGACGATAGATTCCGGATCACCAATTCGGATTTAGGAAAAAGCATTCAACAATCGACCAAGTCTATCGAATAACAAACGAAATCGAAAAAGCTCTGGAAGCGAAAAAAAATGTACTAGCGCTTTTCTCGACCTATCGCAAGCCTTCGACAAGATATGGCACGAAGGACTGACGTACAAGTTAAGGCTTAGCTTACCAGAAGAACTCTATAGAATCTAAGAGTCTAACTCAAGATACATACCCCACGATGAGGGAACAATTTTCGCTACGTTCGCTGACGACACTGCTATTCTCGCTATTGATACGACAGTTGAACTATCAACAGGGAAACTTCAGCGCGCTTTATACAAAATATGCGACTGGACGAAGACTGGCGAGTCGTCCTTAACGAGACTTAGTCAACGCATGTTAGCTTTACTTATAAAAAGATAAACAACAAACCTTTATTCATTAACTCGGTACAAGTCCCGTGCTTAAATGAAGCGAAATATCTAGGAATGACTCTAGACGCAAAACTTAAATGGAAGCCGCACGTTAAAAAGAAACGCGACGAGCTCGAAATCAAGTTAAGAGAAATGAATTGGCTTATCGGAAGATTTTCCAAACTAAGCATATAAATATAAGCATAAGCATATATACATAACATTAACTAAGCATATATATAAAACAAACTGCTTTTGTATAAGCAAGTGCTAAAACCATCTTGCACGTACGGTATACAACTCTGGGGTTGTACTAAACCAAGCAATATATCTATTTTAGAAACTTTTCAAAATAAGACACTCAGAGCAATCGTTTATGCTCCATGGTACATAAGAAATAGCGATCTACACCGAAATCTAGGAATCGCAACCGTGTCTGACGAGGTAACAAACTTTGCTCGCAAACTTAGTACTCGTCTTCGCGGACACTGCAACAATGAAGTTATCCGAACTTTGGATCAGACAAATCTTACGTGCTGACTACAACGAATGAGACCGTTGGATCTAGCAGCATAAGATGAAACCGCATAAAATGACGGTATAGTAGGTGCTTTCGTTGGAAGGCAGCCTGCCACACGCGATTACTACAGAAGCTTGAACTACTTGTTAAGGAAACTTAGTCGTAGTCTGACGGAAAATGGCAGGTTTTTTAGTGAGTAATAATCTCACACTACTATGGACACGCGCGGCCGGTCCTCGTAGTGCCTATGAAAGTTTTTCCTGCACACGGAAAAAAAAGTGTGAAGGTTTTAGTTCTTCAAAATCAAGATAGAGGGCTGAAACTGTGACGTTTTGATTCTTTTGTTGCACAGACAAAGTGTGAAAATTGGTTTAATCCGTCAAAAGCCACGCCAACCACTGCCTTCAATGTGGGAACCTATATTTCACATTTTCTTTTAAAATGACTTTTGGTTAAGTTAGACAAGGCATAGTTCAATTTTGATACTGAGCAATTTGGCCCAAGACCTTTAATCTTCGCATCCAATGTTCAAGTGCTTATAACTCATCGATTTTTTATCTAATCTGGAAACGCATCCGACTTAGTTATTAGTTTATCGAATTTTTGCTTGAAAAAAGACCGTCAAGTATGAAGACATACGCGGAGCGGTCAGTCGGCTTTTGTTGAAGGTTATGGTCCTCTATATTGCGCTGTTTGTGTAACATTCAATTTATTTATTAAAATTATTTCTGGATATATTTTACAGGATCCGGAAAAAAATAAACTTTTATATATCTGTAATGATATACAACACAATAATCAAGCCTCATTTCGAGTTCTGCTCTACAATTTTGTAGGTATATGCTGCAACCAGGGACAAATCGACCTTCTCCAAAGACTGCAGAACAAAGGCATGCGAAGTATTCTACGAAGCAGCACGTATTCTACGATGCAGATACTCGAAGCACTAAGCTGGCTTAACATCAAGCAAAGGCTAAACCTTAATACGCTTTTGGCAGTATTTAAAATAAAATACAGCCAAGCCCCAACATATCTGACGAACGAGGTTAGGCAAGTGGGGAAGTACATCCGTATGGGGTTAGAAATGCAAATGACTTCAGACTGGCAAACCAGTACTCCACCGCGACCAGAAATACAGTTATTTATAAGGGCTTTCAATTGTTTAACAATTTACCACCCAATGTAAAAAATTAAACAAACTTTAGAGTGTTCAAAAGAAAATCTATTCAATTTGTCAAAAATAGTTATTAACAGCAAGAAAGCGACTGAAATTATAATAACTTTATAGCTATATAAATTTAAAAATTGAATTTTTAAAAGTATAACAAATACTAATAAAGAATTATCTACTACTTACTTACTTACTTAGAGTGGCGCTACAGTCCGAGGTGGACCTGGGCCTCAGCCAACAAGCTTCGCCAGCCAGCTCTGTCTCAGTTTCGCACGCGAAGTTGGCTGAGGTCCCCTTCCACTTGCGTGCGCCACCTGAGTCTCGGTGCTCCTCTACCGCGCCGTCCCTGCGGTGTGGATTCCAAGATTTTCCGGGCCGGGGCGTTGGTGTCCATCCGCTGTAGATGACCCAGCCGTCGTAGACGTTGAGTTTTGACTCTTTTGGCTAGGTCGGTATCGCTGTACAGCCCGTACAGTTCGATGTTATATCTCCTCCTCCACTTTCCGTCTATGCAGACGGGACCGTAAATCGTCCGAAGAATTTTCCTCTCGAAGCAGCCTTAAGTGTTTTCATCCGCCTTTGACAGGGTCCATGCTTCTGCACCGTAAAGCAGGACTGGGATGATGAGGGTCTTATACATGGACACTTTAGTTGCTCGAGAGAGGGCTTTGCTACTCAATTGCCTTCTTAGCCCAAAGAAACAGCGATTGGCAAGAGTTATCCTTCGTTTGATTTCAGCGCTGGTGTCATTGTCTGAATTGATAGCGGAACCCAGGTAGACAAAGTCCCTAACTACTTCATAGTTATAGCTGTCGATGGTGATGTTTTGTCCAAGAATTAAATACTACTACTACTATCCATAGGATAGGAGGTATATTTAGTTTGCCACTTAATTTGTAACACGGTGAAATAATAATAGTAGACCCCCACGACCTTAAGGGCATGTTGTCCATTTTATTTGCATATTGGAATAGAATAATGTTTTGTATTCGGCCGACCTTAACCTGGGTAACAGACGCCGGCTAGGAAGCTGCGTGAGACAAACCCTTCTAGATCTTTCGTTCGTTGCTAGTTTTTGTCCGCCCCGGATATTTTCCATACCGGTTATCACCCTATCCGCCAGCAAGGGAGGCGCTCAATTGGGGACCTCAGAACGAGGGTTGTGGGTCCGTTTAACGATCTATAGCTTCTGCGTATACACTGTAGCACTAACTCACTGGTTCCACGTCTGTCTGGAATTTCCGAATTTCTGCCACATTTTCTAAAAGTAATGAAGAATAAAGGTGGACTCAATGCAAATAAGCTCAGTTTTAGTAAAATTTAGGCACCTAGCTTACAACATCAAGTCGAGTTATTTTCTTCCACAGTATACTCTAGCGGACGACGATTTGACAACCCTTTATCACGGGCGGGGACCTTAACGCAAAACATACTTTTATGGGCTCATGTTGAAATTCAACAAAAGGCAGAGCTCTTTTTAAAGAAAGTAGAAAACATGGCGTGGTCTTCTTATCATTTAGAGCGCTACGGGAAATGACACTTCTTTCCGGGGGACCGCATTATCAAACAGGGGAATAACATACCTATCCACCCGAAAAAAGAGCTAATACGCAGAAAGGGAGAATGCGTAAGAAATGGCTACGTTCGTGAGAGCCACCATATAAGATAATCTGAAATTACCTTTCTTACAAACTAAAGCAAGTACAATTAAATTTAAAAGTCGCGGGACTACTGCTTGCCTTCAAACTTTTAATTTCGGCAAATGGTCCAATTACCTTGCTTTGGGAAGTCGTTAAGTCCATTAAGAATCCTATAATAGTACACTTAGCGCCATTATGTCAAGCCAACAGCGAATGGATGGGAGGAGACAAAGACAAAGCGGATTTATTTGCAGAATACTTACAAGGAGCATTCGAATAAAATTTTATACGTTCCAAGACAATAAAAAGTGGCAGAAGTTTTGATGGTACCGAAACCATTAAAATGTCTAAACAACAAGATACTGCAGGCCTATTTTGCTGCTGCCTATAATATCTATGTTTTTCGAGGATTATTGAAGAAACACACTTATAAAATATATGTATGTAGGTAACAGCGCTTTTCCCGACACGTCTCGCAAGCCTTCGACTAGGTATGGATGAAGCCATGAAATATGAGTTAAGACTTGACCTACCAGAAAACCTCTACAGAATATTGGAGCCTTATCTTGAAGATAGAATCCAATAAACTTTCACTATACGACTAAATGTTAGAATAAAGGCGGCTGTACTGTTAGTTGTCATCATAATTGTTATAATTTGCTTGACAAGATATGTTGGCAAAAAAATAACAAATAAAAAACGATGGTTGGTTGGACATGGATTCGAAACCAGGACCTTGCAATTGTCGGTCTTAGGTGCCTCCATCTGCACCACAGCCCACTTCCATCTCGGGGGGCTAAATAGCCTACATGTTCTCTCTGCATAAATGATGCACTTGAACCAGCAACATCATAAGTTATCAATACGTTATTTAGTTATATCAGTTACTCTCTATCCTTTATTCCTCTATCATTTACAATAATTTTCAAATTAAATAACTCGTGTGTTAACTATTGATCAACCATCAACTATGGATAGCGAAAAACCACATCACAAAAGAACGTTAATTACAATTGGAACTCTTTCTGTGGTCCACCCGGTGGTTAAATAAGGGTTGCTGGTTCGTTATAGAATCTTAATACATAAAGAAAGTCAATAAATATTAGATTAAACCAAAGCTGCATTATATAAAACGGGTCGGAAAAATTCATAGAAAGAAAATTAATGTCTTCCAGGAATCGGTAGATTATACAGCAAGCAATTAAATAAGTTATTTGCTTCATGCTAGTAATGCGACATGATTATTCTATACAATTTGAGGGTTTTGGGGATTTACTGAATTTCCTATTACCTCGAATTCACTGCACTATGTAATTACTATAGGTAAGTATTCAGCTGTATTAGTACATTATTTGGAAAAAACAAGTGAGTAAGTGCAGGAGTTCGACCCTGTATGCAGTGTAGCACCAATTCTAAAAGTCTTTTTTGCCCAAATTCATATATTATTTGTACAGGCCAAGCCCCCTATCAATTGTAATTTCGTTAGAATCATAAGAAAATACGGTAAACGCGCCTTGAAATTGGGGTGGACATTTTCGCAACAGAAGAACCAAGCCATGTACAAAGTTTCAGCTCTCTAGCTTGATTTTGTTACAAAATATGCATTAAAATTAATATGCCTAGGGTCGGGTATAAAAAGCTCTTTCAGATCCCTTGGAGAGAAAATTTTTTTTGCGTTTTCCCAGTTTTACATTACTAGAAAACGATAAGCACCTAATTTTTGTGAAGATTATTATAAATTTATTTTGAATCAATCGTTTGCATTTTGCTATTGGTACGCTATTCCAAATGAACACAGCATATTAAACTACTTTGATACAGGCGAAAATATTACCATCCGTGGCGTCAGTCCGTGTTTGGAACTTCAATCCCGAAGCTGATATTCAACACAGTGATTCCGGAATATGGAAAAAAATGGGGAAAACAGGTGGGAAAGTGCAACAGCGCGTATGCAAAGCTTCAGTCCGTCTGCGACGGATTGCAAAATACCCGACCCTACCAAAAAGAAGCCTGTCACGCCTCCAAAAAGTGGGCGGGATTTAAAAATATAACGCTAGGTGGTTGCATAAATTTTGGACTAACATCCCGTCATTTTGACAAAAAAATCACTTTTTTCTAAGCCACGCCCACAAATGATGTATATAATATATACAATACATACATATAATATATAAAGGGTGATTTTTTAGCTGGTTTGGTTTTGGCAACACTGGTTTTGACAGCTGACGTGTGTTTAGTACCTTGTGTCACTGTCAAACAGCTTCAGTTTGAATTGCAATTTAACCATGGATCGTCTTATAAATGAACAACGCTTGCAAATTATTGAATTTTACTATCAAAATTCGTGCTCGGTTCGAAATGTTCATTGCGCGCTGCTTCCATTTTATGGTCGGCATTCTCGACCTTCTGAACAGTCTATTCGGAATATTGTGACCAAATAGTCAATTGGCCGCCTAGATCGTGTGATTTGACACCATTAGATTATTTTTTGTGGGGGTATGTCAAGGCTAATGTCTATAGGGACAAGCCCGCTTCGATTGACGCACTGGAAGCCAACATCCATGCATTCATTCGTGAGATACCGGCCGATATGTGTGAAAGAGTATGCCAAAATTGGACTTAGGGGATGGGCTACCTGAGACGCAGCCGCGGTCAACATTTGCATGAAATAATCTTTAAACCTTAAAATTCAAGGTTCAAACTATCGATTCAAATAAATATTCTCAATATTCTATAAATATTCTAAATACTCCCAAATATTCTCAACCTCTTAAAAAATCACCCGTTACAAGAAATATAGAAAATAATAATATCTAGAACTTTTGTTTTATAATTTTTTATCAAATTTCATGTATACTTTATTTATTGAAAAACAGTAACTTTAAATTAAAATTCCTTAAAAAGTGGGCGTGTTCAACAGTTTTCTACTGCCTCAAAGACAATTACAAAGCAGTGTCACATACTAAAAATCAGTGTGCTAGCACCATTTTGATATAGCTAAAGTGTGAAACAAGTATTTTTTAAAATTGGAGATGGTCGCACATACATACCACTACAGGCGATTCTCCTGTCGGTCTCATTCATATCTCTTAAAGGTCTTAAGAGTCTACGGTGATTATTTCACTGCATTGCAAACTATACAGCAAACTTAATATACCCTGGGTCGGGTATAATTCATTCCGGGTTCTGTGTGTCCGCCCGTCTATCTGAGTCTGTGGACTGCCTACTCCCGCAATCGGTGTTAATGTGCCACTTGCTCCAGTGCTTCAAAATTGTAACAATGGATAAATTTTCACATTTATCATACCCTTGTAACTGTAATACATACAAAAAGACAGGTGAGTTCCGTTACAAGAGTTTGTCTGTAAACTTCTATATACCCGACCCTATATAGGTACCGTGTAAAATCAAATCTTAAATTTTTTTGTCCTGAATTCATGTATTATATGCATAGGTCACGCCCCCAAAAGTGGGTCTGGGATAAAAATTAAGATCAATTAATTCTAATTTCGTTAGAATCATGAAAAAAGGCGTTAAAACCGAAAATTATTTCGAAAGAAAATAAAAAACATTTTTTTCCTAAAAACGCCCCCTTAAAGTAAGCGGAGCTCAAAATTTTGCAAATAGTTATATCTTTAATATTTGTCATATATTTTTTTCGATTTGGAGGGAGCTCTCCGAGGAATTTGGTTTTTAAAGATCTAACATGTTAAAACTGGGCATAGCCGATATTGTGGGCGGTCCATTTTTTGGCTTCTTAGAGGCTTTGGGCCTTTATTGCTCTATACCAAAATTTGAGTTCCTACGCCTTGTCTAACTTGACCGAAAAGCATTTTGAAAGAAAATTTGAAATAGAGGTTTTCTTGCATTTAAGCCAGTAGTGGGCGTGGCCGTTGGCGGATTTAACCAATTTTAAAACTTTTTTAAAGACCTTAAAGCTTTACACATACGGACGGCCGGACATACGGACTTAGCTTAATCGGTTCACCTGTCGGTCTTGGTCATATCTCTAAAAGACCTTAGGGGTCTACGGTGGTTATTTTTCACTGTGGTACAAACTATGCATTAAAATTGATAAACCCTGGTCCGGGTATAAAAATTACATTTTCGCGTACATTTTACCCGCAAACATGGATATTCCATGCTAATATTATGTTTTGAAAGAGAAGAAAAACATATAAAGAATAATTTTTTTTTCTATTTAAAAAATTGCATAAATGTTAACGGCACGGAGATGAAAACAAGAAAATATAGGAATAGAAAGGGGATAGGAATGGAAAGGAAAGTAGGAATGGAAAAGGGAATGGAAATGGAGAGGAGAATAGGAAAAGGAATAGGAATTGGTTATACCGTGGTCCGTTACAGACGGACCGAAGCTATTAGATACGCACTGTTGCACTTAGTCATTGGTTTAAAACAAAGTTGATATGCCTATATTTTTGGTGATCGATTCTCCTGTCGGTCTCATTCATATCTCTAAAAGGTCTTAGGGGTCTACGGTGATTATTTCACTGCGTTACAAACTATACATCAAACTTGATATACCCTGGTTCGGGTATAAGAAAAATAAAGTCTGCAGACCGCCCCTTGCGGGCGTGGCATCGATTCGAAAGTGTCGATCGAAAGTGTAATCTATGCAATTTATTCAATATTTTCGTTCCAAATCGAAAAATTTTTACTTAAAATACTATGTAGAAAACCGCTTTTATTATTTCTTTCATACAAAGTTTAGGGACATGTCCTACTTTGGAGGCAGAACTTAAGAAAAACCTCTAATTTTCCAGAAAACATGGATAGACCCCCAAGACCTTAAGGGAATATGATCGAGACTAAATTCTGAGTCGAATGAGCCATATCCGACCGCCCGTTAGGTTTTAAAGTTTGAGCTAGAAATTTTGTACGAAAGCTCTCCGTCATCTGAAGCAACACAAATATTAAAAGTTTTTCAAACCAGCCCACAGCCAAGCCCACAATCGGTCTAAATGTGCAACTACCTCCAGTGCTTTTAAACTGTTTTTATCGCGATTTGACTTACCGTGAATTAAAATAAAAAACGGATAAATAAAATATAAAACGGAAAATATAAACTAGACGTTTTGAAAGGGTTTCCCTTTTGTGGTCACGAGAAAACTGATGAGAACTGTGTGGTGGGTGATTTACGTACGGTCTTACTTGCGGAGATTGACCATGGGCTCACCAGTTGCACCGGTGATAGCGGACATCTGGACGCAGCATTTTGAATAAAGAGCCTTAATAACTCACGGATCAAACCAATTTTTTGGAAAAAGCACTTCGATGACACCTTTTATATCCTGGGTGCAGAAATCCGTGAACATATACTCGTGAACGCAATTTGTAGACTCGGTTCTACATTTGGTTCATATAAAGTTTTGGGCTACGCACAGATTTAGAGGCAGAACTAAAGAATATATAATTTGTTCCAGAAAAACATGGATTTGAACTGCTTTTTAACCTTATTATGGGAAGAATAAGCAATAAAGCTTAGCACATAAGGTACACTGGACACTATTTTAGATTTCGCATGCACAAGTTTTTGGTCTTGTGCATGCGAAATCTAAATTCACAATCGCACACGTCTACAGCGTGTAGGTGACTAGAGATTTGTTGTGAACTCAAGATTATCGATTAAACGAATGGCTCTTTTCCGAATTGAATCAAGAAGGCGGAAAAAATGCTTAGAAGTAGAGCTCCAAATATGCGAGCAGTATTCCAATGCCGGTTTTATCTGAGCTTTGTAAAGTAGAAGTAACTGAGGAGGGGAAAATAACCCTTTTGCTATTTATAGCTTAATTTGATGAAGTAGACTTAGCAATATAAGATAAGTTCACCAAGCAAAGCTGTATTAGAATTAATATAATAAATTTCCTTGAAAAGACAGAATATTGTGTTTTGCTAGCATTAAGAGTTACAAGATTTGCCTTGCGCCAATCTTAAATCTTTTTGAGATCAGAATTAAGGGATTGAATTTGACTGCATCTATGGCTATGAGAATTTATAGCTTTAACAGGAATTCTGTTTGGATACTATAAGAGTATTCCGCAAAGGGCATCCGCAAAGCTAACCAGTGAGTAAGTGCTACAGTGTGTACGCAGAAGTTATAGTCCGTAAAACGGACCGTTGAATACCCCATCCTATCCCACATTGTAAAATGCTGATGGCATAGTTATTTTTTGACATCTTATAAGTAATGCAAACTTCGAAAAAGGGCGTGGTCCAACCGCCCCTAATTACAAACTATTAATTATAAGATATTTCCACAGATATTTCCAAGTTACACCTAATTGTACGTAAAAATGCAATTTTTTGGTTCAAATTCAATATTTTTGAAAAATCGACCCCTAAAAGAGGCGTGACTAAAAACTTTATATGAACCAAATCTGGACGGAAGTATTGTTTACCTTACCTGCTTTTTGTTTCATGCTTTCCTAAATTAGGCTCAAGGGCAGTCGAAATTAGGTTTTTCTGGAAAATTTTAGGTTTTTCTTCAATTCTGCCTCCAAATGTGGGCGGGGCCCAAAGTCTTGTATGAACAAAATGTGGAACTAAATAAAATACTAAGCAAATTTTTTTCAATTTCGAGCAAAAATACTGAGTAAACTGCATTAGAAAATTTACCCTTAAAATAGATGCCACGCCCACTAATGGAGGTTTACCAATAAAATTTGTCTTTTTCGTGTCTTATATTCACTAAGAGATGCTAAATGTCAATTTTCAGCCTTTTAGAACGTCTTACAGTTGTGAAAAATCTGGAGGTAGTTGCATATTTAGACCGATTGTGGGCGTGTCTTTGGGCGGATTTCAAAAAATTTTACACTTGTACTGCTTCGCATGCCGTGCACCTGACGTACGAAGTTTTAGCACCCTAGCTCAAAATTTAAGGCCTAAAAACATGTGACATACAGACAGACGGACGGACGGACGTGGCTCATTCGATTCAGAATTCGGTCTCGATCATATACCCTTGAGGTCTTGGGGGTCTACCATTATTATTTCACCGTGTTACAAACTATGTGACAAACTTAATATACCTCCTATCCTATGGGATATAAATATTTTATTATTATAATAAGAAATAAAGTAGGGGGCAGAATTGAACCTTGTGGAACATCCGTTAATTGTAAACGAATCGGATGATTCACCATCAATTACGACTTTAATAGATCGTCCATGGAGAAAATTTTCTATCCAACCACAAAGTTGTTGCGGGAAACTGTAACACACAAGTTTAGATATAAGAGTTCTATGCCACACTCGGCCGAATGCTTTGGAAATATAAAGAGAAACAGCTCTTGATTCATCATATTTCTCAATAGATTTTGTCCAAATGTGAATTACAAAACTTTGCAGTTGAACTTTTATTACAAAACCTTGCTTATGATCAATTTAGCGGGTATGTCTCTCTAAATATTTAATCATTTAGATAACAGAGCCATAGGGCGATAGTTCTGAGGCAAACATTTTTTACCCTTATAAGCCGTCCGAACAAAAATGTAAACAGGACCTCTAATGGCATTGCTACGTTGTCCGTCCGTCCAATTGCGTCATAATTTGTGAACGGTAAGTCGTAGAACGACAAAATTTGGTGTGCTTTTAAACTGCGGAAATAGTCAGAGATACCAATGAGAGCAATTTTGTCTAAGCAAAAACAAAGGTTTAATTACAGTTTGAAGTTTCATGGGAAAATGGATTATTTTTCAATATTTTTTTTAAGAATTTATCAGGCAAGATCAAGAAAAGCGAAACTTAAGGTAAATAGATAATGCACTTTAATTAAAAAAATTCAAGTTTTTGAAAATATTGAAAAGTTTTTGAGAAATGAAGAGTTGTAAATGGTTAACGTTTGAAGTTTGTGGCGTGTACCTCTTCCAAACTTTCAAAGAAGTATTCCCCAAAACATTTTCTGCGTACTCGCGAAATCACCTCGCATTCGCACAGTATGTGTGCTATATCCTCAACCGTCTGCAGATCACTGCAGAATCGACACATATCGGTGTCAGAAAGCCTGAGCCTCCTTGCGTGTTTCCACAGGAGAAAATGTCCTATCAAAATTCCCACTAAAGCCCTAAGCTTGTCCCTGCTCAGTTTTAATAATGCCTTCGATCCTTCTTCGTCTAGTCGTGGCCTAGACCTAGATACCTAGATACCCTGTGTCCAGCCAGACGAGACCACCTTTGGTTGGCCGTCATTACAATTTTCTCCTCAATTAAGGATAACATTACTTAAGGATACATTTATTTCACAGTCTTTTGAGAAGATACCAGAACCTGTTCCTTCTCCTGTTTTCGAACCGTCTGTGAAAATTGCAATTTCATTAGGTCTGACAATTGCATTATTTTCCCTGTCTTCCCTCACTGGATAAATGACTTCATACGGTGTGTCAAAGTCGACAAGAGAGGGAATTTCATCCGTTAAAGTTGGATTGCTTGGCAGTAGCTACGAGAGGATCAAGCCGCTACGGCTCACTAACTTAAACTACTACTCTTGAAGTAGTTTAAGTTAGTGAGCCGTAGCGCACTATTGCCGGAAGGAAAGTTTTTTTTATCTGTAGATCAAGCGGTGTTAGGTTCAGCAGAGTGTTCAGAGCTTCCGTAGGTGTAGTACGGAGCGTACCTGTAATAGCTCTGCAGGCCGTTCTTTGAACCGCTGATAATTTTCCATAGACTGTTTTTCTGTTTGTTTCTTTCCACCAAACCGCAGCACCGTAAGTAAGAATGGGTCTTACAGTGGACCATGTCGGGTTTTAAGCCCAAAGTTTTCCCTACCTTTCGCTTACGGATAAAAAGAACATTATATTCCTTTTTAATTCTTTCCCCTACATTAAGATTCCAATTCAGTTTTTTGTATATTATATTTTACATTATATATATTATTATCATATATTATTAATATATATTAAGTACTTTCCATGCACCATTACCACCACGTAATCTGTGTAGTCCGTGGCGCTGATACCCATAGCACTAAACTTCTTCAGAATGTTGTTGATCACTAGAACCCACAGGAGTAGAGATAATACCCCTCCCTGAGTTGTTTCTCTGATTAAGACATTCTAATCGAGCTTTGCCCAATAGAAGAGTTAATAATTCTATTTGCAAGTATGTTACAAGCCCAGTTTATAATGCCCTTTTCAATGCAAGCATCTACTAGAGCACTTTCAATGGCAGTACTCTCCACGTTATTGAAGGCTCCTTCAATATCAAGGAAAGCAGCTAACGCAAACTCATTACAATGTAGACTCCTCTCTATTTTCCCTACCACCTCATTTAAGGCGGTTTCTGGGGATTTTCCTTTCATATATGCATGCTGCGATGCCATTAGAAAGCCATTGCTGCATCGGGCCCTAATGTGAAGTTCAAGTAGTCGTTCCAGGGTTTTAAGCATAAAGGATGAGAGACTTGTCGGTCTTTAGTCCTTTGCTGCCATATGTCCCTGTTTGCCTGCATTAGGTATAAAAATCACTCTTACTTCCCTCCAGGCTGAAGGAACATACCCTATTCTTAGACTGTGTCTGAGAATTCCCATCATGTTTTGGATTGCTGACTCCGGTTCTCTTTACAGCATGATCGGGAGAATGCCATCCAGTCCCGGAGACTTGTACGGCTTGAATGACTGAATTGCCAACCGTAGTTTCTTCCTGTCAATAAGAAAACCTTCTTCGAAGAGTGAGATGCTTGATCTCATTGTTGTCCATTCATTGATGTGGACCCGGGTGAGCTTCCGTCAAGGTTTCCAGAACCTCCTGGCTACTCACAGCCCAGGTTCCATCATTCTTCCCAAGGTAGCTGGGAGCGCAAGATTCTTTTGAGAGCATTTTTCGTAGCCTCAAGGCTTCGTCTGTTACTGAGATAGATTCGCAGTAACTTTGCCATGAAGCCCTTTTTGACTTCCTGACTAAGTACTTAAACTGCTTTTTGCAGTCGTTGTACTCATTCCATGTGTCATCAGTCTTAAAAAGCTTCGCCCTATTGTAGAGTTTTTTAACTTCCTTCCTCTTTGAACCTATATCCCTGTTCCACCACTTTGGTTGGGCCCTTTTATGAGTACAATCGATCGGACATGCCTTCTCGAAAGCCAAGGTAAGTACCCTACTGAGATTTTCTACCGCCCAATCTAAGTCATCAGAGCCATCCAAGATGACCGCTTGGGTATCCAGGTGCCTGTTTGCGACATCCATGTGTTTGACCCCATCGGCTTTCCTGGGATTTCTTTGAAAACCACATACCCTAAACTGCAGATTCACCTTGAAGCGTATCCATTGATGATCCAACATCGAAAACATAATAAAATCGTATAAACACTCACCTCTTGCATTTGTGTCTCTGCTTCCCCAATGTGAATGATAGGCATAAGCGTCGCAGCCCAACACCAGCATCCAATCAGTAATTGTTGTCAGGTCTTTAAGATTTTCCGCGAAGATAACCTCGGAGTCATAAGGAAGATAGATTGAGTTTGTCGCCCTCTCTTTCCCATACTGCCGCCGTCAGGTCACCTGAGTTGTAATTTTCTAAAAGAAATGTCTTTAATTGTTTTTCGATTAGGATGCAAGTCCTGACGCCTTGAAGAACAAGTTGTAGCCTTTAAGCATGAGTTCCCAGATAGTGTTTTTCTTATCGACCCAGGGCTCTTGAATAAGTACGGCTGTGTCGTCCTGCCTGGTGCTGTACTCGACCAGACAGGCCGTCGCTGCCCTACTATAGTGCAGGTTTATCTGCAGCACTTCCATCATCTTGGGGGGTTCATGTTCGTGCTTGCCTTTGGTCGATGGCTTGATCAACAACCGTCCCAAGCTGTACCTAACCATGTTATTGAATTTCTCCAAGACTGGCAAGCAATCCCTCTTTAGAGACAGCAGAAAATGCTGTCCGTGCTGTCACCTAGGCCCTGTCTTAAGGACTCTCCACGAATCGGCTTTAAGCTCCCGATTCTGTACGTGGAGGAGCCCCAACAGTTGCTCTGGGTACGTGTAAGGACACGGAACCCATATCCATGCCGACGGTGGAGTGTAGCTTTCTTGTTCAGCTACCGTTGTGCAGCTGAGCTTGGTGTCCTTCCACGCTTCGCTCACCTCAAAAATGAAGTGGCGAAAGAAATCCATCGAAAGCTTGCGGCTGCCAGCTACAACCTTGCGGCCGCCCTCCCAACCAGCACCATCAAATTTAAGCTCCTCGTTTCCTGCGGTGGATAGTTCCTTCCACAGGGCGTCCTGGATCTTCTCCTCGATGTTTTTCCACTGGTCGATGTCAGACGACCGCAGGGTTCCAGCTCGTTGACCACAGCAACGAGAAGCTCGTCATTTTGATCTTTTTGCTTACGACGCAAAGCAGATGAAGTACCAGCCTTCATCTTTTTTGCATCATTAAGCTCCACGACTTCATCAGATCTGCTTCTCTTGCTGCTGAAAATGTCCTTCTTTTCAAATGCACTACTCCCTTCTTTTAGCTTCGCCGCATAGGGGGAAGTGGGAGTCTGGCAGGCGGCCACTTCTATCTTCGCAGCAGCATTATCCACGTCAACCGCCTTTTGAGGAAGCGGTGGATTGGCCAAGATAGCCTTTGCCCTCTCTAAGGTGGCTTTATCCCAGCCATTTAGCTGGCCGGGGTCAATACCCGCATACTAGAGATGGGAAACACCTGAGTGAGTCGACTCAAATGTGCCAGTGCATCTGCTGAGTCGCCGGATGCACCTCAGCTCAAAAGATTCGAATCACCTCAATGAGTCGTATCAACTCAGTGAGGTGATTCGATACACACTAAAGTCGATACACACAGGAGTCGATTCACACAGGAGTCGATACACGCCACATCGACACCACTGTAACAGTGGCACTGTCACGGGATGATGCGAGATCGGAAGGCGATCGACATCAGACACACATCTTTGCTTGCCTCTGTCTCTACCTGTTTGGATAGATGAATGGGTTGGATTTCATTGTAAGGTTGGTGGGTATTTTTGTGATGTGTGTTTCGGTTTTGTTTTGTCCTCCAGTCCACTACCTTATGGTTGGATAGGATCGATTAAGATGGATGGGTTGTATTTGGAGTGGTGGGGGGTATTTTTGTTTTATGTGATTCGATTTTAGTTTTTGTTTTGGCCTCATTTTCGCACTCGTATACTTTTATCGACTGGCATGCAAGAAAGGGATAGCTTGAATAACTGTAACCATTTGTGCATGAGTTGGGCATACATCTAATTTGGGTTGACTCTTTCGGTTTTTGGAGTATGGTCGACTCTTTTAAAGCAATCTTTCGTGTCGACTCAGTGAAGTGAAATAGTTGGTGTGAGTCGACTCACTGAAAAGAGGCGAATTTCCCATCACA
This sequence comes from Neoascia interrupta, assembly GCA_947623515.1. Lineage (NCBI taxonomy): Eukaryota > Metazoa > Arthropoda > Insecta > Diptera > Syrphidae > Neoascia > Neoascia interrupta. Next base: position 86,624,776 of record OX392462.1, read on the forward strand.
ACCGCATACTTCGCTATCTTACGCTGGGCGTTGTTAAGCAGCTTGTTCCTCCGGTGAGCGTTCCTCACACCCTTAGCAACAGTGTTGGAGGTGGTAGGCACAGCGGTCGCGCCTGCTGATTCTACATTGACCGTCACCGAAGCCTCTTCCTCACACTTTCCAGCCTTGGGGAAGGCTTCCACTGCGGATGTTCCAGCTGTCTTAGCACCCCCCTCGGCCAGATTATTACCCTTCGCCTCTGTGATCAAAGCAGTAGGCACAGCGTACGGGCCAACTGTGTCCACGCCTGTCATCACTGAAACGATTCCCCTGTTTTCAGCCTCGGAGATAGCTTTGACTGCGGATGATCCAGCTGTCTTAGAAATCTCTTCGGCCTGTGAGCTGCCCTTTAAATCACCGGCAAGAGTTCCAGCCTGCTCACCGGTGAAATCGCTATCGTTACTGAGTGTTCTTTCAAACTCACTATCGTTAGCATAAAGCCCAGTTTAATCCAAAGCCCCTACCAGGAGAGAGATGGATGAATCCGAGAGTCCATCGTCACTCACCTCTTCCTGGACAGGGCTTGTTTTAATCATTTTTTTGCTTGTTTTTCTGTTTTTCCATTTTAAATTTAAATTTGGTACCCACGAGTAAGGCCGGAAATAAAAGGTCGACCCAGGCAGAGCCGCCATTAAGTATAACAGGCCCGCGCCAAGGCATCTGAGAGAGCCTCATACGTGGTTGGTTTGACCCCCAACCTTGCATCCTTCAGCACGGTTTGCACTACGCTCACATCACTACTTGAATCAGGTTCAGCAAAACTTAGTTCGTTACTCATCAGCCGGCCGAAGCCGGTTGAATCTTCGTAACTTAAGCCCCCCACCGGCGTCATTGAAGATGACGCTCACGACAAGACGTTTCCACGTGGAGGGAACACACGTCTAAAACCAACACAAAGTGAACCAAGAGCATAAGTCATACTTCTCAGAAAAGGGCGTGGCATCCACCATTTTTCAATTTCATCCTTTTTATACCCGACCCAGGGTATGTTAAGTTTGATGTATAGTTTGTAACGCAGTGAAATAATCACCGTAAACCCCTAGAACTTTTTAGAGATATGAATGGGACCGACAGGACAATCGATTAAGCCATGTCCGTCCGTCTGTATGTAAACAACTTTTAGGCCTTAAATTTTAAGGTACAGAGCTTTAAATTTTTTGGGTTGGCTGGAAGTCCATTGGACCAGACCAAGTTTGAAAATTAGCCGAATCCGCTCACAGACACGCCCACTACAGGCCCGTATGTGCGACCATCTTTAATTTAAAAAAATACTTTTTCTAAATTTTAGCTATGCTAGAATATGCTAGCGCATTTTTAGTATGTAACATTGCCTTGCAATTGTCTTTGAAGTGGCCAAAAATTTTTAGCCTTTGCATTGACCACGCCCACTTTTTCGAGGGATTTTAGTTTAAAATGGCTGTTTTTCAATAAATATATGAAATTTGACTAAAAACTAAAGGAAGGGTTACAATCCGCTTAGGCGAATTTCGACTAACAATTCGGTCTCGATCATATGCCCTTTAAGGTCTTGGTCTACGGTGATTATTTCTCTATGTTACAAACTATGAATCAAACTAAATATACCTCCTATCCTATGGGTTGGGGATTATATGACAAAAGTTGTAGATATTAGGATTTTCTAACTTTCATGTATAAGTACTATGTGCCTCCGCCCAATTTTGTGGGCGTGGCGTTAAAAAAAGTGATTTTTTTAAGTTGAAAAGGCGGAGTCTTATACCGAAATGTATACAACCAACTAGTATAAAGCATTCAACAGTTATATTTTTGTATCCCGCCCACTTTTTGGAGGTGTGGCAGTTTTTTTTTTTGGATGGTCAGGTATTTTGCAATCCGTCGTAGATGGACTGAAACCTTTGCATACGCACTGTTGCACTTTCCCACTTGTTTTGTTTATATTTTGGATCAGAAGTGGTATACACGTGTTGATTGCATTTTCAAATTAAAAATTTGGTTTATACTTAAAAACGCCCCCAAAAGTGGGCTGGTATAAATTTATACATTTCAGTTGATAGCTTTCACACATATCTGAACATTTTATAGCGCAAGTTTTTTGGATTCAAAAAAAATATATCGAATAAAAACCGTTTACTAAAATGCAAATGAAATATGACCACGTCCAAAAGGGGCGGGTTTTACCTTTTTTGGAATTTCAATCGCAATACACTTAAGCGAGGATAACGCGAACCAAATTTTGGCTTCCTACGACAACTTTGACTTTTCATGTTAATAAGTGAAGTGGTAGGATTTTGAAAGTTTTTACATTTGTACTGCTTCGGGACCTAGAAAGAACAGATATCAAGTTTCAAGTTCCTAGCTCAAAATGTAAGGCCTAAAAACTACCGACAGATGGACGGACGGGCGGTGGCTCAATCGACTTACAATCCGGTCTCGATCATATGCTCTTAAGGTCTTGGGGGTCTACGGTCATTACTTCTCTATGTTACAAACTATAAATCAAACTCAATATGCCTCCTATCCTATGGGATGTGATATAAAAAAATAAATAAATAGAGTGGCGCAACAGCTCGAGGTGAACCAGGGCCAACTTCTCAACAATGTAAGCTGGTGTGTTAATTTCTTTACATACAAGGGGACCTACAATTTTTTGCCGAATCCGAGCTGCACTTTGAGAAGTTTTTCAAGACAAATGATACTCTCGGAGGGCTTGTCAGACCCTCGCGGAGGTGGGGGCCGTGAAAAAGAACAAGTCTTTTTTTTCCGGTGACGATGGCAAGATTCGAGCCCAGACCTCTGGCTTAGTAAGCACACACACTAGCCACTACGCCACGGCACCCCATATGGGATGCGGTATACAAATATGTAAATAAATTAAGAAAATTTTAAATAGTTAATGGTTTTCTAGATGTGCTTGAAAACACTTCAGTTGACTGACTAGAATGGTGCTGCTAGCAAATATGATATTTCTCGTAGCTTCTGTGCCACTTATTTTACACCCCTAAGTCGACAAGGGGCAAAGGTTTGATTAAAGGCAAAATTCAAAATGCGCAAGAAAACATCGCTGGTCCTAGTTCCCACCGGAGTCAAAAGGGAGAATCCACACTTGTTGGTCCAAGATCGTACCAACCAGTATCGTACCAGTCGCGTCACATGAAAGTACGCCACAATCGGCCGCATCAAATTCGGTCTCTCGAATTCTAGGCATGATTTTAGAAAAGTTTGAGCAACAGGCGAAACTTAATCAAGTAATATTCAACAAATTGAGCGAGCTCGAGTTTAAACCTCGAAAAGCATTGCATAAAAAATCATGAATATGGGAAAATCAATCAAAATAATTACATGGAATGCAAACGGCCTTTTGCAAAAAATTGACGAAATAGTATAGTAAAGGAAACCCACTTTAAAAAGGGTTCAGCACGCAAAATAAAAGGTTACATTGACTATCACGCGCATCATCCTTCAGAAAATTCGAGAGGTTGATCCTCTCTCTACATTAAAGACTGCATTAAGCACTCCAAAAACGAAGAAATAGAACTTGACTCTCTGCAAATAACCTCAGTCTCAGTAAAATTAAGTCACATAAATTACAACATCGCGACGAGCTGTTTGCCTCCGCAGTATCGGATGGCAGATGAAGATCTTGCTCTGCTCTTTGATTCACTTGGGTCAAACTTTATCATCGGCGGGGACTTTAACGCGAAAAATTCAACACGGCGCAATTCAACAAGAGGCTGAGACCTCTTTAAAGCAAGTACAAAACGCGGCGTGATCTTCTTATCGACGGGAAAGCCAACATATTGACCAACCGACAGAAATAAAATACCTGATCTCGTCGACCTCTTTATCTTCAAGGGGGTACCTCGGTACCATTCGAACGTAGAAGAACGCTTTGATCTCTGTTCAGATCACTCGGCAGTTCTTTTGAAAATCGGTGGAAGCCTAGCGAAAAAGAATAGAGCGCCTAGATTGACTAACAACAACACCGACTGGGACGGCTTTAGAAAATACTGCAAAGAAAACATAGCATTAAATGTACCGCTCAAAAAGCCACTTAAAATAGAAGACAGACGAATTAGATAAGCTCGTGAGAGTTATTCAGAGCGCTGCGTGAAATAAAACTTCTTTTCGGAAATCCGAATTATCGAACAGCGGAACAATATATCCGCGAGAAATAGAAGAGCTAATATGCAAAAAGAGGAGAGCGCGCAAGAGATGGCAACGTTCGCGACACCCCCGGATAAGACCATCTTGAACCACCTTTCTAACAAACTGAAGCACGAACTTCAAGATTTTAAAAGTCGCGAGACTACTGCTCACCTCGAAAGTTTGACTGCCGATAAAGGTTCGAACTACTCTCTTTTAAAAGTTGTCAAGTCCGTTAAGAAGCCTATAGCACACTCTGCGCCATTAAGAAAAGCCAACGGCGAATGGGCAAGAGAAGACAAAGAAAAAGCGGATTTATTTGCAGATTACCTAGAAGAAACATTCAAACCATTTGACGGGGAACCGTTGGTCGAGGAGCTCAATCCTTATGCGGTACAAGATAATTATAAAGGAGGCGAAATTCTAAAGGTTATAGATTATAAAGGCGAAATTCTAAAGGAGCTACCAAAAAAGCTTTGGTCAAGCTACTCTATATCATTAACGCTTCCATGAGAGTTTTATATGTTCCAAGGCAATGGAAAGTGGCCGAGGTCATAATGGTTCCGAAACCAGGAAAATGTCCAAACGACAAAAAGTCATACAGACCTATTTCGCTACTGCCGATAATATCTAAGGTATTCGAGAAACTGTTGCTTAAAAGGTTGCAACCAATCATTGAAGAAAGACGATTGATTCCGGATCACCAATTCGGATTTAGGAAAGGCTTAGCTTACCAGAAAAACTCTATAGAATCTTAGAGTCTTACCTTAAAGACAGAATCTTTCGCGAAAATGAGTACTCGGAATTCAAAGAGATAAATGCCGGTGTCCCGCAAGGAAGCGTTCTCGGCCCAATATTATTTTTGCTTTATACAAGAGACATTCCCCACGATGAGGGAACAATTTTAGCTACGTTCGCAGGCGACACTGCTATTCTCGTTATTGATACGACAGTTGAATTATCAACAGGGAAACTCCAGCGCGCTTTAGACAAAATATGCGACTGGACGAAGAGCTGGCGAGTCGTCCTTAACGAGACTAAGTCAACCCATGTTAACTTTACTTATAAAAAGAGAAACAACAAACCTTTATTCATTAACTCGGTACGAATCCCGTACTCAAATGAAGCGAAATATCTAGGAATGACTCTAGACGCAAAACTTAAATGGGAGCCGCACGTTAAAAAGAAACGCGACGAGCTCGAAATCAAGTTAAGAGAAATGAATTGGCTTATCGGAAGATTTTCGAAACTAAGCATATATAACAAACTGCTTTTGTATAAGCAAGTGCTAAAACCATCTTGGACGTACGGTATACAATTATGGGGTTGTACTAAACCAAGCAATATATCTATTTTAGAAACTTTTCAAAATATGACACTCAGAGCAATCGTTAATGCTCCACGGTACATAAGAAATAGCGATCTACACCGAGAACTAGGAATCGCAACCGTGTCTGACGAGGTAACAAACTTTGCTCACAAACTTAGTACTCGTCTTCGCGGACACTGCAACAATGAAATTATCCGAACTTTGGATCAGACAAATCTTACGCGCCGACTACAACGAATGAGACCGTTAGATCTAGCAGCATAAGATAAAACCGCATAAATTGACGCTATTGTAGGTGCTTTCGTTGGAAGACAGCCTGCCACACGCGATTACTACAGAAGCTTGAGCTACTTGTTAAGGAAACTTAGTAGTAGTCTGACGGAAATGGGAGGTTTTTTAGTGAGTAAGAATCTCACACTACTATGAGCACGCGCGGCCGGTCTTCGTAGTGCCTATGAAGGTTTTTCTTACCCACGGAAAAAAAAACTTATTTTACATCATTTAAATTTGACGCAGTCACAACCACATGAACGTTAACCAGCACTAGAGCTTTGAAAAAAATAAGCTTAGTAACAGTTCATTTTTAAGATTAAAATATAAAAAAAAAATAAAGGAAAAGTTTTATGCAACCCTTTTTCTAAGTGACATAACTAAAAAATCATCCAATACAAGAAAAGTAGACTCCACTGCGAAAAAGTGTACAACAGTATGTAAAATATACGCAGAAACAATAATAACCAAATAGAAATTTACACAAACTGCGCACTAAAGGCTAGCTTAACCTACAATAAAAGCCGACGGACTTGACTGTCTTTTTTGGTACTGGTTGAACTCGACCTTTTTTTCAATATGTTAAGCATTTTTTGGGCATATTAAGAAGTACAGTATTGGAGATAGTTGCAGGTGCACATTTTTATACCCTATTCTACAGGAATGGAGTATATTAAGTTTGATACAGGCGAAAATGTAACATAGAGAAATAAAGGTGATAGACCCCCAAGACCTTAAGGGCATATGATCGAGATCGAATTCTGAGTCGAATGAGCCATGTCCGTCTGTCCGTCCGTATGTCACCAATTTTAGGCCTTAAATTTTGAGCTAGGAAGCTGAAATTTTGTACGTAAGCTCTCTATCATCCGAAGCAATACAAGTCGCCCACAGACACGCCCACAATCAGTCTAAATATGCAACAACCTCCGGTGCTTTAGCAGAATTTTTTTATTTAGCATCTTCTAATGATTAGAAGTCATAGAAAATGAAAACAAAGCCCGAGGACCGCCCCTTGTGGGCGTGGCATCGAATGAAAGTGTAATCTTAAATAAATAAGATAAAATTTTACTTAATATATTATGTAGAAAATACTTTTTATTAAATTTCTTCCATACAAAGTTTTGGGCCACGCCCACACTTGGAGACAGAATTTAAGAAAAACTTCTAGTTTTCCACAAAACATGGATTTCGACTACTTTTTAGCCCAACTCAAGTAAGGATAAGAGATAAAATTTAGCACATTATTGTCACCGGGTTCTAGTCTAGATTTCGTTCCTACAAAGTTTTTGGCCACGCCCATGTTTAGAGGTTGATATTAGGAAATTGTTGAATTTTACCCAAAAAAATACATTTTTGGGGTATGATATATAATACATTTTTAATTATGATATAAATACATTTTTTGGGTTTGAATTAAAGAGTAATTTTTCAAATGTAATTTATTCAATATTTTTCTTCCAAATCGAAAAATTGTTATTTGATAGCTATGTTATGTAGAAAATAAGAAGTTCTACATTTGGTTCACACAAAGTTCTGGGCCACACTCATATTTAGAGGCAAAATTCCATAAGAACCTATAAATTTCCAAAAAAACATGGATTTCAACTGCTTTTTAGCTTTACTAAGTATAGAATAAGAAATAAAATTTACCACAAAGAGAACAGCGGATACTATTTCAGATTTCGTTCATACAAAGTTTTCGGCCACGCCCATCTGTAGAGGTCAATTTCACAAAATTATTGAATAATTGAATTTCACAAAATATTGAAACCAAAATAACAGTTTTGCGTAAATTTTAGGCGCAAACTTGGATATTTTTATGCTAATATAAATTTTCGGTTAAGGGGGTTGGACATTCCACGCCCACTTTTTTTTTAAAAAAAAGTGAACAAAAACTTAAAAGGAAGAATTTTTTTTTTCTTTTTAAAATGATGCATAAATGGTAACGGGACGGGGATGGAAAACAAAAAAAAAAACGAATGGAAAGTAGAATATGAATGGAAAAAAGAAAACGGAAAGAAGAATAGGAATAGGAATAAAAAGGAGCATATAAATAGGAATAGGGTTCCTATACCGCGGTCCGCTACAGACGGACCAAAGCTATTATATACGCACTGTTGCACTTACTCACTGGTTTAAGTACAATAGCATCAGCAAGGTATGCCATCAGGACCTGTTGCACATTAGGACTGATTGTGGGCGTGTATGTGGCTGATTTAAAAAATGTTAACCCTTGTATTGCTTCGAATGGCAGAACTTCTTTTATAGAACAAGTACACTTTGGAATTCACTTCCTGATTACTAATTTCCTAACACTTATAAGCTGCAAACATTTAAAAATAAAGTAAATAAGTATATCCTTACATCTCGGGCACTGTTTCAGTGTTATAGGTTCGCCTTTCCTGAGAGAAGACAGAAAAAAAAGAGAGCTTACGAGGAATTAAATTTCAGCTTTCTAGCTCAAAATTTAAGACTTTAAAATTAATGACATGCGGACGAATGGACGGATATGGCTCATTCGACTCAGAATCCGGCCTATCGTTATTATTTCTCTATGTTACATTTTTGCTTGTATCAAACTTAATATATTCCATTCCAGTGGAATAGGGTACATTGGTTTTCAAATTCCTTATACAATTTAAGCGAAAGAAAATATTCATTTAAACCAAGAAAGTTACATTTGAAAAAATTAAGTAATACAAGGTGTCAAAACCTTGCTAACATTCGCTCTATTTCTGCAACTATATCTTTTTTTTTTCAAAATTGAAAGCGTAATTTTTCAAAATGTATTTTATCCAAAAAAAATGTGTTTACATACTCATAGCTACGCCTACTTATTCTGATTTAAGATGGCAATAAGCCCTGACCTTATCACACGGGGTTAGATGTGAAAGTTGTGCTTACCAATTATCATTCTTGTGTAAAGCCGAGCTACAACCGATATGTGGATAACTAGATTTCTGCTAATGATAATAATTTTTGCTGGATACTACTTTTTCAAATAATTGGATTACGTAGCTACATATTGTATATATGTACCTACTCGTTACAGAAAAAAGAGAAAATAATTTCACTTATTCTTTTGGAAAAGGGATTCAACTTTTTCTTTATGTAAGCTGATACTCCCAAAATAAGAAACATAATACGAGATTCGTGCCACATAAAATAATGACAAAGTGGCAAGATAGAGATTGCCTGCACACTGGAATCCCCCGGGGCCTTACCGCCCTTATTTTGATTTCATTGTTCGTGCGTATACAGTAAGCCAATAACCAACTTGTCTTTTTAGCAACGAAACCTGAACTTTAAATAAATTTTGAGGTTAGTATCTCAGCATAATGAAACGATACAGTAATGAACAAAACAAAATCTTAAACACTTGTACACTTGAACTGTTTATAAATAGTGCTACGATTATTTTTTATATGTATGTATATGAGTACCTATAAATAATAAATAACCAATGAGTAAGTGTGTAGGCGAAAGTTACGCTCCATAAAACTGACCGTTGAATACCATTCTATCCAATCCCACATTGTAAATTGTTGATACAATTGTTATTTTTTTCACGTTTTGTGTAGAGGGCATAAAACATAGTTCCACCCTACTCCAAAGCAATGAAGTATTATCAAGTTTGATACAGGCTAAAATGTGACTTTTTTTTTTTTTTCTTATTTTTTCTGAATACTAGGGTGAACGGACGCTAAGACTCCTAAATCTTTCGAAGATACCAATATACCCACTATAGCCGGTATGTATATATTTATTACCGAAGTATTGGTTGTGCCCGATTTCCACGTGCTAAAAAACCACCCATTTATGCGAGGCACCATGCAAACTGCCAGAACGCACGTCATAGTAGTAAATTTTGGGAGCGTTGCTTTTCGGCACGTTGCTTTTTGCCACCAAAGCAAAACGTTGCTTTTCGCCAAGTTGCTTTTCGCCACGATTACTTTGAACTCAAGAAACATTAGAGTTCAAAGACATTAACGGGCAGGAACAAATGGTTCTTAGGCAACCAATTACTTCTCTTATATTGTTGCATATACTATTCCCTCTAAGCTTTCCAGTCGATTTTGCTGAAACCGATTTGACTTGTTTCTAAATCAAAGAACTCTCCACAAACGATTTTTTTTATCATGTTCCACATGCTCACACATATACGCAACCACAAATACTCATCGTGCATCTACACACGCTCTCTCTTAACAAAATTCTGAGCCCATTTATCTGAAACCGTTTTGACTGTTTCTAACTCTAGCCCTCTAAGCAAATTTCCGAGTCCAATTTTCTGAAACCCTTTTGACTTCTTTCTAACTCGCATATCTCTCCAAAAACTCACTGGGAAACCGAAAAGAATGACCACCGTTTTTGTTTGACTTGCAAAGTGAGTCGCAGTTCAAAATTGTTTGGGGAATCGGTTAAAATAATTTGTTTTCGTATCAAAATGAAAAGAAGAGACTAATATGGAAATCAGAAAGTCTGGAAATCAAAGACACATATGACAGTGCAAAAAAAAAAAAAAATACGTGCAAGGACTCCAACTTTAAAAAAAGAATTACCAGTGCCAGTGGAAAGGGTCCTGGAACCGCAAAACAGCGAATCAATCAGCGTAACGAATGAGCCAAGTGAAGAAAGTGAAAGTAAAAAAAGCGAATCATACTCATATTCCTTCTTGTCTGAGACTAGCTCAGAACTTGGTATCTTCGAGGCAAAAAACATTTCATATGATATTGCAGAGTGGTGCGTTGAAAACAACATTAGCAACGCGGCAGCTAATGGACTATAAAAAGTGCTAAGCAAATACCACAATAATCTTCCGAAAGAAATCTTCCGATATAAGAACAATAAAGAGAACCAATCAAGAAATAAAACAAATTATCCCCATAGGAGGAGGGTTTTATGCGCACATTGGAATAATACATAATATCGAAAAATTTATAAATAATCATTCCATTATTTCTAGTGATATTTATATTGATGTTGGAATTGATGGAGTCCCACTAGCAAAAAGCTCTAACAGCCAACTTTGGCCAATTCTTGGAAGCATTTACCCACATCCAGACGTCTTTGTCATTGGTTCAAAAAACCATTTTCCGCCAACGAATTCATGAACGAGTTCGTTGAAGAAATGAAGGAATTGTCCAGCGGTTTTTATACCCAACCCGGTATATTAAGTTTGATGTATAGTTTGTAACGCAGTGAAATAATCACCGTAGACCCCTAAGACCTTTTAGAGATATGAATGGGACCGACAGGAGAATCGATTAAGCCATGTCCGTCCGTCCGTCCGTATGTACACAACTTTTAGGCCTTAAATTTTAGGGCAGAGAGCTGAAATTTCGTGGGTTGGTTGGAAGTCCAGTCTTTCAGATCGAGTTTGAAAATAAGCTGAATCCGCCCACAGACACGCCCACTACAGGCTTGTATGTGCGACTATCTCTAATTTAAAAAAATACATTTTGCAAATTTTAGCTATGTTACAATGGCGCTAGCGCATTCATTTTTGGTACGTAACATTGCCTTATAATTGTGTTTAAGGTAGAAAAAAGATTTTAGCTTTTTCATTGACCACGCTCACTTTTTAAGGGATTTTAGCTTAAAATGACTGTTTTTCAATAAATATATATGAAATTTGACAAAAAAATTATATGACAAAAGCTGTAGATACTAGCATTTTCCAACTTTTATGTACATATTGTATGTGCCTCCGCCCACTTTTGTGGGCGTGGCGTTTAAAAATTGATTTTTTTAGTTAGTTAAAAAGGCGGAGTTTTAGGCCGAAATGTATGCAACCACCTAGTATAAAGCATTCAACAGTTATATTTTTACATCCCGCCCACTTTTTGGAGGCGTGGCAGTTTTCTTTTTGGTTTGGTCGGGTATTTTGCAATCCGTCGTAGAAGGATTGAAGCTTTTGCATACCCACTGTTGCACTTGCCACTGTTGATAACACTTTCATAGCAGTTTCCCGGTGACCACGCTCAATGCAACTTGAGCGAAACGTTCGGGGTGAGTCTAGTATTGTACTCATTAAAATATATATTAACGCGGTTAATCTGAAAAGTTTCTTGTCATGTTATTTATTAACAACAACTAAAAAGCAACGGGAAAAATCTGCAATATGCGAGCATATCTTGGATAATCCAGATGATCACCACTGGATCCATTTTGATCAAGCCAAGATCTTAGCTCGTGAAAATCATTGCATCCCTCGATTGGTCCGCGAAGCGATTGAAATAAAACGCCACCAAAACTTCAATCGGGATGATAGTTTTAAACTTTCGCGTGCATGGGACCCCGTGATCAACATCACACGCCCACTCCCAATCGTCCTAGAAACACCCGGTGGTGTAGTTAATACAGTTTGCACTCAACCACCTTCATCCCAACTACAACAACAAGATGAGTCAGAACCGTCTACGCACCGCTACAATCTACGCAGCCGATCTCAGCGATAACACTTTCATAGCAGTTTCCCGGTGACCACGCTCAATGCAACTTGAGCGAAAATTTCGGGGTGAGTCTAGTATTGTACTCATTAAAATATATATTAACGCGGTTAATCTGAAAAGTTTCTTGTCATGTTATTTATTTTTGTGTAAATTTATGCTTGTGATGTCGTGTAATAGACAAAATTCAACAAAATTTTAACTTAAAAAAAATTAAATCAATAAAACCATCTCCCAGAGGAAGTCGACAAGAAATCGACAAAACGTCGGAGGAAAAAATGGATTAAAGATCTTTGTTTTTCTTTTTTCACATTGAAAACTAGCTATTAAGAAAAGACATCCCTGTGTTTCGATGCACGAGAAAGTCGTAGACTTGATCAGCATTCCTAGGTAAGATTAAAAATATTTAAATTATAAAACACGAAAAGGATAAGAAACGTGTTGTTTGCCTTGTAGAAACAGTGCATACGACCACAAAAGGGTGCACGAATTCATGAAGATCCCATCTTCGGAACACATTTTCGATACTTTCCACTTATTTTATTAAAATAATTTTTGAGTCAGTTTAAAGAACGGAATAAGCACAATTACTTCTCTCCTTATCGGAACAGTCTAGTTTTAGTAGTAATAAACTACTATAATAATTCGAACTTGTACATAGTAATTGAATTTTTTCATATAAAAAATGGATTTGCTTAACGTCGGGTCGAAAAAAATTAATGCCATGAGATTTTGACAGCCGTGCTTAAAGGTCTGTTGATTCAAATTACTGCTATAGGAGTAGGGTGGCAGCACTGCTTCCTACTATTAGCATGCAGAGTTAGAATATTGAGCAACAAAGAAGAGTGTATCAGAAACAACAATTGCGGATATGAAATGCTTAAGGAGTTCGTTGCGAAATTCTCTCTTTTATACGGCGCTGAAAATACTTCTTACAATGTTCATAGCCTGCTGCATATAGCACATGATGTAAAATTACTTGGCAATATTAACACTTGTAGCGCATTAAAATTTTAGAACTACATGCAAACTTTAAAAAAAAATGGTCAAGAAGGGAGCTATACCAATTCAGCAAATCCTCAACAGGTTAAAAGAAAAGGAGCAACACCAGAAAAATCTGGTTCCACTACCCTATACTGAGCTTTTTTCACTTTCGACATCATATCCCAACAATTTTTGCATAGCGGAAGACAAAATGATCAAAGTCGAAAGCATAGAAGGAAATATTTTAAGACGTGTATTACAAACTGAAGAAACGGTTTTTCGGGGAAAGGAGCAACACCAAAAAGAAAAGGAGCAACACCAGAAAAATCTGGTTCCACTACCCTATACTGAGCTTTTTTCACTTTCGACATCATATCCCAACAATTTTTGCATAGCGGAAGACAAAATGATCAAAGTCGAAAGCATAGAAGGAAATATTTTAAGACGTGTATTACAAACTGAAGAAACGGTTTTTGAGTATCCATTGTCATCTTCTTATGTCGGCATTTACAGCAGCTAATTGGAATGCTATTCAAGCTCGAGTATAACATTTCACATTAAAAATGTCAAAAAAATTATAAAGCTACCTGTTCAATCAGGTTTTATACTCATCCAAATGCATAGCATCTGTAACCTTCTTTTATTACAGGATTATTTATAAAGTGCATGTAATACCGAGTGATTCCCAAAACACACAGCTGAGCGCAGAAGGTAAGATTATGGTCTTGAGAACTAACTTAAAATTAACTTTTAAAATAACCTTAGATAAACTTCACTTGGGGCAACCAAATCCGTCGAACATGGATTTCTCAGAATATTTCGGAGCTGACAACAGTGAAAATTACATCAAACTTTTCCTAAGAATTAAAAATGTTAGACCAACTACCTACAAGTACACAAATTCCATATTCTAAAAAATTTTAATATTTAAAAAAAGAAAAAATCCAGCACCGACCGATTCCGAAAAAAGGATTATTCAATTTCCTTTTTGCTGCTTCACCCACGTCGCTAGATCGAAGGGTCTTGTTCTTTGTAGTCTTCGCTCGTTGTTTACATCGTTAAGAGTCTCGTTAAGAGTACGGATCATTTCATTGTTGCAATGAATATGAAGACGAGCACTTAGCTTTCGAGCAAAGTTTGTTACTTCTTTGATCACAGTTGCTATTCCTTAATCTTTGTGAATATCACTATTCCTAATATACCATGAAGCATTCAGAATTGCTCTAAGTGTCTTGTTTTGGAAAGTTTGCAACATGGACATGTTGCTCGGCTTGGTACAGCCCCAAAACTGTATACCGTATGTCCAGGACGGCTTGAACACCTGCCTGTACAAGAGCAGTTTGTTATATATGCTTAGTTTCGAAAATCTTCCGATAAGCCAATACATTTCCCTGAGCCTTATATCGAGCTCGTCACGCTTCTTCTTTACGTGTGGTTTCCACCTTAGCTTAGCGTCTAGAGTCATCCCTAGATATTTCGCTTCATTTGCATAAGGAATCTGTGCAGAATTTATGAACAGAGGTAAATTGTTAACCCTTCTGTAAGTAGAATTCACATGCGTTGACTTGTTCTCGTTAAGCGCGATTCGTCAAGTCTTCGTCCAGACACAAATTCTGTCCAATGCTCGTTGGAGGTTTCTCGTTGATGACTCGATTGATTCATCTGTTGGCAGGATGGCCGCATCATCCGCAAACGTGGCCACGATTGTCTCGTCATCTAGAGGTATGTCTCTTGTGTAGAGCAGGAACAGGGTTGGACCAAGGACACTTCCCTGTGGTACTCCAGCTCGAATTTGCTTGAAACTCGAGTATTCAGTACTACACCTAACATGAAAGAGTCTGCTTTAAAGATAGTTTTTCGATATTCTAAACATGTTTCCCGCAAGTTTTGCTGTAGCTTATAAGGAGTAAGTAAGTAAGTAAGACCTTTATTTTCCATAAAAAGTTTTACAAACATAAATTATGTATAAATGTATAAGTAAGTCCAATTTTTTTTGACTAAAAGCCGTCTACCAGACTGACGCTAAGATCAATAAGTAATACCTGCAGTAGATATCTATAGTGGCAAAGTAATACTGATTTAAAAGTCTACATTATTGTTATTGGATGTTAATTTTATATTGATTGTTTCTGTATTCTATTGCTTTACAAACTTTCATAAATTATAAAGCTTTTGTAACGTAGTGCGATTGTAGCGTAATTATAAACTGGTTCCCAGCCTCTGTATCCGTTGAGAATGTTAATTGCTTGCTCCAGCTCCAATACAGTACACCAAAAACATTAAAACGGATCTCCTGAAGTATAGGACACACTACCAAAAAGTGGAAAACATCTTTGCGTTCTTTTCGATTACAGTGCGATATACGGTGCAGCTTAGCACAGTATGGGAAGGTCGAGCCTATGCGGAATAAAGTTTAGTGGCAGCAGTTCACCTCTTATTTTAATAACAGTTGTCATCAGGTTGGAAGCTTTATCGGCTACAAAATATGTCATGTCATGTAAATAATGGTTCAATGTTCAGTAGTATAACCCGTGTTGCGATTCCTCTGCTTGACCCACGAATCCGTTATACAAACTTTGTCCAGTTTTTTCCATCAAGATGTTAACTTGTTTTTCACTGAAGGAAAATTTTCAGTTGGCACAACAGTAAGATTAAAGTGACATTGAGCTGCTAAGTGCATCCACTCTTTTACGCAACTTCCACTGGTTGATAGTAAATGCGAAAGTACTAATTTTGGGAGCCAGTCCTCCTGCATTGCCATAACTTTCACCACACAATCCAAATGCAGTTTAAGGATGTCCAGGAACAGAGGGGCTATACCCGTTTCTATATGCAACATGTAGTTGGGTAGCTATTTTTGGGTAGAAAATTTTCGACCTCTTCGTAAGGACGGAAACCCCATGCCTGTGCTCCATAAAGAAGTATTGCGGATGCAGTGGCGCGAAAAAATTTCTGCTTCGCGTTGTGGGCTATGTGTTTGTTGTCCATGTACCTTCCCCAAACTGATCCAATTGCCCGCTTTGCCTCCGTAAGTTTTTGGGCAAAATGCTTCTTCATATTCAGGTTTGATGAAATCAAAACGACTAAATACCTTTATTCTCGAACAATTTCTACCGACTCACCCTGGTATGTCAATTTTTCCTTACGACAGTACCTTCCTCCTCCGTATCTGATGATAATAATCTTGGACTTTGAAAGTTTAAGAGATAAATTCCAAGTTTTGCAATATTTATCCATCCTGTTTATAATGAGCTGCATGCCTTCAATAAAATCCGCAAGAAGAGCCATATCGTCCGCAAACAGTAACTTTATTCCACCTTTTATTTCAGCTATGATGTCATTGATGTACAGAATGAACAGCAATGTACTAAGGATGTATCCTTGCTTCACGCCCATAGTCGTTTGAAACTCCTCTGACAGTTGAACGCCATCCCAAACATACGCCAAATTCTTTTCATACATAGCCCTCAAAACGTTGATGACTTTTGTTGAAAATCCCAATCCGTACAGTTTAAAGAAAACAGCTTCACGGGGTATAGTATCAAACGCTGCACGAAAGTCTACAAAAAATACGTATAGCTATTTGCGACGTCTTTTATAACTCTTCGCTATGTTCATGAGACAAGAAATTTGGTCAACTGTTGAATAGTTTTTCCTAAAACCGGCTTGCATCTCGTGAAGTAATTGCTTGCTTTCAACCCACGTTGTGAGCCTATTATAAAGAATATAGGCGAAGAGCTTTAAGGAAGCATTTAGAAAAGATATCCCTCAATAATTTGCTGGGTCTGAGTAGTCCCCTTCTTATGCAACGGATAAACTATTGCTTTGCGGAAGCCGTCTGGCACATTTGCGGTTACAAAGATACGATTGAACTCGGAGGTAAGCGCCGTTAAAAAATCCGGTGTACAATTTTTGTAGAATGCAATAGGCACTTGGTCCTCTCCTGGAGCTTTGTTTAATTTAGCTTATTAATTGCATTTTCGACCTCATCAAGTGTAAACGGTGCATCCAATAGTTGCCACTACAGACGTGCTGCATACTGAAATAATAAAGTGGATTGCGGGCTGTTAAGGAGATGGCTGAAATGGTCCTTAAGCATGCTCGCTTGTATGCCCTTGGCGATTACATTACTCTTTTCGTTTACTACTTTTACAGCCTTCCGGAAATCCGCCGATGATTTCGCTTTATTCAAACAGTCTATCACACTCTGGTTATACTCATTCTTTTTTTTGAGACAGGTGAGTTTAAAGTGTTTGTTTGCCACTGAGTAAAGTACTTAAACCTTTCCGAGTTCGTTACACGCAGAAGTCTTAGAAAAGAAACTGATGCATTTCTGGCATCAGTAAGCTGCATTAAGCTTTTGCTGGTACTATATTCGAAGGAATCAAGTCAAAGGACTTAAACGTTTTGCTTCTGCTTCACTCGTTCGGGTACAAACCTTGAACATTACCTTGAGAGGCATGTGATCAAAAAATGTTTGAGCTACTACTTTAAAACCACTTAGAACAGTACACCAAAAACCAGACAAGAAGCAATAGTCTATGACGGAGATCCACGGAATAAAGTATATTCTCCCAGCCGGTCTCCTTTACAGCTGCCATTGAGAAGTGTGCAATTGAAGTCATTCGCCAGCTCAAGTATTTTGGAACCTTTGGAATCGCTGTAATTCATCCGTTGAATTGCGCGTATCTCGCAAATAAGGTGGAACACAGCCAAAGATTTGTTGCGATAAGCCGATTCTTTCATTAAAGTCACCGATCATTAGCAGCTCCGTTGGTCCTAATGATCGGTGACCGATCCGATTTAACATATCGCTTAATTTGTCGAAATCTCGCTGCCAATGACTACAATTTAATTATACTGGCACTATGTGGTAGATTTTGGCGTCCATTTTCACTTCCAACAGGTTTACTTCCTCAATTTTTTTGAAATCGAAA
Source organism: Neoascia interrupta (assembly GCA_947623515.1). NCBI lineage: Eukaryota > Metazoa > Arthropoda > Insecta > Diptera > Syrphidae > Neoascia > Neoascia interrupta. The sequence goes on from OX392462.1 coordinate 86,642,910, forward strand.
CTTACTTCTTCTTGCAGCTTTCGGTATCTAAATAATTCACCGCTACTTGCTCTTCCATGCTGATGATCACGGGTATAAATTTGAATTCAAAATGCTTAAAAATATCAAAATCAAATTCCTTATCATCAACAACGTGCGTTTCATACAGTAAAAAAACATCAAATTTATTAATATAATTAGAAAAGTCTTCATATAATATCTTATTTTTTAGCCCTGAAATATTCTAGCTTAAAACTTTTAATATTTTATCATTTTGCTGGTAGACGGAAGATTCTCAGTTTTTCGATACTTGCGCACCAACCCTAAATTCTCGTACAGCGGCTGAACGTCTGATGACAGCACTATGGGACGTTTGATGATTGAGAGCTCCTTAACGTTGATGACTCTGATGCCTATCGGTCACTGTCTCAAAAGTTAAATTTAGAGAAAATCCAATGGTTTACTTGTGAAAATCACCTCGAAAAGCCGTTGCGGGTTATCGCGAGGGGACTACACCCATCCTGTACCAAGGACGAAATAATACAAGACGTTCAAGCCCAAGGCTTTAAAATTCTTGATGCCGTGAACATAATAAAGAAAGAGAAGCAACGTACGGACGAAGGCAAAGATTCCGCTGTTGTCAGACGCGGCCTGCAAATTCTTATGCTTTCTTTTGATAGAACTGAAAGCATTAACGAAATCTACAAAATTAAATCAATCCTTAACATCAAGGTAAAAATCGAGCCCAAGCGGAAGGGCAACAGGCTAGTTCCCCAATGTAAGCGATGCCAAGTTTTCCGACACACGCAAGCGTATTGCCAGAAAAAGCCGCGATGCGTAAAATGCGCCGGCGAACATCTCTCGACGGATTGCAATGTCAGCAGTCAGGCCCCCGCGGTTTGCGCCAATTGCAGGGAAAGTCACCCAGCGAGCTACCGAGGTTGCGAAATTGCCATTGAGTTGCAAAAACGACATGAAGCTCCGAAGAAATATAGTGAAAATAAGGGCCCAAGCCTAAAACCTCCTTAAGTAGATAAGCCAAAAACCCCTAAGTCGACAAGGGATAAGGGTTTGATTAAAGGCAAAGTTCAAAATGCGCAAGAAAATGTCGCTGGTCCTAGTTCCCACCGGAGTCAAAAGGGAGAATCCACACTAGTTGGTCCAAGATCGTACGCTCAAGTCGCGTCACGTGAAAGTAAGCCACAATCGGCCACATCAGATTCAGTCTCTCAAATTCTAGGCATGATTTTAGAAAAGTTTGAGCAACAGGCGAAACTTAATCAAGTAATATTCAACAAATTGAGCGAGTCCGAGTTTAAACCTTGAAAAGCATTAAATAAAAAATCATGAATATGGGCAAGTCAATCAAAATAATTACATGGAATGCAAACGGCCTTTTACAAAAAATTGACGAACTAGAAGAATAATGAAGACATATGCCTGATTTCGGAAACCCATTTTAAAAAGGGTTCAGCACGCAAAATAAAAGGTTAAATTGACTATCACGCGCATCATCCTTCAGAAAATTCGAGAGGTGGATCCTCTCTCTACATTAAAGACTGCATTAAGCACTCCAAAAACGAAGAAATAGAACTTGACTCTATGCAAATAACCTCAGTCTCAGTAAAATTAAGTCACATAAATTACAACATCGCGACGAGCTATTTTCCTCCACATTATCGACTGGCAGATGAAGATCATGCTCTGCTCTTTGATTCACTTGGGTCAAACTTTATCATCGTCGGGGACTTTAACGCGAAAAATACTTTTTGGAGCTCACGGTGCAATTCAACAAGAGGCAGAGCCCTCTTTAAAGCAAGTACAAAACGCGGCGTGATCTTCTTATCGACGGGAAAGCCAACATATTGGCCAACCGACAGAAATAAAATACCTGATCTCGTCGACTTCTTTATCGCCAAGGAGGTACCTCGTTACCTTACGAACGTAGAAGAACGCTTTGATCTCTGTTCATATCACTCGGCAGTCCTTTTGAAAATCGGCGGAAGCCTAGCGAAAAAGAATAGAGCGCCTAGATCAACTAACAACAATTAACTGCAAAGAAAACATAGCGTTAAATGTCCCGCTCAAAACGCCACTTGAAATAGAAGACGAATTAGATAAACTCGTGAGAGTTATTCAGAGCGCTGCGTGGAATAACACTTCTTTTCGGAGGTCCGAATTATCGAACAGCGGAACAATATATCCGCGAGAAATAGAAGAGCTAATATGCGAAAAGAGGAGAGCACGCAAGAGATGGCAACGTTCGCGAGCACCCCCGGATAAGACCATCTTGAACCATCTTTCTAACAAACTAAAGCACGAACTTCAAGATTTTAAAAGTCGCGAGACTACTGCTTACCTCGAGAGTTTGACTGCCGATAAAAGTTCGAACTACTCTCTTTGGAAAGCAGTCAAATCCGTTAAGAAGCCTATAGAACACTCTGCGCCATTAAGAAAAGCCAACGGCGAATGGGCGAGAGAAGACAAAGAAAAAGCGGATTTATTTGCAGATTACCTAGAAGAAACATTCAAACCGTTTGACGGGGAACCGTTTGTCGAGGAGCTCAATCCTTATGCGGTACAAGATAATTATAGAATAAAAACCGTGTCATTGGCTGAACTTCGTCAAACGATAAATAATCTGAAAAACAATAAAGCCACTGGCTACGACTTAATTACTACCAAAATTCTAAAGGAGATACCGAAAAAAGCCTTGGTCAAGCTACTCTATATCATAAACGCTTCCATGAGAGTTTTATACGTTCCAAGGCAATGGAAAGTGGCCGATAATGGTTCCGAAACCAGGAAAATGTCCAAACGACAAAAAGTCATACAGACCTATTTCGCTACTGCCGATAATATCTAAGGTATTCGAGAAACTGTTGCTTAAAAGGTTGCAACCAATCATTGAAGAAAGACGATTTATTCCGGATCACCAATTCGGATTAAGGAAAAAGCATTCAACAATCGACCAGGTCTATCGAATAACAAACGAAATCCAAAAAGCTCTGGAAGCGAAAAAGATATGTACTAGCGCTTTTCTCGACGTATCGCAAGCCTTCGACAAGGTGTGGCACGAAGGCCTGAGGTACAAGTTAAGGCTTAGCTTACCAGAAAAACTCTATAGAATAAGGTACGAAAATGAGTACTCAGAATTCAAAGAGATAAATTGCGGTGTCCCGCAAGGAAGCGTTCTCGGCCCAATATTGTTTTTGCTTTATACAAGAGATATTCCCCACGATGAGGGAACAATTTTAGCTACGTTCGCAGACGACACTGCTATTCTCGCTATAGATACGACAGTTGAATTATCAACAGGGAAACTCCAGCGCGCTTTAGACAAAATATGCGACTGGACGAAGAGCTGGCGAGTCGTCCTTAACGAGACTAAGTCAACGCAATTTAACTTTACTTATAAAAAGATAAACAACAAACCTTCATTTATTAACTCGGTACGAATCCCGTACTCAAATGAAGCGAAATATCTAGGAATGACTCTAGACGCAATAACTTAAATGGAAGCCGCACGTTTCGGAAGATTTTCCAAACTAAGCATATAAATATAAGCATAAGCATATATACATAACATTAACTAAGCATATATATATAACAAACTGCTTTTGTATAAGCAAGTGCTAAACCATTCTTGCACGTACGGTATACAACTCTGGGGTTGTACTAAACCAAGCAATATATCTATTTTAGAAACTTTTCAAAATAAGCCACTCAGAGTAATCGTTTATGCTCCATGGTACATAAGAAATAGCGATCTACACCGAAATCTAGGAATCGCAACCGTGTCTGACGAGGTAACAAACTTTGCTCGCAAACTTAGTACTCGTCTTCGCGGACACTGCAACAATGAAGTTATCCGAACTTTGGATCAGACAAATCTTACGCGCCGACTAGAACGCTACAATGAATGAGACCGTTAGATCTAGCAGCATAAGATGAAACCGCATAAATTGACGGTATTGTAGGTGCCTTCGTTGGAAGGCAGTCTACCACACGCGATTACTACAGAAGCTTGAACTACTTGTTAAGGAAACTTAGTCGTAGTCTGACAGAAAATGGTAGGTTTTTTAGTGAATAAGAATATCACACTACTATGAGCACTCGCGGCCGGGCCTCGTAGTGCCTATGAAGGTTTTTCTTACCCACAAAAAAAAAAAAAAAAACTGGAACCATTTTAGCCCTTCTGTGGCGAAAATTTTGCGGCAGATCAATTAGTAGCTCAAATTTCAAGCCTTGGTTTCATACCTTGTCGAAGGCTTGCGATACGTCGAGGAAAGCACTTGCACATATTTTTTTCCCTTATAAGGCCTTTTCAATTTTATGCGTTATTCTGTAGACTTGATCTATTGTGGAATGGTTAGGTCTGAAACCGTATTGATGATCCGGAATCAAACGTCTTTCTGCAATTATTGGTTGTAATCGCTTCAGCAGAAGTTTCTCGAATACTTTCGATTTTATCGGCAGAAGCGATATGGGCCTATAAGATTTTTTACCATTTGCACATTTCCCCGGTTTTGGAACCATGATGACTTCAGCAACTTTCCATTGCCTTGGAACGCATAGAAGTTTAAGAGAAGCGTTTATCATATAAAGTTGTTTGACTAATGCCTTTCTCGGTAGTTCTTTCAATATTGCCTGTGATCAAGTCGTAACCCGGGGATTTATTATTTTTAAGTTTGCTTATTGTCTGTCGGAGTTCAACTATCGAGACTTTTTTCATTCTAAAGCTATCAATTTCCGCGTTGTTGTTTTGAACGTCAGCCAACGGCGGACCTTCGAAAGGCTTGAATGTTTCTTCTAAATGTTCAGCAAGCAAATCCGCTTGCTCTTTGTCTTCTTTTGCCCAATCGCCGTTAGCTTTTTTTATTGGTGCCGAGTGGATTACTGGTTTCTTGATAGATTTAACTGCTTTCCACAGCGAGTGGTTTGAGCTCGTATCCGCCGACAAGCTTTTAAGGTATCAGTGGTCTCACGATTCTTAAGATATTGCAACATTTCTTTCAGCTTGTTAGAGAGGTGGTTCAAGAGGGTTTTGTCTGGGGGAGTCCTCGTGCCTTGCCATCTTCTACGCGCTCTTGTCTTTTCACGAATCAATTCTTCGATTTCGAGCGTATATGTTGTGCGTACATGCCTATCGGTGCTAACTACGTTCTTATGGGACGAAGTGTTGTTTCAAGCAGCGCTCTGAATTGCTTCAATGAATTTTTCAACTGCGGTTTCTAACTCGAAAGGAGTTCTCAATGGCACATTCAAGCTAAAACTCTCCTTACAGTTCTTTCTGAAGGCGTCCCAGTTCATGTTTTTGCTAGCTAGTCTGGGAGCTCTTTCTATTTTCGCTAGTCTTCCACCCATCTTCAAGATAACTCCTGAGTGGTCTGAGCAAAGATCATAGCACTCTTCGACTCGCGTTAGGATATTTTCAGTACCCTTTAGCGATGAAGAAGTGGACAAGATCAGGCTTTTAATTCCTGTCGGTTGGCCAATATGTTGGCTTTCCCATTAAGAAAAAGTCCACCCCACGTTTCGTACTGTTTTTGTACAGTAATCCGCCTCTTGTTGAATTGCTTCGTGAGCCCCAAAAAGTATACTTCGCGTTAAAGTCACCCCCAATCTTTATTCAAATACATCAAGAAAATTCAACAAACTCGGCTGATGAAAATCTTCCTGGCTGTACCCTGAATTCCCCGTGTCATCTTTTGGCTATTGAAAACAATTGTTTGCTGAAAAATGTTCTGAAAGAGCTCAAGTTCTTGCGTCGAACACGAGATTCGGCTAGCACTTCTAGTGAATGGCCTTTACCAATTAGTATTCCGTGCAACACAAGCGAAGAATTCGAGGAGCTTGAAGCTAAAGTGAAAAATGACGTCACATGACATGTGACATATGGGTACATATGACAATGACATATGGGTACATATTTTACAAAACCAAAATATCTGTACTATATATCATTCAATTCAGGAGTCAATACTTGATAAAGTTTTGGACAAATCACTGGATAAATTTGTGAAGAACAGCTTGAGCACCATTATCAGTGACGATGTAGCTGCGCTGCATTCCTGGCTCGGGAAGAATGGGAAACTTCCCATTAAAAACTACGAAACACTGTCTGCAATAAAAGGTTATATTTTTTCCTTTCGTAAATTAGATTATATTTGCAGTGAAAGATTGTAAAATTTTAGCTATCTTGTCAATTTTTATTATTAAACAAACTGACCGCGTAAACAAAGTGACCGCGTGACTGGTGAAATACAAACAACAATGCCCATTTGAGTGCAGTTTGGTGACAATGACAACTTACCTTTACAGAGCTGTTAACTTGATGTCTGCATGAGCTTATATTTGTTCTCAATTTATATATACTAAGTAGCAAGTTAACACGATGCACTAAGCCACGAGCTTAGTGCATGACAGCGGACTGTACGCAGTTCGCTGACTCAGCATATGCAGGCTCCAACATGTTCCAAAAAAAAAAAAAAAAAAAAAAGGTGCAAATAACTCATATTCCACTGCACGCGCATGCATAGCTGGACAATTGGAGTCAAATGGCATTGCACCGGATGCGCACAGGAGAATGAAACGGATGACGGACATGCACCTACCTTTGGGAAGTGAATTAGATTTAAGTTAAGTCTTAATCCAGACCTGTAAGTGTGAAGATCAATAAACGATTTGTACTACCAAGCATAGAAAGCCGCGTTAGTAAGTCGGACAGTTGGGTCGGCGTTCGCGTTTTTTTTATAATCCTCCGCGAAGGATTAGTTAACTGGCGCCAGAGCAGGGACCACTCCGTATACGACATCCTTCTTTTCACCAGTGATTGCTCTTGTCCTCTAACCAGGGCGTGGACTCATAAGAAAACTGTGCCCATGAGAACACAGTTATATTGATCCACGTAGAGCTTCCATCGTACCCATGGGAGCACGATTGGAGATCACAGCGGTGTCAAGAGGATTCGTGTGAAGTAAATCGTGCCTTAGTAGGGTGCTTACAAAATTAATGTTTGCACCTAAAAAGGATAACACGATCCTTCCGAACGAGTGGTGCCCAGAATAACCTCTAACCGATTGCGTTTCCTTTTTTTATTCCCCAGTGAATTAACACCAAAAAAATTATGAGCTCCAGAATAATACCAGTGATGTTAATGTAAGCTGTGAGCATTAAAATTTAAAAGAATCAGTGTTTCGCGCAGGGTTGAAGAAGCTGTTCAAAAAAAACATTCGATCGATTCGGGAAAATGTTGCATCGATTTACATAAAATCTTATCTGAGAAGAAAGTATTTTAAGGAAGAATTTAAAAGAAAAAGTTTAAGTAAAAAAGAAAAGTTTTAAGTAAAATTTAGAAAAAAACGGTGTTTCTTGATTAAAAATATTTAAAGACATCTAAAGAAATTTGTAAAAGTTTAAGAATCATTCTAAATAAATCCAAAGAAATTTTTGTACCCAATTTAATCAGAAATATCAGAAGTATATAAAAATTCTTGTGAAAATATTGGAAAAGGAAAAATTGTGAAAGTTTAATCCCCCAGTGCATTCATTTTTAATTAAAAGTATTTATAAATTTAGTCACTAAAAATTGTGAAATCTGAAAAGTTCGTTCCCTAAGAGAACAAAATCATTTTTAATGAAAAGTATTTAAAAAATATAATAAGAAAAATAAGAAAAAGAGAATTGTGAAACCTTAAAGGTTATTTCTTAAGAAAAAAGTGCAAGAAAGTGAGTTGTGCAGTGCGTGTGTTAGGTATTGATTAAAGTAAGGTAAGGAATTTTACTGGTACATTTTAACAATGGAATCAATCAATAAATCATTGACGGAACTAACGGGGGCTGTAAATGCCATTCTAGGCGAATTAAAAACATTTGATGTGCGTATTAAGACGCTGGAAAATACCCAGCCTACTCAGGACGTTGCAAGCAATGTGGTCGAAAAACGAGGCTGATTTAAAGAACATTTCGCGATTACCTGATTGCGTTTAAGAGCTTCAGGTCAGGTATTCGACGGAAACCCTACCCAATATGTGACTTGGGTCCATATAGTTGAGGGAATTTTGAAAGATTTTGAGATTATTAGATCGAAACCCATGTATAGGGCCATTTTGCAGCATATCCGGCAGAAGATAAGGGGGCCGGCTGACGCTGCTTGAAGTGTTCACCGGCATCAGCACCGGCTGATGCTGCTGAAGTGTCATACAACATCTTTGACAACGATTGGTTGTCCAAAAAACAATGCCTCTCTCTGCACTATGCAGACAAAAGGGACATGCGCACCCTCGAACACCAACTTAACCAGTTGGCGCAAAGAGGTTCTAGGGTTGATGAGTTTTTCGCGGCTGTTAATCATCAGCTTTCCTTAATGATTAACAAAATCAAAACAGAGAGTTTCTCAGAAGAGACCGTCAATGCTCTTGTCGAAACATATCGAAATAGAGCACTCGATGTGTTCATCCGCGGCCTCAACGGCGACCTTTCAAGGATGCTAATAATCCAGAAACCGAGGAATCTGCCAGAGGCTTATTCGGCTTGTTTGGAAATTCAAAATCTGAATTTCCGGAATCATGTCATTCACGACCATTTGACTAGGAACAGTATAACAGCTCCTATAAATCAGACGCTAAGATTCGACCCCAGGGTAAATACCCATAAAAAGGTATTTCCTCGCAATCAAATTGAGCGGCCCAGACAGCAGCAAATGCAGCCGGCAGCTCGCGATTATAACGCACCCCCTAGACCGACTGCTCCTAAACCCAACGAAAAAATGGAAGTCGACAGATCGGTACGGTCGCGTAATGTCAACTATATGAACCGGCCTCAAGGTAATAACCCTTCCAAATGAAGGGCCTGGTCAGAAAATTACCCGGCAAAACAACAACGTTTGTATCAGCTAAATGCTTGTGAGGACGAACCAGAAGCCGGCTACGAGAGGTTGGCAGAAGAAGAAGTGATCGAAGAAGTAAATTTTATGAAGGACGCCCATCCAGCGTACCATATCTAGAATATGTAACGCGGGATGGGCTCACTCTGAACTTTCTTGTTGACACGGGTGCAAATAAGAATTTCCTCAGCCCATCTGTAGTAAAGAAAACCTCATCTCCTTCAACTCGCCTTTCCAACCCTTTTCAAGTCCACTCCGCCGGGGGTAATATTTTAATAAAAGAAAAACTTAGCGGTAGATTTTTTGAAGAAATGGGCAATGACACCTTGCTCACCTTTTACGTCTTGCCTGGCTTAAGACCTTTTGATGGGATCATAGGCGATGATTCATTGAAAGATCTGGAAGCGATCATTGATCGCAAAAAAAATATCCTGAAATTAAAACCAAACATAACTATTCCCCTAAGGGCAAAAATATCCGGTGAATTCAATGTCGTGTTGGATGAAAGTTTATCTCAGGAAACGAGGATAAACCTTCAAAAGATAATCGATAAACACGAATCTCTATTTGGCCCGATTGATACGAATGAAGCTATTAAAACCTCGATCAGAGCGGAGATTCGCACTAAGACGGACGAACCAATTTATAGCAAATGCTATCCATATCCGACCAATATGAGAGGCGTGGTAGAAGATGAGATCGAAAACTGCTTTCGGAAGGAATTATACGTCCTTCCAAGAGTCCATACAACTCTCCAATCTGGGTCGTTCCAAAAAAACCGAAACCATCCGGTGAAAAACAGTACAGAATGGTAATTGACTACAAGAGGCTGAACGCCGTCACGATCCCAGACACATATCCGATTCCGGACATAAATTCCACACTTGCGAGTTTGAACAAAGCAAAGTTCTTCTTCGGGTTTTCATCAAATCCCCATGAAACCTGGGGACATTCCGAAGACAGCCTTCTCTACGATGAATGGGAAGTTTGAATTTTTAAGGCTACCATTCGGCTTGAAGAATGCCCCCGCGATTTTCCAAAGGTCAAGCGATGATGTACTTAGAGAATACATAGGGAAAAAATGCTACGCTTACATTGACGATGTAATTGTCGTGGGCAGAGATGAAAAAGAACATCTCGAGAATATTGACCTGGTCTTTGCCAAGCTCCATGAAGCAAATTTGAAGGTAAATCTGGATAAAACTAACTTCATGAAGCCAGAAGTAGAATTTCTCGGATACATTATAACTCGCGATGGGATCAAAGCCGGCCCTAAGAAGGTTGCAGCAATCGAAAGACTTCTGCCACCTTCAAACCTTAAAGAACTTAAGAGCTTTCTTGGCCTCACGTCCTATTATATAAAATTCATCCATGACTGTGCAAAGGTCGCCAAACCCCTCACGAATCTTACCCGGGGGGTAACGCTCAGGTTAAAGCAAACGAATCAAGAAAGGTCCCAATCACACTAAACGAAGAAGCATTGCAGGCTTTCCGTGAATTGAAAACCTTGCTAATGTCATCGGAAATCTTGTCCTTCCCTGACTTTGAGAAGGCTTTTAATCTCACTACAGACGTGTCGAACTACGCTATAGGCGCCGTATTGTCACAGGGTGATATGGCCTCCGATCGGCCAATTGCGTATATCTCGCGGTCAACTCAACAACTCTCCTCGACTGAGGAGAATTACGCTACAAATGAGAAGGAGATGCTAGCCATCGTCTGGTCACTAGACAACCTAAGATCGTACTTATATGGTGCAAAGATGATAAGGATATATACTGACCATCAGCCTTTAACATTCGCGATGAGCAACAGTAACTACAATGCGAATTTAAAACGCTGGAAGTCCTGCATCGAGGAGTATTATTATGAACTCGTTTACAAACCAGGCAAGTCGAACGTTGTTGCAGACGCCCTCTCACGCCTCAGAACCGAGGTAAACCATTTATCCGATTCATTAAATATTGAACCAGGACAAAGCACTGAAAACGGCGACAGCGTCTCTCAGACGGAGAGCGCCAGTGAACAGCATACCAAAAGTGCCAGCGAAAATGCTTTTCCTGCCCTTGCCTCCCCTAGCCCAAGGATATTCGACGAAAATACTGAGACCGCTAGTGAGGCGCGATCCTCAACGGAAACCGCTCACAGCGCGGAACAAGACAGCTCAGATATTATTCCTCATGTTGAGGTTCCTTTGAATGTTTTTCGAAATCAAATTATCGTCAAGATTGACAAGGGCCTTGAAATCTTGAAAGAACCTCATCCTGGTTTCACCCGCCATTACTTTGCTATTAAAAATCAAGACAGACAAGAACTAACGAGCTTACTGAAAGCGAAACTGAGACCAAACATTCTCAATGGTATTAAGATACCAGAGTTCCATATTCAATTGCTCCAGGAGGTGTACCTGGAACACTTCAATAAGTATAAGCTCCGCGTCACCCAGCGACTTGTTGAGGATGTGTCAAACAAAGATAGGAAGTGTGATCTAATAACGGTAGAGCATGGGAGGGCTCATAGGAACCCTCGCGAAGTTTGGGAACAACTCCTGGAAAGATATTACTTTCCCAGTATGGCCGCTCTAATTAAAAGATACACAGGAAGCTGTGAGGTCTGGCAATACGACAGGCACCCAAATGTACCGAAATTTCAAACCACTCCAGTGCCATCATATCCATGCGAGATCATTCAAATGGATATAATGGAAATCCAGGGCGAGAAGTTTATCAGTTGCATCGACAAGTTCTCCAAATTTGGTAAGCTCTTCCACATACATAACAAATCGGCGCTCTACCTTAGAAACAAAATCACTAAAATTCTGCATTATTTCACTGTCCCGAAGATCTTGGTGACAGATAATGAACACAGCTTTTTAAGCCCAATCAACCTTAATTTCATCAAGTCTTGAGGAATTGAACATTACCAGACGCCCGTCTACCGCAGCGAGGTGAATGGTCAGGTGGAGAGATTCCACTCCACCATACTAGAGATATATCGGTGTCTGAAAGCGGAGCACAAGGGCCTGCGCCTTAAAGAATTTTTGAACATTGCAGTGGATAGATACAATAACAGTATCCACTCGGTAACTAAAAATAAACCATCTGATATCTTCTTTAACCGATATCAACGCATCAACTACCAAAACTTGTTAAAATTCCGCACCAAAGTTAACAGGGAACTGAGGGATGAGATAGAAAGGAAGCAGAAAATGAACATCCAGAGGTTTAACAAAAAAAGGTCAAGGCCTATAACTTATAAGGAAGGGGATATTGTTTACACGGCTTATAAGGGTATCCGTGCAAAGAACAAGCCGTTATACCGGAAGGAAGTAGTGGCAAAAAATAATCAAGTAACTATCGTCCCAAATTCTGGACGAAGGGTCCATAAGGCCCACCTTAAAAACTTGCCACACACACGGGGTACAGAGTGAAGACAAAATAAAATATTTATTGTGGCAATTCAAAAAATTTTTCAATAATATATTATTATTCAAATATATATTATATTCAAATATTTTATGAACTTAAGTTAACTTAAATAAAAAGCACGCATCTCACGCACGCATAGCAAGAGCACTCATTTACTATTTTTTTAAGTCAATTACATACGAATTATGAATTTATTTCTGTTATCATTTGAACGACAAATGGAAAGAAGCAATTTTTAATACATATTCAAATAACTTGATATAGTAATAATTTGTAGCTTTATCCAAACCCGTAACGTAAACTAGTTTAAATTTAAGTCTTACTTAATTGTAGAATTGTAAACTCTAGAATAGAAGGCGATGTAATAAAGCCGTAGTTCCACTTAAACACCACATTATTTTTTGGTTTATACTTGGAGATAGCCTTTTTTGCATCCCTCTTTACAGAACTGCTTCCCTATGGAACATTAGTGCTTATCAGATCTTTGAGTATAAATCACCTATCGCCACAATAAAGGAGGGTAAAGGCTGGATCACCAATGGGCACTTTAAATTAGTGCATGTGATCAATCTGACTGAATTCCAGAACATAGCGACAAGGGTCAACACGTCCTTAGCCACCGGGCTATCCAAAAACTCGGAAAAAAGAACTGCAATTGAGTTCTATCTGAACAGGATCAGCGAAAGATTAGTCCTACTTCGCGGCAAAAAAGCTCGAGCCACGAGATCCATCGATTGGATTGGATCAGCCTGGAAATGGGTTGCAGGAAACCCTGATGCAGCGGACTGGAATAAAATCCTTTCAAACGAACAAGACATCATCACGAATAATAACCACCAGTACAAAATTAACACCGAACTTTTCAAGAACATGGAGGAGACGACGAAAAGGGTTAATTGGATGATAGATCAATTCAAAAATAAGGTCCTGGTAACGAATGCTGAGCGGTACGAGCAAGATCTTTTGAACGAGATACTCATGGTGAAGGACGAGGTCAACGAAATAGTACGTGCTTGCCAAATGGCAAAAAGTGGCCTGATAAACACCAATCTCCTAGATAAAGAGGAGATTAACAGAATCGTCGGCGAACTAGAAATACTTCCATATGTCAACGACATCGAGGCTGTGGAATACAGCCAGCCGTCCATATACACCAACGGCTCTCTCTTATGTCCTCTCTTTACCTGATGACGAGGGCATCCATTATCAATGAATTACAATTCGACATGGAATTCAATAGAGTATTGGTTAACCAACACGAAACGTATGGCATCATCGGTGAATGCCTTCACATCAACAATCAAGTAATTTGCGACGACAAGTCTCTTAAAAACCTAAAAGAGGATAGTTGCAAAGTTAGACTCCTTAAAGGAGGACACGCAACATGTACCTTCCGCTCTAAAACAGAGGAGGTTATTGAGCTCGTGAAAGAAGGAAAGAAGAAGGAAAGAAGGAACACTTTTTGTTACGAACCTAGTGGGACAATTAATTGGATCAAACAGTTCGAGAGATTTGAATATAACTTACGTAATTCAGCTGGAAAATGAAGTGGTTCATCTAAAGAACAGGACTTATTCAAGCTCAACTTACACTCACAATCAAGCACTTCCACCAGTTTTGGCAAACATCACGAGCTGGGTTCGGAAAATTGATTTGGAACATGTACATAACCTAAGCATCAAGAACATCGAACAATTAAAGGATCTCAGTAACCGGATGACGATTTCCTCCGGCATGGGCATATCAGTGATCGCCATGCTAATGCTAATTTCTTGGGTTATGTGGCGGAAAATTAATCTGGACCAAAACTTTCCGTCTGTAAACTTCCCTAGGGGGATCAATCCCGTAGTTGATGAGAGCCGCTTTCAGATGTCAGGGTCCCCACCAACACAAACATGGTCATCTGATGGACATGGACATCTGATGTCACGTGTGATCTACGGGGCGTAGATCTTTGAAGGGGGAGGAGTTAACACGATGCACTAAGCCACAAGCTTAGTGCATGACAGCGGACTGTACGCAGTTCGCTGACTCAGCATATGCAGGCTCCAACATGTTCCCAAGGGAAAAGGTGCAAATAACTCATATTGCACTGCACGCGCAGTCATAGCTGGACAATTGGAGTCAAATGGCATTGCACCGGATGCGCACAGGAGAATGAAACGGATAACCTTCGGACTTGGGCGATACGGACATGCACCTACCTTTGGGAAGTGAATTGGATTTAAGTTTAGTCTTAATCCAGACCTGTAAGTGTGAAGATCAATAAACGATTTGTACTACCAAACATAGAAAGCCGCGTTAGTAAGTCGGACAGTTGGGTCGGCCCTCAGGGCCGACGTTCGCGTTTTTTTTATAATCCTCCGCGAAGGATAAGTTAACTAGCATTATTCCTAAATATAACAATTATATATGTAATTATTTACAGAGAGTGCAATGAAAAAATTCCCGACTGCAAAGCCTTATGACATAGTCAATATAATCAAAAGATGGTTCAACTATACCAACGAACGAATTAAACAAAACACGAACCAAAAACAAACTTAGGAGCAATTTATGTTACTTGAAGTGAATTCTTTCTGTTTTCTTAAATTTTTAATTGCAAATGCCTTTTCATTAATTTTATTACAAATTTTAATTTGTCTTTTTAATAGTTTTAGTTTTGTTGTTCTTTTAATCTTTGTGTAATATTTTTTCTGAGAGAAAACTTTTAATTGTCTTTGCATGGTTTAATTTTTTAAAGAGGTAGAACAAAAAATGCTCGCTTATTTTTTAACTTTTATACATCTTATGTTTCTTATATTTAAGAGAAAAGACTTCTGGCACAACGTGTTATAGATATCAAATGTTATAATTCAACACAAATTTTAGTTGTTTTAAACTTTACAATCTTAAGCAAGACTGAATTTTAGACAGACAGTAATGAAAAAGCATGAATCTTAACTTTTTTTTTAAAAAAATGTTTTGTAAGAAATGGAAATTGACAATCGAGATTGTTTAACCGTCATTGTTTTTAAAGTATCTTAAATTAAGAAAAAAATGATTTGAAAACTCTGAATTATGTATTCTCACTAAATTTAGTAACAAAAAATATATAACTATTAAAAAAGTCTTCAGCAGTATTTTAATAACTTTTATCAAAGCAGATTCAAACCAAACTCACACAAAACTAATTCAAAATGGATGAAAAAATATTAAACTACGGATCCGCAAACGGAAGTCAAAATTAAGTCAGATTCATAAAGCCAAACAAACACCGAAAAACGGTGTCAAAATTGAGTCAGATTCATTAAGCCAAACTAACACCGAAAAACGGTGTCAACATTGAGTCAGATTTATTAAGCCAAACTAACACCGAAAAACGGTGTCAAAATGAAGTCAAAGTTTTGAAACCAAATGGACATCTAGGAACAGCACTTGACTTCAAATTGACTCAAATTTGACACTCAAATCTGACACCGATTTGACATGATGTATGGAGTGGAGACTCCATTTCTGAGTCAATTTTAACACCGCGTGCTTAGAGGGAGCCTCTCAAAAAATGTTTTTATTTCATGTTCATTATGCATACTCATCGTTATGCGAATTATGCTAATACTAATCGGCATCGGTCGTCGTACATCTACGTATTAATTTTTACCTCGAATTTTATGTTCGGTCGTTTTGCAGTCTTTCTCAACCGTTGTATGGACAACCCAGAGTTTAATTAAGTGTTTGTTTTAGTTCTGTGGTTCTTGCGATTTAAAATAAAAAGTAGTGTTGTACTTTAAATCGCATGTACCACAGAAATGATAATTCTTTTTGTGCAATGTTTTTTATGTGCAGTGGCATTGAAGATTTGAGAATAACCTACAAAAAAGCGAGTATTTCACAAAACAAAGTCAATACTGAGTTAGAATTTCTAAACCAAACTAACATCAAAGAACGGTGTGAAAATTAAGTCTAATTAATGAATCAAAACTAACACCGAAAAATGGTGTCAAAATGGAGTCAGATTTTTGAAACCAAATAGACACCAAGAAACGGTGTTAAAAATTTTTCAATCTAGGAACAGCACTTAACTTCAAATTGACTGAAAACTGACTCTAAAATTTGACACCGATTTGACATGATGCATGGAGCGGAGACTTCATTTTTGTGCAGATAATGGGTGTAGTGCACATATAAAGGGGTTTTATAGCATGCGTTTGATATGCAAAAAAGCATTCCACAGCCTTACAGAATGAATAAAGAAAAGCATGCAAGACCTTTAATAACTAAGGCGTAGTCAATGTTAAATTCTGAACGCAATTTCGTTGTGCAGATTTAAGAAGGATTATAACATTTACTATAACATTTACATTTACATTTACATTACTGTAGACAACATCTGCATACGAATATAATCATAACCAATGTACTAACAAGCCTTCGACGGGTTTTCAACTGAGTATAAATTGCTAAGATCCAGAACTTTCGCAAACATCCATATAACCTTCTAGCCAGGACAACATTTGTTACTTTTTTCCCGTTTTCATATAAACTTATTGAAAAAACGTAACTTTTTGCTAAAATTGATTAACTAAAACCACCGTACTTCAGTGTGTACGCAGAAGTAACAGTCCGTACAACGGACCGTTGAATACCCATCCTTGTTGATATTATTGTTATTTTTTGACAGTTTATAAGAAGTGCAAACTTTAAAAAAGGGCGTAGTAGAACCGCCCCTAATTACAAACTTTCAATTATGACGCAGATATTTCCAATATACGCTTGTTTTTTGGTTCAAATTCAATATTTTTTAAAAATCGACCCGTAAAGGAGCGTGGCTAAAAACTTTGTGGAAAAAGGACCTCTTATGGTATCGCTATGTTGTCCGTCGGTCCAATCGCTTTAAAACTTCTGAACGGTAAGTCGTAAAAAGACAAGATTTGGTGTGCGTATAAACTGCGGAAATAGTTAGGGAATCCAAAGTGGGCAATTTTTTAAGCACAAATAACGGTTTCATTACAGTTTGAAATTTCATGTAAAAATGGACTTCATGTTTTTTAGTGTTTTTTTTTTTCAAGAAGTTTAGTAGGCAAGAACTAAAAAAAAACGAAACTTAGGTTTAAGAAATACTAAGCTTGAATTAAAAAATAAAGCTTTTCGGAAATATCAAAACGATTTTGAGAAATGAGGAGTCGAAAATGCATGTGGTTTTTCGAAGTGTTGGATGCCATAACTTTTGAACGGCTTATTGCTCAAAATCAATATTGAACACACGTATAAAGCAACTCAAAGTTAACTGCACTTTTGACGCATTTTCGAAAAAAAATCGCAAAAAAAGTCTAATGGGAACTGGAAAAAACTTCAAAATATTTGTTTAATATGGTTTTCACACTGCCGATGAAGTTTGTTTATAAAATAAAAAGAAAAAATATTTATTTTTTATAATTTTTAACTGTGCGGTGATTTTTATATATTTTCCAGTGCTTTTTTAGTTATCTACAATTGTTTTTTACTTATTTGAAGCTGTTTAACTTGTGACAACTGTGAAAAATCGGACAGTTAGTGTTCAATTGATCGAAAAGTCAACAAAATCTAGATTATTTTCGCAGTGTGAAAAGGTCAATTCGACTTTGAAGTCGAATTTCTCAGAATCTAGATTTTGGCTTCGGTGTGAAAACGGTGTTGTGGATTTGAAATTTAAAAAATTATTAAAAAGGTCACATAACGCATGTCTCCCACTCCATCTCCCAAACTGTATAAAGTATAATTTTTAAATTAACACTGGGCATAGTCCATCTGCTTAAATTTTATACAAAACTATAGCAGACTTCGCATATTCAAAAGCTTCGAAGATTGAACTGAAAAACGCGAAAACATTTTCGGAAACAATTTTTTAAAGATTTCTATTTGCTTAACGGTTATTGGCTGAAGTGTGTAATGTTTAAAAGGCAAGCGACTTGCTTTAAAAACGTTTCAAAATTTCCGTTTTCAACCCTAAGTTTTTAAGCCCATTCAAACAAGCGAAATAAAAAACAGCATATTGTTACCGTTTTCTCAGAAATCCATAACGGCAGAATTTGAAAAAAGTGACAAATGCTAGCACATGTGGTTGTAAAATTGAACAAAAAGTCTAGCGGTAATTAAAAATAATCGAAATTGCTGTTTTATGGGTCTTAAATAAAAATTCTAAAAAAGGCCAAGAAAGATTGTGTCCTTCCCTTTATTTTTGAAACGGTAAAGCTTTTTGTCAGCCTATCTTTAGAGTTACGACACCCAATATAAAATCACCCAATATAATATATAGATTATTATGTTGGAATATAAGAAAAGTAGACAGCACTACGAAAAAAGTATATTACAGACTGTAAAATATATCCAGAAATAATTTTAATAAATAAATAGAATGTTACACGAACTGCGCAATATATATATAACCTTAAACCTTATATATGCCCTTAGAGTCTTGGGGGTCTTCCATTATTATTCTACCGTGTAACAAACTATGTGACAAACTTAATATATCTCCTATCCTATGGGATGGGGTATAAAAACTATATAATGCAGCGCGTGAGAGCGTGAGATAGAAGCAACAAAGCAAAATTAATTTTTTTCATCTGTGCAGTGTAAGTCCTTAAAAGGTAAATGATTGAAATAATAAATATTCGTTGAAGAGAATGCAATAAAATGTGCGAAATTTATGGCTTATTACGCCATTGTTCGAATGTTGCCTGAGTTCAAATTAATTCGTGCCAAAAAACTTCGTGGCGAAAAGCAACGTGTAGAAAAGCATTGTGATAAAAAGCAAAGTGCCGAAAAGCAACTTGGCGAAAAGCAACTAAACCGGAAAATTTCGCTCTCTCATAATTCATTCAGTCAACATAAGTTGACTACAACTAAGTTAACTTAACAAGTAGTTTACGCTTTCGTGGTGTTTATCAGAGATTAAAACGAGCCGAAAAATGTTCGCCGTGATCGAATACTCGTTCGAAAAAACGAGTACGATTAAACCGAGTGTGTATACTCAAAAGGCTCGCGAACACTTCTGTACCGCAAACGGTACAAAGCGAGTATTTCCATGAAAACGAACGACCCAAACGAGTATTTTTCGAAAGCAGTACAAACGAGTTTGAATAAGTGTCTTTTGGAAAATACATTTTGTCATTCAGGTATTACATAGGTAGGTCTACCACTTTCTTATTCACACATATTTTCATTCATTGTTCATTCATTCACTAATCCAAAATTTATTTACCGTTGCCTTCCTGCCCATAATTATTACTTTTCGGGCCTTTTGCTAGAACTACCTATGCTACAACTAGGTATTTCAATTTAGCTATCTACCTACTTCAAAAAAGCTGCAAAGAACACGCACACACGCAGATCTTAATTTCTCAAGGAAAAAAGCAAACGATCAATACGATCATCCCATAATGTAGGAACAAAAGTACTGATCGAAAAGATCGGTTCTGTTTGCAAACATTCGAATACTTTTGTGTATGTGCCACGAGCCTTTTTGAGCTTCGGTACACAGAAGTGAGTTACTTGCGAGTATGTATACGTGTCATTGGGATGTACCGCTTGCAAGCGGGTTCTCTTCGTGGCACACACAAAGCGAGTATACAGAAAAATCGAACGAGTACGAACAATCAGAAAAAATATTTTTTTTGTGTTCGATCATGATCGATCAGACTCGTTTTAATCTCTGGTGTTTATCGCGTTGGGTTGGTTGCTATATAGTGAATGCGAGTATTCATCACCACACCTGACCTAACACAAAAGAGTCTGCTTTTAAGATAGTTTTTTAGTATTCTATACATATTGTAATGTGGCGACAAGAAATAAAAGGCATTTAGGAATCGCTGAAGGCACCCATAGATTCACTTTTCGAACACACCCGCTCGATTCACTGAACGAACATACCCAACTGTCATTTCAGTCAGCTGGCATATTCGAAGTTCGAATTTCGATTCCCCCTCCTTGGAATTCAGCGGAAGAGTGCCAATGGAAAATTGCCAAAGGGGAAGTATGGAACGTACTAGGAGGTGCTCAATTTTGTATTAATACACGGGTGAAAGGCTCGTATGGGCAGTTATATTTTAAACGCTGACTTGTGTAAATCGGTAATAAAGTAAAAAGTGATTGAATTCTAAGTAGTAAAGTGGAATAAAAGTGTGATTTGAATTTAAATAAGTTTGTTTGATAAATGAAGTGTTTCATTGTGAAATTATAAAAGTGAAATTGAGTTTTCTTCGACGAACCCCAGGACAAAACATTACAATATCTTCTTGCAAGGTTTGTTGTATTATACTTTAAGCCTTCGTTCCATATTTTATCGAAGGCTTGCGATACGTTGAGGAAAGCACTTGAACATATCTGTTTTCCTTCTAAGGTTTTTTCGATATCATACTTTATTCTGTAGACTTGATCTATTGTTGAATGGTTAGGTCTGCAACAAAATTGATGATCGGGGATCAAACGTCTTTCTGCTGTTATTGGTTGCAATCGCTTCAGCAGAAGTTTCTTGCATACATTCGATATTATCGGCAAAAGCGCTATGGGCCTATAAGATTTTTTGTCATTTGAACATTTCCCCGGGCTTGGAACCATACTTACTTCAGCAACTTTTCATTGCCTTGAAACGTATAAAAGTCTAAGAGAAGCGTTTATCATATAAAGTAGCTTGGCTAGTGCTTTTTTCGGTAGTTCTTTCAATATTTCGCCAGTGATCATTGATCAGGTCGTGGCCCGGGGCCTTACTATTTTTATACCCCATCCCATAGGATAGGAGGTGTATTAAGTTTGATTCATAGCTTGTAACATAGAGAAATAATCACCGTAGAACCCCAAGACCTCAAGGGCATATGATCGAGACCGAATTGTTAGTCGACTAAGCCATGTCCGTCCGTCCGTCCGTGTGTCGGTAGTTTTTAGGCCTTAAATTTTGAGTTAGGAGCTTGAAACTTAATATCTGTTCTTTCTTGATCCTGAAGCAGTACAATTGCAAACATTTTTTAAATCCGCCCACTGACACGCCCACTTTACTTATTAACATGAATATTCAAAGTTGTCGTAGGAAGCTGAAATTTGGTACGCGTTATCCTCGCTTAAGTGTATTGCGATTGAAATTTCAAGAAAAGGCAAAACCCGCCCCTTTTGGGAGTGGTCATATTTCATTTGCATTTTAATAAACGGTTTTTATTCGATATATTTTCTTTGAATCCGAAAAACTTGCGCTATAAAATGTTCAGACATGTGTGAAAGCTATCAACTGAAATGTATTGAAAAATTAAAATATTCCCAGTTATCGGAATGATAACAAGCAATAAAGTTACAGTCTTTTGACTCAAAGTGGCTGGCATGACAACGTTGTTTCGAAGTCTGCCAGAACTTCATCATCAGACCCCTTAGTTATTTACTTTGAAATCAATGTCATCTGGTACCTACACTTCGTCTGTCGTAATCATACTTAGACTTACTTACTTACTTAAGGTGGCGCTACAGTCCGGGGTGGACCTGGGCCTCAGCCAACAAGCTTCGCCAGCTAGCTCTGTCTCTAGCTAGCCGTCTCCAGTTTCGTACGCGAAGTTGGCTGAGGTCCCCTTCCACTTGCGTGCGCCACCTGATTCTCGGTGCTCCTCTACCGCGCCGTCCCTGCGGTGTGGATTCGAAGATTTTCCGGGCCGGGGCGTTGGTGTCCCAGCCATCGTAGACGTTGTGTTTTGACTCTTTTGGCTAGGTCGGTATCGCTGTACAGCCCGTACAGTTCGTTGTTATATCTCCTCCTCCACTCTCCGTCTATGCAGACAGGACTGTAAATCGTCCGAAGAATTTTCCTCTCGAAGCAGCCTAAAGTGTTTTCATCCGCCTTTGACAGGGTCCATGCTTCTGCACCGTAAAGCAGGACTGGGATGATGAGGGTCTTATACATGGACACTTTAGTTGCTCGAGAGAGGGCTTTGCTACTCAATTGCCTCCTTAGCCCAAAGAAACAGCGATTGGCAAAAGTTATCCTTCGTTTGATTTCAGCGCTGGTGTCATTGTCTGAATTTATAGCGGTAGACAAAGTCCCTAACTACCTCAAAATTATAGCTGTCGATGGTAATGTTTGCTTTGTCCAAGACGTCGATGTTGGGTGTCTTTTCTTGATGACAGCATATACTTGGTTTTGCCCTCATTGACTACTAAACCCATATTCGCCGCTTCCGTCCCAATACTCACGAAAGCTTTACTGACATCACGCTTTGTTCTGCCGATTATGTCAATGTCGTCTGCGTATGCGAGTAGTTGAACGGACTTTTGAAAGATTGTACCTCTGGTGTTGGCGCGAGAGTTCTGCACAATTCTATCAAGTATGATGTTAAAGAAGTCGCATGACAGCGCGTCGCCTTGTCTAAATCCTTTTTTGACATCAAAGGGGTCGGTGAGGTCTTTGCCGACCTTGACGGAACAGCGTGAGTTTTTCATCGTCATCCTGCACAGACTGACGAGTTTGGCAGGGATGCCAAAACTAGACATTGCGCTATATAGCTTGTCTCTATAGATGCTGTCATACATTGCGCTATATAGCTCGTCTCTATAGATGCTGTCATACGCGGCCTTGAAATCGATGAAGAGGTGGTGTGTATCGATTTGGAATTCTTGGGTTTTCTCCAAGATCTGCCGCAGTGTTAATATTTGATCGATGGTGGACTTTCCTGGCCGGCCTAAAGCCACACTGATATGTGCCTATCAGATTATTGACAAACGGCTTCAGGCGTTCACACAGTACAGCAGAAAAGATCTTGTATGCGATGTTAAGAAGACTTATGCCTATAGTTGGCACAACTCAGAGGGTCTCCTTTCTTCAGGATCGGGCAAACAATGCTGAGGTTCCATTCGTCGGGCATGCTTTCTTCCGACCATATCTTGCAGTATTCTTCCGATCATATCTTGCAGTATTCACGGTATTTTTCTCGCCAGTGGGTAAGTATGATTACGACAGACGAAGTGTAGGTAACAGATGACATTGATTTCAAAGTAAATAACTAAGGGGTCTGATGATAAAGTTCTGGCAGACTTCGAAACAACGTTATCATCCCAGCCACTTTCAGTCGAAAGACTGTAACTTTAGTACTTGTTATCATTCCGATAACTGGGAATATTTCAATTTTTCAATGAGAATTTAGAAAAATGGCTTACGCCATATGGGAAATACCCAACAAACATCCATGATAAGTTCAGTGGATAAGCTCACGAAATGTATTAATTTTTGCCACGCCCACTTTTGGGGGCGTTTTTAAGTATAAACCAAATTTTTAATGTGAAAATGCAATCAACACTACTGCAATCAACACTACTACAATACCACTTCTGATAAAAAATATAAACAAAACGGATGGACATGGCTCATTCGACTATTAATTCGGTCTCGATCATATGCCCTTAAGGTCTTGGGGGTACACGGTTATTATTTTTTTATGTTACAAACTATGAATCAAACTTAATATACCTCCTATCCTATGGGATGGGGTATAAAAACGATGAAATTGAAAAGGGGTGGATGCCACGCCCCTTTTTAAGGGAAAAGATTCTTTAACTCAGAAATTCTAATACAGTTGAAGTTAATAGAAACTGAAATTTAGCAACCAAGATTTATGACACAATTCGGAGCTTGAAACTGGTCAATTGGGATGGGGTATCCAACGATTCGCCTTAGAAGATTGTAACCCTCCCACTAGTTAAGCTTGCTTATTGTGTGTCGGAATTTAACTAACGAAACTTTTTTCATTTTAAAGCTATCGGGCTCCGCGTTGTTGTTTCGAACGGCATGAATGCTTCTTCTAAATGTTCAACAAACAAATTCGTTTTCTCGTTGTCTTCTTTTGCTCTTTCGCCATTATCTTTCTTTACTGAGGCCGAGTGCATTATAGGTTTCTTGATGGACTAAACTGCTTTTCACAGCGTGAAGTTTGAGCTCCTATCCGCCGACATACCTTCAAGGTATTCAGTGGTCTCACGATTTTTAAAATCTTGCAACATTTTTTTCAGAGTGTTAGAGAGGTGGTTCAAGAGGGTTTTGTTTAGGGGAGCCCTCGTGCTTTGCCATCTTCTATGCGCTCTTCTCTTTTCACGAATCAACGGATACGTTGCGCGTAGATGCCCGTCGGTGCTTACTTCTTTCTTTTGGGACGTGTTGTTCCAAGCAGCGCTCTGAATTGCTTCAATGAACTTGTCAGCTGCGGTTTATAACTCGAGAGGAGTTCTCGATGGCACATTCAAGCCAAGACCCTCCTTACAGTCCTGTCTGAAGGTCTCCCAGTTCATATTTCTGCTACCTAGCCTAGGAGCTGAGTAAATATCATAACACTCTTCGACTCGCATAAGGTATTTGGGGTACCCTTTAGCGATGAAGAAAACGACAATTTCAGGCTTTTTAAGCTGTTTTTGTACAGTAGTCGCCCTCTTGTAGAATCGCACCTTGAACCCCAAAAAGCATGCGTCATAGTCGCCCCAAATGATAAAATTCGCCTCAATCGCCATCTACCGCTCTATATCCCGGCGGGAAATAACAAGATGCAATGTTGTAAGTAAGCAGTCAATTTTTACAGAAACTGAATTTATCTGCATAGAGTCTAGCGCAACTTCTGTGTTCTTGAAGTGCTTTATTGCAGTTCTTGATCTAGAGGGAGGATCTTCCTCTCGAATTTCGCGAAGTGTGATGTGTGTGATAGTCATTGTAACCTTTTAGTTTTGGTCCAGACCCATTTTTAGGGTGCCTGTCTGTAATCAGGCAAATATCAATACTATTTTTCCGTAGAAATACTTCCAGTTCGTCTATTTAATTCAGACGGCCGTTTGCATTCCACGTAAGTATTTTAAATAACAGTTTCATATTCTAATTCTTTTGCAATTTTTTCGAGGCTTAAATAAGAGCTTGCTCAGTTTGACAAATGTAAAATTGTTAATTTTAGTCTGATCCCCAAGTTCTTCTAAGATAACAGCAAGGAACTGAGACACTGTATCTATTGTGGGCGGTCTTGCCTTGGCTTTTTATGGTTTCGGATGGTTTCGGTCGAGCCAGTGGCAGTTTCTCCCCTGCACTTGAACTGCCAACGTTCTTTTGTGGAGCTTGGTGTAAACCTTTTGTCGTCGCATCCTTTGCCAATCTCGCACTTTGAATCGGCTTTGGCGTCTTTGGAGTCTTATGCTTGAGAGTTTCAGCAGTAATTGGACGTCCAAGGCTTGGATTCTGACCTCGTGTATTTTTCTTAAGAGGTTCTCGTCCTTTTTGCAGCTCTATGGCTATTTCGCATCCTCGATAATTCACGGGGAGATTTCCGCTGCGATTGGCGCCAAACTGCTGGAACCTCCCTCCATGTCAGCTTTGCACTCTGTTGAGAGGTGTTTTCCGGAACATTTGACGCAACGTGGTTGTTATTAGGCAGTAGGCACTTGTGTGCCTGAATTTTTGGCATCGCTTACACTGTGGTATCAGTCGGTTGCCCTTTCGCATGGGTTAGATTTAAACCCTGATGTTAAGTATCATTTTTTTGTAGATATCGCTTATGCTCTCAGTTCTTTCAAAGAAAAGCATTAAAATTTGAAGGCCGCATCTGGTCACAATGTCACTTTCTCCTCGCGTGCATTGCTTTTCCTATTTAATGAAATTAGCTGAATCAATACTTTTAAGGCTTTTTGTTTTTACGTCTTTTACAACATCTTTTTTGGATGATGGGAATGGACACCAACCAACGCCCCAGAATGGACAACAAAGTGCAATGTAACACTTGTTTTGCTTCGGATGGTTGCGTTTCATCCTAAAAAATACTCTTGGGACGAAGTATAATTTAACATCGCTTCGGAACAACGTATGGAAACTTAACGTCAATGACGCTGCCGCTGACGCTGACACCTATCGATCCCTACCACAAACGTTGAATGCAGAGAAAGCCCAATGGTTTACTTGTGAAAATCACCTCGAAAAGCCGCTGCGTGTAATCGCGAGGAGACTACACCCATCCTGTACCACGGAAGAAGTAATACGAGGCGTTAAAGCCTAAGGCTTTAAATTTCTTGATCCCGTGAACATAATAACGAAAGAGAAGCAACGTACGGACTAAGGGAAAGATTCCGCTGTTATCCGGCGCAGCCTTGTTTGTTGTAGTTTGTTGTGTAGTTTGTAATGCAGTGAAATAATCACCGTAGACCCCTAAGACCGTTTAGAGACATAAATGGGACTGAGAGGAGAATCGATTAAGCCCTGTCAAGTTGAAGGCCTTAAATTTTAAGCTAGAGAGCTGAAGGTAAGTTGGCTGGAAGTCCAGTCCTTCGGAGCAAAATTAGTTTGAAAATTAGCTGCATCCACCCACAGACACGCCAACTACGGGCCTGTATGTGCGAACATCTCTAATTTAAAAAAATACTTTTTCCAAATTTTAGCTATGTAACAACAGTGCTAGCGCAATAATTTTTTGTACATTACATTGCCTTGTAATTGTCTTTGAGGCAACGGAAAAAGTTTGGCCTTTTCATTGGCCACGCCCGCTTTTTTAAGGGATTTTAGCTTAAAATGACTGTTCTTCAATAAACATATATGAAATTTGACTAAAATCTAATGACAAAAGTTGTTATTATCATTTTCTGGCGCGATTGAGACGTGGCGTGATTTTTTGAGTTAAAAATGTCAAGTTTTAGGCCGAAAGGTATGCAACTGCCTAATAAAAAGCATTCAACAGTTATATTTTTATATCCCGCCCACTTTTTGGAGGCCTGGCAATGTCTCTTTTTAGTGGGGTAAGGTATTTTGCAATCCATCTCAGAGGGACTGAAGTTTTAACATACGCACTGTTACACTTTCCCACTTGTTATGCTGACTTTTGATAGAACTGGGAACATTAACGAAATTTCTAAAATTAAAGCAATCCTTAACATCAAGGTAAAAGTCGAGCCCAAGCAGAAGGGCAACAGATTAGTACCCACTGGAAAGCAATGCCAAGGTTTCCGACACACTCAAGCGTACTGGCAGAATAAACCGCTATGCGTAAAATGTGCCGGCGAACATTTCTCGACAGATTGCAATATCAGCCTCAGGGAAGTCACCCAGCGAGCTACAAAGGTTGCAAAATCTCTATTGAGTAAAAAAATCGACATGAAGCTCCAAGGAAAAATATTGTAAATTAGCCGACAAGCTAAGTACTCCTTAGTCCACAAGGGGTACGTGTTTGGCTAAGGACAAATTACAAAATGCACAAGAACACGTCTCTGGTCCAAGTTCCCACCGGAGTTTAAAGGGAGAATCCAGACTTGCTGGTCCAAGATCGTACGCCCAAGTCGCGTCACGTGAAAGTAAGCCACAATCGGCCGCGTCATATTCGGTCTCTCAACGACAGCAATAAACAAAAGCTAATCAAGCAATATTTAACGAATTGAGCGAGCTCGAGCTTAAATCTCGAAAAACATGTAACAAAAAATCATGAGCATGGGAAAGTCAATTAAAATAATTACATGGAATGCAATGAACCAGAAGTATTTCTACGGAAGAATAATATAGAAGAATAACATATGTCTGATTTCGGAAACCCACTTTAAAAAGGACTCGGCACCCAAAATACAAGCCTACATCGACTATCACACGCATCATCCTTCAGAAAATTCGAGAGGCGGAACCTTTTTCTACATTAAAGACTGCATTAAGCACTCCAAGAAGATATAGAACTTGACTTCATGAAAAAATAAAGTCGGATATGAAAGTCGGTAAAATTAATTCACCTAGATTACAAGCGTCGAGCTATTTTCCTCCGCAGTATCGACTGGCAGATGACGATCTTGCTCCTGTGTTTGACTCACTTGGGTCAAACTTTATCATCGGCGGGGACTTCAAAGCGAAAAATACTTTTAGGGGCTCACGGTGCAATTTAACAAGAGGCAGAGTAATCTTTAAAGCCAGTAGGAAGCGTGAAGTGATCTTCTTATCGACGGAAAATCCAACATATTGGCCATCCGACAGAAACAAAATAGCTGACCTCGTAGACTTCTTAAGGAAGTTGCCTTACGAACGTAAAAGAATGCTTTGACCTCAGTTCGGATCACTCTGCGGTTCTTTTGAAAATCGGCGGAAGCCTTGCAAAAAAGGAAAGAGCGCATAGATTTACTAGCAATAACACCAACTGGGGCGGCTTTAGAAGGTACAGCAAAGAAAACATAGCTTTAAATTTACCTCTCGAAAAGCCACTTGAAATAGAAGCCGAAATGGATAAACTCGTCATAGTTATTGATTGAGCTTCGTGGAACAACACTTCTTTTCGAATTATCGAACAGCGGAACAATATATCCGCGAGAAATAGAACAGCTAATGTGCGAAAAGAGGAGAGTGCGCAAGATATGGCAACGTTCGAGAGCACCCGGATACCATATTGAACCAACTTTCTAACAAACTGAAGCACGAACTTCAAAGACTACTACTACCTCAAAAGTTTGACTGCCGATAAAGGCTCAAAAAACTCGTTTTGGAAAACTGTGAAGTCCACTCTGCGGTGGGCTAAAGTCCAAAAAGCGGATTTATTTGCAGAACACTTAGAAGAAAAATTCAAAGCCTTTGACGGGGAACCGTTGGTCGAAGAGCTCAATCCGTATGCAGCACAACATAATTAGGGAAATTAGGAATTAGGAAGAAAATTTCAGAACGAATCATACAGACCTATTTCCATTGCCGGTTTAAGCTAGCGCGGGGCCCGTATCAAATTCTATTAAGGGGCCCTTGGATAGCTTTAGGATATCAAGTTAGTGGTATTTATACAAGTTCCGTCAACGGCCACGCCCACTATTGGCTTCAATGTGAGACAACCTCTATTACACATTTTCTTTCAAAATGCCTTTTGCTTAAGTTAGACTAGTCATAGGAACTAATATTTTGAGTACTGAGCAATATTGGCCCAAGACCTTTGACAAGGCGAAAATTGAACCACCCACAATATCGACCTAGCCCAATTTTAACATGTTAGATCTTTAAAAATCCGATTGCTCGGAAAGTGAACTCAAAATCGAAAAAAAATATATAAAATTAAGTGGGAAGTGCAACAGTGCGTAGGCAAAAGCTTCAGTCCATCTACGACGGATTGCAAAATACCCGACCATACAAAAAAAAAACAGCCACACCTCCAAAAAGTGGGCGGGATATAAAATATAACTCTTGAATGCTTTGGTGGTTGCATACATTTGGGCCTAATACTCCGCCTTTTTAGCTAAAAATCACTTTTTTTAACGCCACGCCCAAAAGTGGGCGGAGGCACATACAACATATACATGAAAGTTAGAAAATGGTAATATATACAACTTTTGTCATATAATTTTTAGTCAAATTTCATATATATTTACTTACAGGCCTGTAGTGGGCGTGTATATGGGCGGATTCAGCTAATTTTCAAACTTGATCTGAAGGACTGTACTTCCAGCGAAATTTCAGTTCTCTACCTTAAAATTTAAGGCCTAAGAGTTGTTTACATACGGACGGACGGAAGGAAATGACTTAAGCGATTCTCCTGTCGGTCCCATTCATATCTCTAAAAGGTCGTTAGCCGCGTTGTCACAAGCAACGTAAATCAGGAACAGAAACAGAATTTCATACATTAGTAACTGTTTAAGCAGCAATAAAAATTTATTGTAGTTCTTACCGCTGGAGGGGGAAACTAAATAAAATGACCGTATTGCTGGATGTCCAATGTGAACATAAAAACTTTATTCTATTCTAATGCCTTATATATACTAAAATAATGCTTACTGTACAATTTCTTATTCTAAGGTTTATTTACACTCGCTACACATTTTGTTATCATGAGGTTCAATTACAATAATTGTAATTGAACGCATGGGAATGATAGAAATAACTTTGCGTTTTGAAATAATTCTCATGCATTGCTGGGAACTGCGAATTGTTCGGCGTCATCAAATGTTGGACACAACATGCTGGGGCCTCTTCACACGGACGATATGCAGAAGTCGGCGACATCAAGCGTTGGTTGTAGTGGTGGCGTGATTGATTTTTTGGTTTCATACAGGTGTTGAACTCTCGGGGATTGACCTCCTCTTTTTCGCAAGATGATAATGGCGATGACGATAACGACCATCAGAATAATTGCACTTGAACCAACAAGTGAATACTGATTAATCCTATGCATGCGTATTTCTTCCAGAATGTGTTCCTGATCCTTTTGCAAATTAATTGCCTTTTCAATATTGGAAAGGGCTTGTTTGTTGCCACTTCCTTGAACGTTTGCTGGCAGTTCATTTACTATTGACTTATTGCGTGTCGGTAAATCGAGGGTCAAGTTGTGTGATGGCAGAAACGAAGACACAATTCTGCTGGTTATTGTCTGCCGGCCGATTATGATCATGGTTTGATCTTGAATCATGCAGTGTGAAGGCAACTTTATTATCCCGCTTTTTTCCAAGACAACTGGTGTTGGGTGCAAATCACAGATGATGTTGATCGTTGTCTGCTGCGGCATGCTCAATATCCATGTATTTATGTGGTGCATCTCTATCCAGTATGCCTTTGCTGAGATATTTCTTAAAACGCACGATGTTGACAATTTTTGGTTGTATCGCAACATGTTCATTTCACAAGAACTGACCTCTGATCCATACATAAATAATGGATGTTGCAAGTTGCACCATTATCTATCAGTTAACCTTTGTTGGCATGACATGAATTCATCTTTGTTGATCGGGTAAAGGTGATCTCCTTGATGATTGACTAATAAATAATCCGAGGACGGAACAATGCATGTAAAATTTTCAGTGGTCCATGTGGGAACTGGAAGCAACTTGTAAATCTTGAAGTCTTCATTGTAGAGAAGTGGAAGTGAAATCTCTATTATAATGTTGCTGCTTGTAACCCTTCCTCTCGGGCGAAGATTCTTGTAGAGTTGAAGAATTGACTCGTGATGCCGTTCTCCAGGTATCATCATTGATCGGGGAATGTTGTCGTGAATTCTCGTAAGCTCTTCCTTCAACTGTTTCACCGTTAGGATGGATTCTTCCATTGTGTGTTGACAGGATGACATCTAACAGCACATTCTGAGTATTCTGATAGTTTATCATCATGAGAAGTGCGTTAAGAGCTGTTGAGCTAAGCATTTTGAACGTGTTGTACTTGTCGACTTCATTACTTAGACGGCTTATGATGTTACTAAGCGACTTGAGCTGTTTTTCAGTTTCTAACTTATCTTGTTTGAAAATGTTAACCGTAGATTCGATTATAGTTGTTTGGTTTCTCATGAGTTCTATAAGATGATTTTCATTCAGTCGCACATGTTCTATAGTCTCTTCATAACCCTGGGCGAATCGTTGGTCCAGTACTCCAAATAACTCAAACGGAGAGCGTTTCGATCGGTGTATTTTATCGTTGTTTGCATGTAGAAGCACATCGTTATTCAGTTCGATTTGTTGAAGCTGGCGTATGAACTGACTTAAAGTGCTTTCACAAAGCAAATCTTTAACGTCTGTCAAATTCGTAAGTAGACATAGGTTTTTCATTTCTGTTACGCTGTTTTTGTATGCGTAGAACTCTGACCAGAAGTTGCTCATGTTAAAAAACACTATCGTTTTCCACGAGCTCGCGATCAAATTTGCACTGCCCGAATCTTCGAAGTAGATGCCAGGTTGACTTCTAAACTGGGTAATTTCGAATTCCTGTTTCATTGGCATCGCGATTGAGGAGTTCAGAAGTGCTGACAAACACCAAATCCATAGAAAGGGGCTTATATTTCTATTTTTGTGCAGGTTTCGTTCCATTTTATGAAGACTTGCTGGCTTCTGGATATCTTCCGAAGTCACTGCAATGTTAACTTGCTGAGAAGATGCCCTGGGTGCTGTTGAGGAACTAGCATCTTCTGAAGTTTCTGTTTCTTTATCCGTTTCGATCGGTAAGGGACACAACATTGTAATAGGTCTCTTAACATATTTTTTGTTGCAAAAAAAAGTTGCAGCTCTAACTCCATGATCTTTGCCCGGGTGAACTTCAGAGATCTGCCCATCATCCAAGCTGTTGGTGTAAGTCGATCCTCCTTTAACAACACGATGTCCCCGACTTCTATGTTGTCTTCCCTCTGTTTCCACTTTGTTCGTTGTTGGAGTTGGGAAAGATACTCCGAGGACCAAATTTTCCAAAAATCGTGGTACATTTTTTGTGTAAGTACCCAACGGGAGCGATAGCTTTTCGATTCTCTCACGATTGGTCCAGGAAGTGCATTGAGTGAATCTCCAATGAGAAAATGCCCAGGTGTGATTGCTGGTGATTCGCCGATGTCGTTACTGATTGCAACTTACGGCCGAGAGTTCAGACATGCTTCGATTTGGGCCAGCAATGTTGAAAGTTCTTCAAAGGTGAGAGAGGTGTCACCAATAACTCGTTTTAAATGGTATTTCATTGATTTCACTGCTGCCTCCCATATCCCTCCAAAGTGCGGTGCCGCTGGTGGTATGAAATGCCATTCGGTTCCATCCATGATGAGGTTTTTCGAGACATCTATTTCTGATTGTTTTATGGCATTGCGCAGAAGGATTTGAATTTCCTTGTTCGCTCCAACACAGGTGGTCCCATTGTCGCTGTAGAAATGCGAACAAATTCCTCTTCTTGATGTAAAGCGCCGTACAGCTGCTAAGAACTGACCTCTGATCCATACATAAATAATGGATGTTGCAAGTTGCACCATTATCTATCAGTTGACCTTTGTTGGCATGACATGAATTCATCTTTGTTGATCGGGTAAAGGTGATCTCCTTGATGATTGACTAATAAATAATCCGAGGACGGAACAATGCATGTAAAATTTTCAGTGGTCCATGTGGAAACTGGAAGCAACTTGTAAATCTTGACGTCTTCATTGTAGAGAAGTGGAAGTGAAATCTCTATTATAATGTTGCTGCTTGTAACCCTTCCTCTCGGGCGAAGATTCTTGTAGAGTTGAAGAATTGACTCGTGATGCCGTTCTCCAGGTATCATCATTGATCGGGGAATGTTGTCGTGAATTCTCGTAAGCTCTTCCTTCAACTGTTTCACCGTTAGGATGGATTCTTCCATTGTGTGTTGACAGGGTGACATCTAACAGCACATTCTGAGTATTCTGATAGTTTATCATCATGAGAAGTGCGTTAAGAGCTGTTGAGCTAAGCATTTTGTACGTGTTGTACTTGTCGACTTCATTACTTAGACGGCTTATGATGTTACTAAGCGACTTGAGCTGTTTTTCAGTTTCTAACTTATCTTGTTTGAAAATGTTAACCGTAGATTCGATTATAGTTGTTTGGTTTCTCATGAGTTCTATAAGATGATTTTCATTCAGTCGCACATGTTCTATAGTCTCTTCATAACCCTGGGCGAATCGTTGGTCCAGTACTCCAAATAACTCAAACGGAGAGCGTTTCGATCGGTGTATTTTATCGTTGTTTGCATGTAGAAGCACATCGTTATTCAGTTCGATTTGTTGATGCTGGCGTATGAACTGACTTAAAGTGCTTTCACAAAGCAAATCTTTAACGTCTGTCAAATTCGTAAGTAGACATAGGTTTTTCATTTCTGTTACGCTGTTTTTGTATGCGTAGAACTCTGACCAGAAGTTGCTCATGTTAAAAAACACTATCGTTTTCCACGAGCTCGCGATCAAATTTGCACTGCCCGAATCTTCGAAGTAGATGCCAGGTTGACTTCTAAACTGGGTAATTTCGAATTCCTGTTTCATTGGCATCGCGATTGAGGAGTTCAGAAGTGCTGACAAACACCAAATCCATAGAAAGGGGCTTATATTTCTATTTTTGTGCAGGTTTCGTTCCATTCTATGAAGACTTGCTGGCTTCTGGATATCTTCCGAAGTCACTGCAATGTTAACTTGCTGAGAAGATGCCCTGGGTGCTGTTGAGGAACTAGCATCTTCTGAAGTTTCTGTTTCCTTCTCCGTTTCGATCGGTAAGGGACACAACCTTGTAATAGGTCTCTTAACATATTTTTTGTTGCAAAAAACAGTTGCAGCTCTAACTCCATGATCTTTGCCCCGGTGAACTTCAGAGATCTGCCCATCATCCAAGCTGTTGGTGTAAGTCGATCCTCCTTTAACAACACGATGTCCCCGACTTCTATGTTGTCTTCCCTCTGTTTCCACTTTGTTCGTTGTTGGAGTTGGGAAAGATACTCCGAGGACCAAATTTTCCAAAAATCGTGGTACATTTTTTGTGTAAGTACCCAACGGGAGCGATAGCTTTTCGATTCTCTCACGATTGGTCCAGGAAGTGCATTGAGTGAATCTCCAATGAGAAAATGCCCAGGTGTGATTGCTGGTGATTCGCCGATGTCGTTACTGATTGCAACTTACGGCCGAGAGTTCAGACATGCTTCGATTTGGGCCAGCAATGTTGAAAGTTCTTCAAAGGTGAGAGAGGTGTCACCAATAACTCGTTTTAAATGGTATTTCATTGATTTCACTGCTGCCTCCCATATCTCTCCAAAGTGCGGTGCCGCTGGTGGTATGAAATGCCATTCGGTTCCATCCATGATGAGGTTTTTCGAGACATCTATTTCTGATTGTTTTATGGCATTGCGCAGAAGGATTTGAATTTCCTTGTTCGCTCCAACACAGGTGGTCCCATTGTCGCTGTAGAAATGCGGACAAATTCCTCTTCTTGATTAAAGCGCCGTACAGCTGCTAAAAACGCAGCAGAGCTCAGATCGCTCACTAGTTCAATGTGAATAGCCTTGGTTGCCAGGCATATGAAAATTGCAATGTAACCCTTTGTTGCACGGTGTCCTCTACCCTTTGATATAAGGACTTGAACAGGTCCGGCATAATCGACTCCAGTATGTGTAAATGGCTTTGATGGAGTTACTCTTGAGGCTGGTAGAATTCCCATAAGTTGGGTTTTTCCTTGTGCTCTAAACCGATGACAACGCACACAGTTGTGTATAATCTGTCGCACCACACGTTTTGCTTGAAGGATCCAGTATGATTTGCGCAACGTCGATAGTGTTAATCCAATGCCTCCGTGAAGGGTGCGCTGATGTACGTTTTCAACCCATAATTTAGTAAATCTGTCATTGGGAGGCAGAATGTAAGGATGTTTCTCGATTTCCGATAAGTTTGCGTTTTCCAATCGACCTCCTACGACTAAAGATCTTCTTCATCCAAGTATGGGTTAAGCGATAAAAGTTTACTTTTACAATTTAAGCTTTTTCCTTCTTGGAGGTGTTTGATTTCTTCTGGGAACGTCTTTTTTTGAACTGCTCGTATTATGTTTTTGCGTGCTGTGTTGAATTCATTTAGTTGTAACTCTAAGCTTCCCGGTGTAGCATATAGTTTGTAAGCTTTAATGTGTAACACATACACGTAGCACTTGCATTGTCATATCATCGTATGTCATCTTATGTACTATATGAAATCTATGTACTCTACTTGCTGAACATGAATAATAAAGTCAGTCAATGTTGAGACTTACATCAAGAAAGATCTGTTTGTAACATGGCGCAGCCGGAATAGAAACCTTGTTAATTGATTGTGTGAAATGGTGATAGCTAGTGCAAAAGACAAAACAATATCAAATCACGCAAATAAAGTGCTAAGAAACAGAATTGTTTCATACTATCTCCCAGTAAACAACAAAAGAAAATTAAACAGTGGCAGAAGATCTAAAAAGTGTCCCCAAAACGAGCAAAAACAGTGCACGTGTGGTGCTTGTGACTTTAAGCTAAACTCAGTTATTAACGAGTTAATCATGGAATTTGGTATTATTAAGCCAGTCAGTAATCTGAATTTAAATGGAAACATTTGTGAAAATTGGAGGAGGTTCAAGCAGAGCTTTGAGATCTTCTTAACAGCCTCAGGAGTCTCTAAAAAAAGAAGAAGAAGTGAAAATAGCTACGTTTTTAAATGCTATAGGTGAAGAAGCGGTAGAAATTTTTAATACGTTTGACTTAACGGCTGAGCAAAGGAAAAAATATAACGAGGTGATACAGGCATTTGAGGATTTTTGTGCACCGAAAAAGAACACGGTGTATGAGAGGTTCATTTTCTACAACCGTAATCAAGGGGAAGGGGAGCCCTTCGACGTTTTTCTAATGGACCTCAAGCGGTTGGTGCGAACGTGTGAATTCGGCAGTACTGAGAATGAGATGGTGAGAGATCGCATTGTGCTGGGGGTCTATGATAAAAAGCTCCAGGAAAAATTTCTACAGGCAAACTCGATTTGGCAAAAGCGGTGGAGAAAGGCAGGGCAGCAGAGGCAACAAAAGAACAAGTGACGCACATGCAAAACTCGGGATCGTCAGTGTGGGAGGT